>CM024755.1:76427676-77006587 GCA_014218235.1 Colocasia esculenta | reverse complement strand
AAAATGCAACTTGAATGAATAGTACCTAAAAATTGTCACTGTAGAAACTGTAGAATTTGAAATGGCGCAGCAAACGTGAATTGGAAAATGCATCCGTATTTTTATTGCGGATGTCAAAATCCGAAATTTTTAAGATATAATTTTTCATATTTTATTTTTCAAAGATATCAAATGATCTAACAAATAAAATTTTTCCTGAAAAACTTTCCTAATAGAGTTTTTCAAGGATACCCTTATTTGCCATAATAAGTGGCTGAACACTGACCCACAGGAAAAGGCGAATGAATTTTAAAAGAAAATCTTCGAACAAGAGAAATACTTCTTATCCGGCCAGAGAAGCACCCGCACTCATCCACCCTTACATACAAGTGGGTGAGTTTCGTTACTAACACGACAACGAGACCCATTTTATTTGAGAAAAGTTTATTGTACTTATATATTCACTTTAAGTGTAATATGATTAGATAATAATTCATGTGGCACCTCTCACATGAGAAGTGATAAAATGACAATCTAATTATTAGATGTCACATAAATTTATTGTCTAATCATATTACACTTAAAATATAATATACAATGTAATAAATTTTTCTCAACTTATTTATATCTTTGTAAAGGGGCGAGCGGGCGGACACTTTCTATGAGTAAAAATATTTCTCCTCATACAATTCTGATCAAAGAAAACATGTCAAATCTGAGATGGACCACGTTTTCTAGAAACAAAATGAGGCCACAAGAAGGATGTGGTTCTCATTCCCACTTTCCAAGGATGACCACCTAACCTTGACGAGTCCGTTTCGCATTGTTTCACATGGCGCTGTGCGCTTGGAGCTATTTCAACACATGGAAAACTTGGGAATAATCAAGAACTTGTGATTCTCATCCTCCCAAGGTGGTCGGTCCCCTTCCCGCGGTGTTATGAGTTTAATTAATCTTTAAAACCATCATATATATATATATATAGAGAGAGAGAGAGAGAGATGAAAAAAGAAAAAAAAAATCCCAAGCAACGGTATATAATTGCAAAAGTGTGAACGTAGGTTAACTCTGATAATATTTCTCCCCCAACCGCTGAATGGCAAACTCTTTCCAACATATATTATATAGAAAGAATCCCAAATTATCATCTTTAGAATATACGCCCCCGTTAACCGATTTCCAGACAATACCTCCGCTGATTGATACTGTCAACTAAATAGACATTGTGTTGGATGGAACTGAGACCTCAAATAATTTATATTATATATATATAATAAAAATATTTATTACCAGATATAGAGGGTATATTAAAATGATGTGAATTATTTGAAAAACAATCTCTCTCTTTCTTTTAACTAATAAAATTACTTACCAAATTAATTGACGTCATTTTTATTACAAGATACGGATGGTTTTCTCGCAAGATACGGATGGCAATCAACATTTCACAGTAAATGGTATGTATATACATTACGGTTTCTCTCTCTAGAATCTAGAGAGAGAAGCTCTACGATTTTGGAGCTTCCTGGTGGGGATTAATTAATTGTTTGGCTGCCGCTTTCCCTGTGGGGGGCGGCGGCCTTCGCCCAGGATCATCTCCGGTGCTCATGGAGGCCTTGGCAGCTTCTTTGGAAGCACCGGACCTGAAGGTGGATTCGCTGATGTTGCAACTGCAAGAAACGGTGAATCATGAAAGACGTACATATGCCCAGATCATAGCGACCACAAACCTTCAATTAAGATTTCTGTTAAACCACTGATTCTGGAGAAGCGGCGGTGAGGAGGTAAGTCTGTCGATGATTAAAGCCTTGCAGTTGGCAATTGTTGCATGTGATCAGGTGCTCATATGACCGTTGTTCCATCCCTGAGATTAAATCATGTTTATCACCAAGTACTTTCTCTTGCTAAAGACTTTGTTGTTAGTATCTTAAATTATCCAAGACATCTCTTATTCCGGTTTGAGATGGAGGAAGAGTTTTATATATATGTGAAGGTCAAGCTTCGCCCGAGTTTATATATCCAGGGCCTGCTCTAGTACCGGTTCTTCAACTGGGATCCAAATTTTGATTTTGCAGTGGATCCAACCATGCTTCCTATATGGATATATAGGCTTTCCAATGCTTCCAGTAAATTTTCACTGTGAAGAATATCTTATCAGATCTATTGTAGGGAACTTCAAAAAACTGCTTCGATATTTCATGATCAAACTCTGGCCATGACGCAAACACTGGACTGTGGTGTGTGTTGAACTGGACATTATAACGAAGAACAGGCCGGAAAGAATCTGGGTGGGGCATGGAAGCGAGGGGTTCCGGCAAAAAGTGAACTCTCATAGTATTCCCCATCTGTGCTCCTAGTGTCATAAGTAAGGGGGTTTTCTTTAAAAATAGCAGAGTTTAAAATTTTTATTAATTAAATAGAATTTAAATTTTTAATTAGTAAATAATACACTTCGACTGTTCATGGCACATTCACTGGTGCATCGTCAGTGCAGTTAGCACCAAGAGAAATACTTCTTATCCGGTTGGGGAAACACCCGCACTCATCCACCCTTACATACAAATGGGTGAGTTTCGTTACTAACACACAACGAGACCCACCTTATTTATATCTTGTAAAGGGGCGAGTGGGTGGACACGTTTTACGAGTAAATAAAAGTGAAATTAGACAAAGATAGTAGAGAATTTGTATTCTCCGATGTTTTACTTGAGCTAATCATGAGCTGAACAGAGTTGTAGCTGCTTACTTAAGATCGCATTGACGGATAACTACCCCGGAGAATGCTGAAATCTTAAACATATGTAGTGTAGGCATATCCACTACAAAAGTATTGTCTTACATGGCAAAAAGGAATGGTAGCATACAGAGGTTAACATTTACAGAGAAAGATTTTCGAAATTTTTTGAATAGAGAACATCAATCTAAATTGAGACTGGGTGATGCACAAAGAATGCTTCGTCATTTTACCGAAATGAAATGCAAAGATCCAACTTTCTTTTATTCATTTGACTTGAATGAGCATGAACAGTTGTCAAATATTTTTTTGGATTGATGGTAGATCACGCACAACATGTAGCTATTTTTCTGATGTGGTTACATTTGATACCACTTTCTAACCAACAGATATGAAATGTCATTTGCTCCTTTTGTTGGGTGAATCACCATGGACAGTCTATCTTACTTGGGTGTGCACTGCTATGTAATGAGAAGAATGAAACATTTACATGGGTATTTCAGAGTTGGTTAGAAGCAAATGGCGGAGTTTCACCAAAGGGAATTATTACGGATCAAGATAAGGCTATAGAAATGGCTATAGGTGAAGTGTTTCTCAATGTTAGACATCGATTTTGCTTGTGGCATATATTGAAGAAGATACCTGAAAAGATTAGTCATATTTGTAAAAAGTATCCTAAATTTATGGGAGAATTTGATAAATACATCTATGATTGTGTAACAACTCATGAATTTGTAGAAAAGTGGAATGAGATAAAGGATAAATATGTGGAATGCAGAGAAAATGAGTGGCTGCAGAGTATATACTGTTGGATCGAAATGGCAGATTCACAGTCCTAGAGAGGGGGTGAATAGGACTTTCTAACCTTTTTCAAAATTCTTCTGAAAATCACAACACTAAGTAGATGTGTTAGTACTTGGTGTGGTGTGTGTGATTCAAGTGTGAACTTGGCGGAAAAACAATAACACAGAAAATTGCACAAGAGATTTATCCTGGTTCGACCCCTCCCACATGGAAGTCTTACATCCAGTCCTCAAGCCAACCACTTGAGTTTTCACTAAACTGTCAATCAACTTGGCCTTCTCTCACCCTTGAGAGGAAATTACAACACCCACTTGCTCCAAAGCAAGTCTTCCCTAAAACAGGGGTAAACAAGACTGCCCTATACCAAAGGCCTTCCCTTCACAAGAGGGGCAATGCAGAATCAAACCTCTGCAGAAAATACAACAGAAATGAAGGAAGAAACTCTTGTATGTTTGCCTCAAGAATGGACACAGAACACACACTTTCCAGCATGATTGAAAAGATGAGGAGTTTAATCTAAATCCTAGCTGAAGCTACTTGGGTGGACTTTGAAGTAAAAGCGAATACAGATGCCACCCAAAAGACAAATCTTCAGAACAGGAATTTCTGAAGAGATTCTCTCAAATAGGAACTTGAGCAGGAAGGCTTTGAGAGAGCTTGAAGAATGCAAGATGAGCTTTCAAGGAATTGACTTGAACACTATGCCTTTTTCTGTGTGTGTTCTTCAAGAGCTTTCTTCATCTTTTTATAGTCTTCAAAAACTAGCCGTTTGGAGAAGATAGTCGTTGGAATAAGATGGTTGTTGTATTCTTTAGCCGTTTGGAGAAGATAGCCGTTGGAGTAAGATGGTTGTTGTGTTCTTTAGCCGTTTGGAGAAGATAGCTTTGGGGATCCTTTGGATCTTGAAGGTTTTATCCGAAGGATCAAGAAAATTGTCTCTTTCCAAGGTCTTCAGAAATAGGAGCAGTTGCTATAGCTAGAAGATAGGCTATTTAAAATCTTGAGCTGAGCAACCCATGCCAAAAACGTGCTCCAATAAATGCCTGTTTAGAAAGGACAAGACAAAGACAAAAGCATCTCCATACCTTTGTGGTAGGTGGGTCAGTGGAGTACAACAAACAGTATGGAACCTAGTATTCTTAGTCTTTTTAGAAAATAAAGCAGACAGACTAAAAGGTAAAGTATGGTTCTGACAGTGGTAGGTGAGATGGTCAGAAGCCATGCGTCTGAAACTGTAACGCCCCCACGCAGAATATCGGAGCGGGATTACAGTTATTAAATAGTACAGAGCGAGAAATAAATAACAGACCATTGCACAATTGAATAACACCAATTAAACTCCAATTTTATTAATAATCCAACAACCTCCATTACATTCACTAATAACTCATTAACTGACTAATATATCAACGTATCAGAGCCAAACTAGGGCCCAGAGTACTTTATTGAAAATCAAACTATTACATTATGACTAAATGACTCACTAACTCATAACTACACTAACTACTACTAGATAACACTGGTTGCTGGAAAGGGGTCACTCCTGAGCATCATCCTCAGTCCCGTCCTCGTGAGTGTGGTCATCGTCATACTCGCCTGAAACACATTAAATAAAAAATGCAGGATGAGCGAATAACGCTCAGTAGGACTTAATATCTCATGTAAACAAGCAGGCTTAAAGTGTTTAACCTTTTATCAAGCAGGATAACTAACAGGGACGAGCAAGTACGAGAACGATCAGGTATAGTCGTGCCAGTAAGTTCACAAGACAAGAATACCTTCATAGGTAACAAATATAAAAGATTTGGCCAAATTTCAAGTTAACAAGTAATTGCACAGCAGTGCACAAGTCACGATAGCAAGTAAAGCAAGTAACATGCGTTTGGTCGATCATTTTATCAACCACAAGTCAAGTATCATGTACAGGAATGTTTGTGAATTGTCTTAGATCAATCTTGCGTGTCATGCGTTTGGTGTATGCCATCACCTGACCATTAGACCCTCGCGAGTTAAAGCCTTTCGGGTGCTCCTCCCAAGGACCAGATCGGGCCCTTATAATGTTGCCTAGCATAGTCATGTTTTTATCTTAGACAATCACAAAATGGCCAAGAGAGTACCAAGAATAGAAGAGAGTAGTAGATGAACATACGAGAGAGTAGAGAGAAGGTAAACAGATGAGAGTAACGAGATAGCAGATGAGAAAGGGTATATTCGTAAAACGACAAGAAACACACGATAGTAACGGTTGCACGGCACCAGGTCGAGTACCGGCAGTCTGGTAGAAGTCACAACCGCCCACTAGCTGTGCTATGAACACTGGCTAGATGGTCCGGCGTAATCCCAAGATAAGAGAGAACCACTAAGGCCATGGATCGTACTGATCCCTAAGGTGTAACGGGTTTTAGGGTACAACCAGCTCGTTGACTAAGGACGTGCGCCAAAGCCAAGAAGACTTACGGAGGTCTTGACAAGGAGTCCCTGGTCCAGTCGAGAGTATTCCCGGTGGAGAGGTGGTCCAAGTCAAGAGAAAGTGTATAGAAAACGGGTCCGTCGTGCCTCGAGTGCTCGAAGGCCGAGGGAAAACGGTAACGGTAGATAAAATGCGCGAGTCAAAAAGGAAACAATTGTATTTAACAAAATAGGATAATTTAATCATTTATTTCGATAATTTACCGAATACATTATTGCATAATTTATCAAGGTCAAATGGTAATTTACAATGTTATGTGTGTGCAAGTGTAAAGAAATCTTGAGGATATGATAAGTCGTGCAAATGTCATTTTTATTAATTTAACAAGTCAAATTAATTATAACATGGTTTAATCATGGCTAATTAAGGGTTAAATAGCCAAAACAGCAGGGCATGTACACAATTTAATAGTTCTGGCCGAAATCTTTGAAACGCGACGGACCTACCCGTCGCGATTCAAGTCGCGACAGGGCGGTCGGGCGCGACACGGGGTCCTGGCCGGCCTGGCTAGGACCGGGGTGAATCGCGGCGTCACAGGCCGTCGCGTTCTTGACGCGACATGCCACCAGGGCGCGACACAGATGATATCACGGCGGGTCGCGCCGTCGCGATAACAGGTGGTTGCCCTTTTTTCCCTTTTTCTCAGGTCGAGTCCTCTGTGATACAGGGACATTCTAAATTCCGTATAAAATCGCACGGTGATCCAAAAAGTACAAAACTAGTTTCAAACGAAAGTAGACATGTATATCTATCAACATGCACGATTAATTTGAAAATAGACAAGGTTTAGATATACATTGATCAGGTTACTTTTTGGTGACCTAAACAGGCGCAGTCAGAGTTCAATGAATTAATTAGAGATGTATACATGATGAAAAATTCTGAAACAAGCGGCGTTTGAAAGCTAACATGTATTAGTATTTATGATAATTTTATCATGGAACGATGTCAAGTTTGCACAAGGTTAAAAAGGAAACAAGGAGGGTCGAGTGCACAGGTCTGATAGATATTCAAAGATTTAATTCTCCCTCATGGGAGATCGAAATCAAGCAAGACCAGGGGCGTTTGAAAGCTGTTACATGGTAGCATCAATGAGAATTTTATCATAGCATGGGAACAAGTACGTGCAAGGTATTAGAGAAAACATGAGATTAGGGTTCATGGTGACAGCAGGATTTCACGAATTAAATTCTCTCAAATGGATGAACGAAATACTATGAAACCATAGGGCTTTTGAAGATGTACATGAAGGCTACCTAGGGTAATTATTTCACGATTTTTGCTTGAGAGATTGCCTACCTTTTGTCGAGTCCAAGAAAACCCTAAGTTGAAGATGAAAAACGGGAAAACCTTCTTTCTCCAAGCCTTCTCCTCCTTGCTCTTTGGTCTCCAACCTTTCTCCTCCTTCTCTAGGGTTCCAGCCACGAAAATGGGGAGATAGGGAGGAAGTTTGAAGTGTTTAAGCTTCCTATAGAGTCCATACAACTCCAAACTCTCACTACAAGAAATCCAGGATACGTGGACGGCTGAAAATTGAAGCCGTCTACATAAAGACCATTTGTAGACGGCTCTTTTTAGCCGTCTATGAATAGATGATATATAGACGGCTACTTATAACCGTCTACGTATAATCCATTCATAGACAGCTAATGGAGCCGTCTATATATGATAAGTAGACGGCTCCAGAAAGCCGTCTACGTATAATCCATTCATAGACAGCTAATGGAGCCGTCTATATATGATAAGTAGACGGCTCCATTAGCTGTCTACTAATGTATGATATGTAGACGGCTATAGAAAGCCGTCTACGTATCATCTATTCGTAAACAGTTGACCGAGCCGCCTACATATTTATTTATATGTAAATTATTCTATACATAATTATATTCATCAAATAAATATTCAAAATTTAAGATTCAAATTTTAAATATTAAAAGTAATTCGAAGATAAAAATGATTAATAAGAATAATTATTTAATATGTAGTTGATTATGAAAATTATACATTATAATGCTAACATTTTTAAATTGATGGCTATACTCATTGCATTAAATATATAAATATATGTAAAATGCAAATATATAAACTATACTCATAGCCACTCCTTGAATGCTATAAATGTCAAACATTATTGAATTAATGTTTATGTATAGAGAAGAAGATCGCAGGTAATTAACTTTGGTGTCCCATTTTATATATATATATATATATATATTTTAGAGATGGGTCAAAAAAGTTAATTTTATTATTCTTATGCGACATAAGAGAATAAAAAATATAAGAAATAATCAACTAAAAATATATTACATGTTATAAATTTATATATTTAATATATAATTAAATATCTAACTTTTTTATAAATATATAACTTAATAAAGAAGCATATGAAGTTGTAAAAAGATGATCTTGTAGCAAACATTCTAGGAAATATATGAAATATTATATATATGAAGTTATAATATTTAAGTATGGCCACGGAAGAGGAGGGAGGAGGGAGAGGGCAATGAGTGGGGAACGAGGCGGCCAGGGGGGAGATGGTGAAGTTAGCCGGGGCAAGACGCGGCGGCAGGAGCCATGGGGGAGCAGCAGGACCTGGGCGTAGATGGCAGGCTCCGGCAGGGGGGGTGGGAAGAGAAATTAGATTTTTTTTTAATAAAAAAATATATATGTAGACGGCTTATATAGCCGTCTATGTATATTTTATTTGTAGACATTTGCAAAACCGTCTACGAATGTGATATATGTAGACGGCTATAAAACCGTCTACATTTATTTTTGTAGACAGTTAAAATAGCCGTCTACATATATCACTTTTGTAGACGGTTTTTATTTAGCCGTCTACTTATCTTTCGTAGACGACATTTTTGTAGACGACATTGTAGACGGCCTCACAGCCGTCTACAAAAACATTTGTAGACGGTTTTGTGAGTTTTGTAGACGGTTCAAAGCCGTCTATGTATGTTCCTTTTCTAGTAGTGTCTTCTCTCCTCCTTTAATTACGAAAATTCCACATTTATCTCTCTATTTTCTCTCATTTATCCATCTAATGGGTAGGGGAGAGTTTAATTTCGTGGTTAATGAGTTAGGATGGGTTTAGGACTCTTTATTTAGATATATAAGGGTTATTTAACATTTATCTTAACCCTTTACTATTTATTTAATTATTTAGATACGAATTTCATTAATTTAATTCTCATTCCAACATGGGCTATCCCTATTTGGGCCCATTCCATTGGTTTTGGGTTATTAGAGTAACCCATTACTAATTTAATTTAATGGGGATTGCTTTAATTCCCATTTATACAATGCATTCTCCCTTTATTCCAATTAAATCAATTTATTTCATTTATTTAAATAAAAATTTATTTTATTTAGATTTTAAAAATCCAGGGTGCTACAGAAACATACATAAATACTTTGTGATTTTTAGAAGATATAGGTTGAGGCAAAGGACACTAAAACTGTAAGACTAAAAATAAGTTGCAAGGAATATTTTTCAGAAATTTGAATGTACTGAATTTCGTCAGAAGAAATATATATTAAAATAATGATCATGAAATTAGTCACTGATTTTATACTTAAGAATTTTAAGATTCAACAAAGAACAAATAGAAATATTTCCTGACAACAGGTACAAGTACACAACCAGCAGTGTAGAAGAGTAGGTAATTTGACTTAAGAAGTAAGCATGATTTGACTATGGTAGGAACTATGTAAATCGACTACATCAGTCGAATGTAGTGTAAGACTTTAACTGTGTAGTCTTGAATCGAATACAGTCTAAAAGAGTGAATCGTAGACATGAGTCGAATACAGTGTGAAAGACATTTGACTGTATGAGTCGAAGTCATGAGTCGAATACAGTGTAAAAGACATTCGACTGTATGAGTCGAAGTCATGAATCGAATACATTGTAACCTTGTGGACTTAGAAAGATTTTCAAGACTTGTGACTGAACTTCTGAATGAGTCGAATACAATGCAAAAGACATTCGATTGTATGAGTCGAATACAGTGTGAAAGACATTCGACTGTATGAGTCGAAGTCATGAGTCAAATACAGTGTAAAAAACATTCGACTGTATGAGTCGAAGTCATGAATCGAATACAGTGTAAAAGACATTCGACTGTATGAGTCGAAGTCATGAATCGAATACGGTGTAACATTGTGGACTTAGAAAGATTTTCAAGACTTGTGACTGAACTTCTGAATGAGTCGAATACAGTGTAAAAAATTTCAGTAGGCTATAGACAAGGTCTGTGCCTAATTAGAAACTTTTGGATATCACATCTGTCTAGAAATTTTTGTGATATATCTATATTATAGAAAATACACATTTAGGGATTTTTTTCATGGTAGAGGCAAAATATGTATTTAAAGATTTGTCATAGCAAAATCATTATTATTTAAAGACTTAGGGGTAGTTGCTCAACAATTCTCCCCCTTTTTGTTAATGATAAAAAAAATTCTTTAAATGGTAGCTGATATCTTGATATATCATAAATTTCTGCTATAGTTTAAGAAAGCTACATTTTCTTGTCTTTTCTCCCCCTTTGTGGCATTAACATAAAGGATAGCAATTTAGACAAAAAGGAGAAAGAGCAGTAAATTCATTCATTCAGAGAAAGAAATAAGTATTTGAAGCAAACATTGAAGCAAATTACAAAAAAGAAAAAAAAGGTAAACACCACAATGTTTTTAAGTTCTGGTAGAGCTGGGGAGATAGAGAGTAGGGGGAATCTTAGCCAGGAATGGCTCAATAAGGTTCCAAAGCTTCAGCTCATTGGTTGGGAAAATGTGGTCAAACTTTGAAGGGTCCACATTGTAGGTAGGATTGGTGAAAGGCAATTTCTTCAGAGACTTGATGTGGCGCCTTCTGTAAAAGGCGCGCTTGAGGTTAGCCTTTTCTGGATCCATGACATATTTGATTTGAAGGGGAGTAAACTTCTTAGTAACTGCCAGTGAGAGGAACTCATGGAGAGTGATGTTCCAGTGGAGACCAGTCGAGAGAGCTGCATCCTTGGCCTGATAGTAGTACAAATATCTGTGTGCCCATTTGAGGCCTATGTGCTTTCTCAGGTCGAGGAGGCTCTTGGAGTGATACTCATTGAGAGTGAGTTTCATTTTCTGGCACTTAGCATGATGATCTGGATAAGCTTTCTCCCATTGATCAGGAGTGAACCGTTCAGACTCAGCGAAGCTTAATTGGATATCAAGAAGGTTCTTTTGCAATTTAGGTAAGTGAAGAAGGATGAACCTCTTAAAACTGAGCTTGGACTTGTACTTGATCTTGAACCGTGTGAAAATCTGAAGGAATCTGTTATAGAGGGTATCAGCAAAGGGGCCTCTATAGAAAACAGCTCCTGCAAGGGGTGGATGGAGATCAGGTAACAAGGCTGCTGTCATTGAAGGAACCACTGGCCTTTGACCTCTGATGAGCATATAATATTGGCCTCTTGAGACATCATGCAGACCAAGTTTGAACCTTTCAAAATTGAAGGCTTTCATTGCAGTATATTTGGCCTGAGAATCTCGAAGAAGAGTGGCAAAGAGGTCATGAAACTGGAGGGAGATATGGGTATAGATTTTGAGGTGGTGGTTTCGGGATTGGGCTTCCTGAAATCTCATGGCTTCCTCAGGGTAGAGTTCAACAAACTCTTGAGGAGTCAGACAGTGACTCTTCTGAGAAACAAGCTGAAGTTCAGGGATGGAAACCTGGGAAGTTTTGATTAAGGTTGGAAGCCAGTGTTAAAAAGTGAAACCTGGCAAGTTATGGATTTCAAGAAGGCTCTAATTTGAAGATATTCTCGGAATAGAGCCATGAACTGAGGAGAATGGTAGACAAAGGCATACCAAAATGGAGGAAGAAGTAAAGCTACTTTGTCTCCCAATTTGGGACCACGGGAAGCTGGTAGTTGGAGGCTGGGAACCATTTCAATTATTTGCAAGTAGGTTTGCTGAGAACCCGGTTTGGGAACAGTTGGCAGAGATGAATAAAACTGTGGAGGTTGGGTGGACAGGGTTATTGCTACCTCCTTGAGTGGCTTGGGTTAGTACTGCAAGGGGTAGATAGAGAATTGGATATCTTTGAAGTATGGATCTACTGGGATGCTTGGGGAAGGCATATCTGGAGAGGATACCTCAGGAACTGAGGCAGAGGGAGCAGTGGATGAGGGTGCTGCAGGAGTAACTTCTGGAGGGGCAGGAGAGCTAGGCCTGGAAGATGGAGAAGGACGGATAGGATTGCCATTCTTGATCAGCCTTCTCTTTACTTTTCTCTTGAAGGTATGGACCTCAAGAGAGGCTTCAAGGGGTCTCTTGCCTAGGGACACCTCTCCTTCTGCTGCTGCTACTGCTGGCTGCTGATCAGCCACGGACTCTTGCTGCTGTTGCTGCTCTTCGGGGGGTTGAAAAACCACTACTGCTAACTGAGGCTCAGAGACTTGCTGTTGCTGGTGTAGGGGTTGCTGGATGTCATCAGACAGGTGCTACTGGTCAGCCTGGATCTCTTGATCTTGTTCTACTGTTTGCTCAAGCTCTTGATTTTCAGGAAATTTTTCTTGGGTTTGGTCTTGATGTTGTGGCTCTTGAGCAGAAGGTACTTCTTCTTGCTGCTGAGAGGGAGCTGGCCCTGCTGGCCTGGGAGTGCTTTGTTGGCACACAAACTGAAGCATAAGATCTTTAATCTGCTTCACCTCATCAGCCAAACTGTCAAACTTAACATCTATAACTTCAACTTGCATATGGAGGACTGAAAGATTCTCTTGCTGGGTTCTGACAAGCTCTAGAATGGTGCTAAGACTGTTGCTACTCTCCCCCTGAGACCTTGGCCAAGTCTCAAACTGAGATGGGGAGTAGGAGGGCTCTCTTTCTTCAAAAATATGTTCCATAGGAACATCTTCAGATAAAATCCCTTTACCTCTGAGATCTCTTAGGACTTCATGTACAGTCTCAGAGGGAGCATCTTGCTCAGGAAGAGAGGAGGAGGCAGGAAGCTGAGCATCTGCAGATGGTACTTCAGGAGGGATAACTGGTTGGGCAACTTGCTCTACAATGGGTTCAGGAGGCTGAACAAAAACATCTGAGATTGTTGGAACTGCTGGGGCTTTAATTTGAGTACTTGAAGTAGGAATATCTTGGGTGAGTAGAGAAACTAGGGGCTCATCTGGATAAACTTCATGCTCACACTCCGGGACTGAGTCCTTATACCATAAGTTCTGCTTCTTTCCAACCAGGGAGTAGTGACTCCTTCTGAGAGTAATGAGCCCAATCTTCTCCTTGGTGCTCACAGGCACATCTCCAGACAGATCCACAGAGAGCTTCTTAAAAATCATGGTAAGCAAGGATCCATAAGGGAGAGATTCTTGTAAGTCTTTTGCTGCTATCATTCTCTCCAAGATAACTGCTGGGAGGTTGACTTTATGCCTCTGAATGGCCCAAAAGAGAAGGTTCCCATCTCTAGCTGTGATTGAGGAATGGGTTCCTGCTCTAGGGGTAATGATATTGGAGATGATGGAGTGGATTAGCCTCTTTTCTGCTGATAGTTCATTTACTTGCAGACCTCTTTTGCACAAAGTCCCCAGACTTCCAATAATCCCCAACTTTTGCTTCTCTAGGGGGATAAACTCACTAAGGCAGTGGCCGGAGTTGGGACAATCCAAAAGCTCCACTAGATATTCTTCAGAGATAGTGATTTCGGTTCCTTTAACATACCCCACTACAGTGTTGCCAGTTGAAACTTTCAGGGAAGCATAAAATGACCTGACTGCACTGGCCACAAATAGTTCAGAAATCTGACAAAGCTTGGTCCATCCCATTACAGTGAGGGTCTCTTCTACCCAAGCTAGGTTTCCACTCAGGTGGGAAAACTCTACGGACTTCCCAGAACAGATGGGGATCTTGGCTAGTCTCTGGAGTTGGTCAGAAGTGAGTTGGACGGAAACTTGAGCCCTAGGAGATGCCATCTAGACGATAGACGAAAGGGAGACTTAGAAAACCTTCAAAGGAGGAGAAGATATACTTGAAATAAGGTAAAGAACCTACCTTCTTCTCGAGAGGATGAGGTTTCGCAGAGGGCTTCTGGAGGTTCTTCGCCGGAGAGCAGGAAGGCGCGAAGAACGGATGAGAACAGAGGAGTCGAAGAGAGATTTCAAACGGGTGCTTTCTAAAGGGGTGAAAGAGTTGTTTATATAAAAGTTGGAGGAAAACCGTCCCTTCATCTCAGGCTGAACGAATGCGATGGAAGGATGTGAGCGTTACGTCATGAAGAGACGCGCCTTAATTAGTTGTCAGTTACAGAATTTAAATATTAAGCGACGTTTCATGGAAACTTAAGTGAATCGATTGCCTTAACTTTATATGAGTCGAATGCCTTGATTCTTCATGAGTCGACTGCACAAGTCGAAGGACTGGGACTTAGAAAAAAAAAATTAGGATACTTTTTACAGACAATTTCACACAAGCATTTTTCAAGCATGATAATTTAGTCAAATTTAATCAGGATTGCACATACTTATTTCTCTTCTAATAGATGTAAATCTATCTTCAGGTAGGGGCTTAGTAAAAATATCTGCTAATTGATTTTCTGTGGAAACAAATTCAAGAGAGATATTGTCATTACTTACATGGTCCCTGATGAAGTGATGTCTAACCTCAATGTGCTTTGTTCTTGAGTGCTGGATTGGATTCTTGGTTAAATTGATTGCACTTGTATTATCACAAAGCATTGGGATTTTTTGAAGCTGATGACCATAGTCTTCCAACTGATGCTTGATCCATAACAGTTGAGTACAGCAACTTCCAACTGTAATGTATTCAGCTTCTGTAGTGGATAAAGCTACTGAATTTTGTTTTCTGGAAGACCAAGATATTAAACATCCTGCAAGAAGTTGACAAGTGCCACTGGTACTTTTTCTATCTAATTTGCATCCAGCATAGTCAGCATCACTATATCCAATTAACTTGAATTCTGAGCATCTGGGATACCATAGACCTAGATTACTTGAATTTATAAGATATCTAAAAATTCTTTTAACAGCATGAACATGAGATTCTCTAGGATCAGCTTGGAATCTTGCACATAAGCAAACACTGAACATTATGTCTAGTCTACTTGCAGTAAGATAGAGTAGTGATCATATCATTCCTCTATAGATCTTTTAATCTACCTTTTTCCCAAGAGGATCACTATCTAGCTTAATACCTGAGCTCATAGGTGTACCTAAAGGCTTACATTTATCAAAGCCATATTTGATAAGTAAATCTGATATGTATTTGGTTTGACAGATGTGAGTCCCTTCTTTGGTTTGCTTAATTTGCAACCCAAGGAAGTAATTTAGTTCACCCATCATGCTCATTTCAAATTCACTTTGCATTAGATCTTCAAAGAATTTGCAGAGAGATTCATTAGTAGAACCAAAGATAATATCATCAACATAGATTTGTACAATTAGGATTCCATTTGAAAATTTCTTTATGAATAAAGTACTATCTACTTTTCCTCTTGCAAAATCATGAGATATAAGATAAGCACTCAGTCTTTCATACCAAGCTCTTGGAGCTTGTTTCAAGCCATATAGTGCTTTATTTAAACAGAAAACATGATTAGGATTTTTAGTATCTTCAAATCCAGGTGATTGCTCAACATATACTTCTTCTTTTATAAAACCAGTCAGAAAAGCACTTTTAACATCCATCTGAAATAAGTTAATATTAAGAGAGCAAGCATATGCTAATAAATTCTGATTGCCTCTAATCTAGCAACTGGAGCATAGGTTTCATCAAAGTCTATGCCTTCTTCTTGGGAGTATCCTTGAGCAACAAGTCTAGCCTTGTTCCTGATAATTACCCATGATTCATCCATTTTGTTTCTGAAAACTCATCTGGTTCCAATAACTGGATGGTCAGTAGGTCTAGGCACAAGAGTCCAAACTTCACTGCGTTGGAACTGATTAAGTTCCTCTTGCATAGCAAGGATCCAAGATTCATCGCCCAGTGCATCATTGATTGTCTTAGGCTCAATTTGTGAAACTAATGCAGAGAAATCACTTGGAATTTGCGTACTTCTTGTTCTTACCCTGTCTTGGGGATTACCTATGATATTTTCTTGAGGATGATTCCTGTGGTACCTTAATTCTGTAGGTAGTCCTTCTTGTGTTTCTTCTTGTTGTTGGAGATCTTCTAGTGGGGGATCTTCTGATTCTTCATCTTTGTTTTGTTCTCCTTCAAGAGAAGTCTTTTCAAGATCCTTGCAAAGATCATCAACACCATCTTCCTCTTCTTCTATTCTTTTGATAGAAGGGTCAGTTTCATCAAATAAAATATGTACAGTTTGTTCTATATTTAGTGTTCTTCTATTAAACACTATATATCCTCTAGGTTTTGAGATATACCCTAACAGAAAACCTTCATCACTTTTAGCATCTAATTTTCCTAGGTTGTCTTTACCATTATTTAAGATAAAACACTTACAGCCAAAAGGTCGAAGATGACTGATGTTGGGCTTCTTATCCTTGTATAATTCATAAGGAGTCTTCTTCAGGATGGGTCTGATCATACATCTGTTGATAATGTAGCAAGCTGTATTTACTGCTTCTGCCCAGAAGTACTTTGGTAGATTATACTCATTTAGCATAGTTCTGGCCATATCTAGTCTGTTCTTCCTTTCTGCTACACCATTTTGTTGAGGTGTTCTGGGAGCTGAGAAATTGTGTTCAATTCCATTTTCTTAACAAAATTCCAGAAACTCTTCATTTTTGAATTCTCCTCCATGATCAGACCTGATACTGGTAATCTGAAATTTTTTATTCTTTTGAACAATTTTGCTGAATTTCAGAAAGGCTTGAAAAGCTTCAGATTTGGCTTGTAGAAAAGACACCCAAGTATATCTTGAGTAATCATCAACTAATACATAGCCATAGATCTTTCCTCCAAGGCTGACTGTCCTCATAGGTCCAAATAAATCCATGTGAATCAATTCCAGGGGCTTGGAAGTTGTAACAATTGTCTTGGACTGAAATGAGGTTTTTGTCTGTTTACCTTTTGCACATGCTGAGCAAATTCCAGACTTCTTTATTTTCATCTTGGGAAGACCCTCAACCAGATCATGCTTTAATAATTTCTTGATCACTGAAGTGCTTGCATGGCCAAGTCTTCTGTGCCACAAATCAGATTCTTCACTTTTGGTAGTTGCCAAGCAAAGGTTTGCTTCTTTCAATTCTGCCAGTTGTAATGTGTATAAATTCTTTATTCTTTGTGCCTCAAAGACCTTTTTGTTATTCTTCAGAATTACACACTTATCATTCTGAAAACTTACTAGATGACCCTTATCACATAACTGACTAATATTGATCAGGTTGTGCTTGAGACCTTCTACATACATGACATCTTCAATTAAATCCTTTTCTTTAGACCAATAGTTCTACACCCTAGCACTTTTCCTCTTCCATTGTCACCATAAGTAACTTGACCAGATTATTCTCTAAAGCTTGTAAAAAGTTTCCTATCACCTGTCATATGCCTTGAGCATCAACTATCCAAATACCATTTGGATGCCATCATTCGACCCTGTTCTAGTCCTGCCATGAGGGCTAGATTTGCCTTTTCTTCTTTTTCAGATTCTGAGCTGGAGGAGTCTGAGCTGGTAATATCTTCATTATCCCATGTTGCTGTCATAGCTTTCTTCTTGAACTTTTTGAATCTCTTTTCTTTGCCCTTCTTCTTTTCTGACTTTTCTGCTTGGTCCTTCTTTTTGAGTCTGGGACACTCATATTTGTAATGTCCTGGCTGATTGCACTCATAACAGGTTGGCTCTTTCTTTTTATCTTTCTTGAAGAACTTTCTTGAGCCAAACTTTTTCTTCTTAGCCAAAATTCTTTGTAATTTCCTTGAGAGCATAGCCTCATCATCACTGTCATCTGATTTCTCTTTGGAGTCCTCAGATGAAGAAGAATCTGCAATCTTTAGAGCATTTAAAATTTTCTTCTTTGAAGAGCTTTCAGAAAATCTTTCCATATTTATTTCATGTGCCATGAGAGAGCCTATTAATTTATCAATGGATAGTTCAGTGAGATCATGGGCTTCCTCTATGGCAGTGACTTTAGGGGTTCATACATTTGTTAGAGATCTTAATATCTTTCTAACTGTTTCTTCACTGGTTAGATTTTTCCCTAAGGCACTTAATCCTACAATTATATTTGAGAATCTGTTGTACATTTGTGTTATATTTTCACTTGGAAGCATTTTGAATTGCTCATATTAAGATACTAGTATATCTATTCTAGTTTGCTTTACTCTATCAGTTCCTTCATAGGTTACCTGTAATTTGTCCCACATTTCTTTTGCTGTCTTACAAGCCGAAAGTCTATTGAATTCTTTCTTAGATAAGGAACAGCAAAGATAATTTTTTGCTTTATAATTTAGGGACATATTTCTCTTATCAGCAATAGATAAACCAGTAGAGGTGGAAGTTGCTCCAACTATTTCATAATCACCTTGTTCAATTACCTGCCATAGGTCGTAGTCTGTACCTCTGATGAAGCATTCCATTCTCATCTTCCAATATTGATAATCTTCACCATCAAAGAATGGTGGCCTTGAGACTGATTGGCCTTCATAGTTGTGACCTTCTGATGCCATTTCTTCTCAAATCTTTTGATTCTTCTAAGAAGACCTCACTCTGATACCACTTGTTGGATCGAAATGGCAGATTCACAGTCCTAGAGGGGGGGTGAATAGGACTTTCTAACCTTTTTCAAAATTCTTCTGAAAATCACAACACTAAGTAGATGTGTTAGTACTTGGTGTGGTGTGTGTGATTCAAGTGTGAACTTGGCGGAAAAACAATGCCAAGAGCTAGTCCAGTATACCCTAAAACCACAACACATCGGAAGGCCACCTTTAAAAGAGTACAACACGGCAAGTGGAAGGTCCTACAACACGGCCTCCACGGAGCATAGTTCCACCTCAACACCTGAAAAGGCTAGCACAATGCGTGCCACAACAGCCAACAACCCACACATGGTACGGGTACCTAAAAGCACGAGGTACCACGACAAACCACTACCACACTCAAAACCACAACACAACTGCACCTCCTACAAAGCACACCACAGCGAGTCAAACCATAACCGGTAAGTCACCACTTACAAGCCACAACCACTGGCAAAGCACGAGTCGGAAAGAACGACGCCACCACACGGGAACGGACTACTGGTTCATGACGCCAGTATCCAACCTAGACAACACAGCACAAAAACTACCTCTCAGTCTCGTAGTCACGGATGAAAGGTCCAACTGCTGCTCCACAACCACATAGTAAAGCCAAAGAACAGTGGAGACCAACTAACACCACACCTGCAAACCACACACTACTGCAGGCCCATGTCTGGTACCTTTAGGGACTCTGGCCTAAGCTCTCTAAAGTGAGGCACTGAAAAACCGGACTAGTTGGGGACCAGTGATGTCTACTGGTGTCCGTCCCCCAACCACGAGCGCACTACAAGCGACTGCACACCCACAAACACAGGTCGTTGCCCCCAGTCGTCTTTCCCTCAGCCGGATGTACTACTCAAACACAGGAGTGAGGGTGTCCATAAAGACGACACAAACCTCGACGGTACACACAGTACCGGGACAACCCCGAGCACTAACGTGCCTGGCTCACACAAAACCTAGGGTATCCGACTAGAGAGGCATTCCGGAATAGGCGCCAGACCACCAAACTCGGCAAGCACACAAACCACACCAATCACTTAACACCCCGGTAAAACTTATATCACAACACATTTAACATAATCGGCTCGTCACTGGTCACTACGTGATCTCCAAGTAATAACACACTATTAAACACGTAATCCACATTATAACTTTGCATGTCATTGGCCATCTCATGGCCTCCATGGCAATGCACCATAATGCACATAACCACACATATGAATCACATAACCTTTATAACATACTTAACATAATTAATGTAACCAACAACATTACTCAGTCAATAACCACCAATTTTTCCATTAACCTAAACATGTTTTACTAATCATTAATCAACTGAGAACAACTTAAAATACCTTAAAACGACCTAAGCTAGGTCCACACAGGACCATCATTGCCCTAGGCTCAACTACTCATTTCGAACAGAAGAATGCGACGGGGGCCACTGTCGCGATAAGAACGCGACAACCCGACTAACCGCAATCACACACCAGAACGCGACAGCGTCTACCGTCGCGTTAAGAACGCGACGGCTCGACAAGCCGCGTTTACAAACCAGAACGCGACGGGGCCAAGGGTCGCGACCTGAACGCGACAGCCCGATCCGTCGCCTTCTCAGACAAAAACCCTACACTCCAGTTTTCACACAGAAACCAGCTCAAAACCTCATTTCCATGCATGCCAAACTTCTAAAAATCTATTAAATTATACAAGAAACACAACTACACATCGATACACCTTAAACATGCTTCAAATCAATCAAATAATGCAATAAAAACAAGGAAAGTCCCTACCAATAAGAAGAATTCACAAAACGAGGCTCAATCGGGGCTCTCCACGCTCTGAGCAGCTTCTACGCGCAAAAACCACGTCAAAACACGAGCTCGCAAGCCAACGTCGCCGGAAATCGCCGCAGCAACCCTCTCCCTGGTCGAATAGAGCTTTCTGCTCTATTTGGCCGGAGGGCCAAACTTATCCCAACCGGAAACAAGAACGCGACGTACCTAACCATCGCCTTCTAAAAACTCTTCATGCCACGCATCCCAAAGGTGGTGCGGAGAACGCGACGCGTGCGACTGTCACGTTAAGAACGTGATGCCTCACCCTGTCGCGTTCACAACCAGTGAACCTGTGAGCTGTTTGGGCTAAAACCTTCGGCCCATAACACCTACACAACGCACGGGGACCACGACTAAGGCCCAATGACCACCTCTTGGTCAAGAGCATCATGCCAGAACCAATAAACACAGATCCGAACGGCCACAACGTTACATATACAGTGAGAAAATATCATTATAATACTACCAAAAGAAATTATACATGATTACAAGTGCCATCACTTATGTGAATTGGCTTGCAGGGCACCTATAACTAGTAGAAGCAATTGTCCCCAATAAGATTATTGGGGACAATTCGTCAGCCGTCCCTAATAATTTTATTAGAGACGACTTTTCTTCAGTCGTCGCCATTGTATTGGCGACGAGCTTATTGGGGACGACTTTGCGATAGTTGGGAAGCCGTCCCCAATAACTTTTAGGGACAGGTTATTAACTTTTGGCGGCAGCTCTCAACGGTTGCCAATAACCTGTTTTCTATTAGTGAATCATCATATTTTATTTAATGCACTTTTGAGTTATTAGCATGCGATAATAAATTATCGATATCATCAGGTTTATCAACTTTTAGAGTTTGACTAAGTCAAATGCATGTAATTAGCCCCAATTTTTATCATTTGTTGCAATATATTATTTTATTCACATATATAAAATTTCCTCTGATAATTACAACTTAGTTTCTTGCATGAGATAATATTTTTTTATTTATCGAGATTTTATAAAAATTTGAATTATCACATGAAGAGTGATCTTAATTCCATTTGCTCTTATCTACTCTGACTTAAGCATCAAAAATTTATTCTTGAGAACATCTTCCTAAGACTCCTGATCGTTTTCCTGTCTTGCAAATACGTAGCACACAAAATGAGTTATTCAACTCTCCTTCCAAAAATCTAAGATCACCCTCTTCAATGTAATTGTGGTTAACTCTCTTTGTGATTTGCAGGTAAGAGAAGCTAGTGTAGTTTTATCAAGTCGAATAAAAGAGTGGTTGTTGTGGGGTTAAGTACCCCAAGATGACTAATCAGTCCCATCAAATCTTTGAACTCATTATCTACTAGGGGTGTTCATTAAATGGTCCAAACCAAATCGAACCGACCGATTCGGTTCGGTTCGGTTTGAAGGGCCTCACAGTTCAGTTTGATTTCACTCTATAAAATTGATATGAACCGAAAATATGTATATATAATATAAATAGTATAATATTTCACAAGAAAATCAGTGATGCAGTGATTAGTGCGCCTCCATTGATCATGGACACAACCTCCTTAAAAATTAACTTTTTCTTATTTTTGATTCGGTTTGTCTCACAGTTCGGTTCAATTCGATTTTTTGAAGAAAAAAAAATTCAAATCAAATCGAATCGAATCAAACCGTGAATAGTCCTACTATCTACCTAGTTAACCACTAGCTAGTTAATAGGCCTTATCCCGCTATCAAATAATTAATTGGGTCATACTGGAATAACTAAGATATTAATCTCTTTAATAAAATCCATCACTCTTGATCCCAAAGAAAAAGGAAAAAAAAGGAAGAAGAATATGGAAACCCAAACTTATAAACTTTCACATGTTGTTACTCCACTTTTGCTTCTTTAAGACGAGGCGCATCTAATTCCCTCTAGGTATATAAGGATTATACGTATGTAGTTGAATGATTAAGTCTCTCCACATTCATCTCTGTAAATAATCTTCAAATCTATAAAATTGAGAGAAATATTTAGTGATATCTGAGGAGAGTGATAAAGATGATGCTGATTATTTTTCAAGTAATTTTATTAGTTAAAAAAAGAAAGAGAAAAAAGATCTTATTAGATTTTTAACTAATAAACTTATTTAATTTTTATTTTAAAAATACTAAAATATTTCTCTAGAATTAATACGAAGCTAGAAGAGATACGTACGTGGGAACACGTGGAACAACGTTAGAAAGTGATAGCAAATTAAAGATTCGCAGGTCTTTCTGGGGACTTGATCGTGCAGTATACGAAGCGTGATCCACGCTCGATGACGGGTCTCGCCAGGTCGGTACGCACATTGTTCTTCTTGGAGTTCCCACTGTTAAGGTATCCTATTCCTATTCAACCACCGACAAACGCGGGCAGATCGCTGAAACATTAGAAAATGACGTTTGCCTTGGAAGCACATATTGCATATACTTGGCAGTGCTGGCTACTGATTAAAAGTTGAAAATTTTGAGCAGGCACCAATCACAGTCCAACATATATACGTCTCAAACAGAAGAAAAGAAAAGTCTAGTGCATTGGACAATTACACTTTCTCTTATATTTTGATTTTTTTTTATTGGATGAACACAATATATTTTAATATATATTGACTAATAAAAATATCGAAGTGCATGAAAAAAAATTAAAACCCATACTACTCATTTATGACCTCTGATATGACATCAACAGGACAGATTTTTGGGCACTTGTAGGAAATAATAGATAAGTTAGTATCGCATGACTTAGTCACCTATAAACTAGTCTCAATGCGGAAATTAATAGAGAGGAGGTGATTTCCACCTTTAGTTTATTATAGATAATGGGCTACGTACATCGGTCAAATCTATTTGGTGAAAACTCATATGGGAGCACTAATAAACTGTCAAGAGCGACCGATCGATTAGCCTACATACAAGGCCCACCTTTATACCAAGATTAAACTCTTAAAAGAGAGTTGGCTCAAGAGGTCACTCCTGGGGCTGGGATACTAACCCAAAATTACATGCTAGGGTGGAGATCACATCTCAAACATCTCTTGATCACTTTTACCTTGAGAAAATATGTTGTGGCCCTCGACCTCTTATCCCGGTCATTATTATCTCTGGAGCATAGAAGAGCGAAGAAGGAGAGAGTTTTTTTTTCCCACCTGATTCATGGCCATATATAAATTCTTATAACTGCGAAGACAGTTACACCAGACGATGTGGAATTTCAGAGATTCTTCCATGATTGGAAGAGTAACTCCTTATAACAGACCCACTATTAGAACATCCACCTTAAAGTTTCATGGTCACAATCAAAACGGCTCACTATAATATTAGATTCGCAGGAGGGAGACTCCCATAAATACTTTCAGATAAGTCCTAATTAAAGATAGAAACTCTGGTGAGTGGTGATCTTAATATTATTTGCTATTACCTATTCTTATTTAAGCATCAAATAATTATTCTTAAGAACACTCCTAATCTTTTTCCTATCGCTCGTGCACGTACGTAATGCACAAAAAGCGTTATTCAACTCTCCTTCCAAAAATCCAAAATCACCCGGGAAGAACAGCTGCATGGCAGTGTTTTAATTAGTGCTAGAGTTATATATGGAAACGAGTTGTAATTTTTTAATTTTATCATGATTAAGACCCATTTAATTATTTGACTATTTTCTTCTAATCTCACTCCAATTAGAAAGATAAGTGGCAGCAAATTTGTACTCTCCAATTAGATTACAGTTTTTGGCTCACTTTATGACCCAGTTCATAGGAGTTTAAATTTAATTAACCCATATTACTAATCGACATTGGGTTGACATAAATTTTAAATATTATTTTCACTATTTGATCTCTCATTGATCTCAATAAACTCTATTGAATCCAATCATCATATTTTATATAACGCACTTTTGAGTTATTAGCATGCGATAATAAATTATCGATATTATCAATTTTATTAACTTTTAGAGTGTGACTAAGTCAAACGGGTGTAATTAGTCTCAATTTTTTATCATTTGTTGTAATATATTATTTTATTTATATATATATATATATATATAATTTCCTCTGACCTTAGTTTCTCGCATGTAATAATATTTTTTATTTATCAAGATTTTATAAAAATTTGAATTATCACATAAAGAGTGATCCTAATTCCATTTGCTCTTACCTACCCTGACTTAAGTTTCAAAAAATTATTTTTGAGAACACCTTCCTAAGACTCCTGTTCTTTTTCATGTCTGGCAAATACGTAGCACACAAAATGAGTTATTCAACTCTCCTTCCAAAAATCTAAGATCACCCTCTTCAATGTAATTATGGTTAACTCTCTTTGTGATTTGCAGATAAGAAAAACTAGTGTAGTTTTATCGGGTCGAATAAAAGAGTGGTTGTTGTGGGGTTAAGTACCCCAAGATGACTAATCAGTCTCATCAAACCCCTGAACTCACTATCTAGTAGGGGTGTTCATTAAATGGTCCAAATCGAACAACCGAACTGGAACTAGTTCGGTTCGGTTTGAAGAGCCTCACAGTTTAATTTGATTTCACACTGTGAAATTGATATAAACCAAATATGTATATAATATAAACAGTATAATATTTCACAAGAAAGCCAGTGTTGTAGTGATTAGTGCACCTCCTTAAAAATTAACTTTTCTTATTTTCGGTTCTAATCGAATCGAACTGATTCGGTTCGATTTGATTTACCTCACAGTTCGGTTCAATTCGATTTTTTGAAGAAAAAAAAATTCAAATCAAATCGAATCGAATCAAACCGTGAATAGTCCTACTATCTACCTAGTTAACCACTAGCTAGTTAATAGGCCTTATCCCGCTATCAAATAATTAATTGGGTCATACTGGAATAACTAAGATATTAATCTCTTTAATAAAATCCATCACTCTTGATCCCAAAGAAAAAGGAAAAAAAAGGAAGAAGAATATGGAAACCCAAACTTATAAACTTTCACATGTTGTTACTCCACTTTTGCTTCTTTAAGACGAGGCGCATCTAATTCCCTCTAGGTATATAAGGATTATACGTATGTAGTTGAATGATTAAGTCTCTCCACATTCATCTCTGTAAATAATCTTCAAAATCTATAAAATTGAGAGAAATATTTAGTGATATCTGAGGAGAGTGATAAAGATGATGCTGATTATTTTTCAAGTAATTTTATTAGTTAAAAAAAGAAAGAGAAAAAGATCTTATTAGATTTTTAACTAATAAACTTATTTAATTTTTTTTAAAAATACTAAAATATTTCTCTAGAATTAATACGAAGCTAGAAGAGATACGTACGTGGGAACACGTGGAACAACGTTAGAAAGTGATAGCAAATTAAAGATTCGCAGGTCTTTCTGGGGACTTGATCGTGCAGTATACGAAGCGTGATCCACGCTCGATGACGGGTCTCGCCAGGTCGGTACGCACATTGTTCTTCTTGGAGTTCCCACTGTTAAGGTATCCTATTCCTATTCAACCACCGACAAACGCGGGCAGATCGCTGAAACATTAGAAAATGACGTTTGCCTTGGAAGCACATATTGCATATACTTGGCAGTGCTGGCTACTGATTAAAAAGTTGAAAATTTTGAGCAGGCACCAATCACAGTCCAACATATATACGTCTCAAACAGAAGAAAAGAAAAGTCTAGTGCATTGGACAATTACACTTTCTCTTATATTTTGATTTTTTTTATTGGATGAACACAATATATTTTTAATATATATTGACTAATAAAAATATCGAAGTGCATGAAAAAAAATTAAAACCCATACTACTCATTTATGACCTCTGATATGACATCAACAGGACAGATTTTTGGGCACTTGTAGGAAATAATAGATAAGTTAGTATCGCATGACTTAGTCACCTATAAACTAGTCTCAATGCGGAAATTAATAGAGAGGAGGTGATTTCCACCTTTAGTTTATTATAGATAATGGGCTACGTACATCGGTCAAATCTATTTGGTGAAAACTCATATGGGAGCACTAATAAACTGTCAAGAGCGACCGATCGATTAGCCTACATACAAGGCCCACCTTTATACCAAGATTAAACTCTTAAAAGAGAGTTGGCTCAAGAGGTCACTCCTGGGGCTGGGATACTAACCCAAAATTACATGCTAGGGTGGAGATCACATCTCAAACATCTCTTGATCACTTTTACCTTGAGAAAATATGTTGTGGCCCTCGACCTCTTATCCCGGTCATTATTATCTCTGGAGCATAGAAGAGCGAAGAAGGAGAGAGTTTTTTTTTTCCCACCTGATTCATGGCCATATATAAATTCTTATAACTGCGAAGACAGTTACACCAGACGATGTGGAATTTCAGAGATTCTTCCATGATTGGAAGAGTAACTCCTTATAACAGACCCACTATTAGAACATCCACCTTAAAGTTTCATGGTCACAATCAAAACGGCTCACTATAATATTAGATTCGCAGGAGGGAGACTCCCATAAATACTTTCAGATAAGTCCTAATTAAAGATAGAAACTCTGGTGAGTGGTGATCTTAATATTATTTGCTATTACCTATTCTTATTTAAGCATCAAATAATTATTCTTAAGAACACTCCTAATCTTTTTCCTATCGCTCGTGCACGTACGTAATGCACAAAAAGCGTTATTCAACTCTCCTTCCAAAAATCCAAAATCACCCGGGAAGAACAGCTGCATGGCAGTGTTTTAATTAGTGCTAGAGTTATATATGGAAACGAGTTGTAATTTTTTAATTTTATCATGATTAAGACCCATTTAATTATTTGACTATTTTCTTCTAATCTCACTCCAATTAGAAAGATAAGTGGCAGCAAATTTGTACTCTCCAATTAGATTACAGTTTTTGGCTCACTTTATGACCCAGTTCATAGGAGTTTAAATTTAATTAACCCATATTACTAATCGACATTGGGTTGACATAAATTTTAAATATTATTTTCACTATTTGATCTCTCATTGATCTCAATAAACTCTATTGAATCCAATCATCATATTTTATATAACGCACTTTTGAGTTATTAGCATGCGATAATAAATTATCGATATTATCAATTTTATTAACTTTTAGAGTGTGACTAAGTCAAACGGGTGTAATTAGTCTCAATTTTTTATCATTTGTTGTAATATATTATTTTATTTATATATATATATATATAATTTCCTCTGACCTTAGTTTCTCGCATGTAATAATACTTTTTTATTTATCAAGATTTTATAAAAATTTGAATTATCACATAAAGAGTGATCCTAATTCCATTTGCTCTTACCTACCCTGACTTAAGTTTCAAAAAATTATTTTTGAGAACACCTTCCTAAGACTCCTGTTCTTTTTCATGTCTGGCAAATACGTAGCACACAAAATGAGTTATTCAACTCTCCTTCCAAAAATCTAAGATCACCCTCTTCAATGTAATTATGGTTAACTCTCTTTGTGATTTGCAGATAAGAAAAACTAGTGTAGTTTTATCGGGTCGAATAAAAGAGTGGTTGTTGTGGGGTTAAGTACCCCAAGATGACTAATCAGTCTCATCAAACCCCTGAACTCACTATCTAGTAGGGGTGTTCATTAAATGGTCCAAATCGAACAACCGAACTGGAACTAGTTCGGTTCGGTTTGAAGAGCCTCACAGTTTAATTTGATTTCACACTGTGAAATTGATATAAACCAAATATGTATATAATATAAACAGTATAATATTTCACAAGAAAGCCAGTGTTGTAGTGATTAGTGCACCTCCTTAAAAATTAACTTTTCTTATTTTCGGTTCTAATCGAATCGAACTGATTCGGTTCGATTTGATTTACCTCACAGTTCGGTTCAATTCGATTTTTTGAAGAAAAAAAAATTCAAATCAAATCGAATCGAATCAAACCGTGAATAGTCCTACTATCTACCTAGTTAACCACTAGCTAGTTAATAGGCCTTATCCCGCTATCAAATAATTAATTGGGTCATACTGGAATAACTAAGATATTAATCTCTTTAATAAAATCCATCACTCTTGATCCCAAAGAAAAAGGAAAAAAAAGGAAGAAGAATATGGAAACCCAAACTTATAAACTTTCACATGTTGTTACTCCACTTTTGCTTCTTTAAGACGAGGCGCATCTAATTCCCTCTAGGTATATAAGGATTATACGTATGTAGTTGAATGATTAAGTCTCTCCACTTTCATCTCTGTAAATAATCTTCAAAATCTATAAAATTGAGAGAAATATTTAGTGATATCTGAGGAGAGTGATAAAGATGATGTTGATTATTTTTCAAATAATTTTATTAGTTAAAAAAAGGAAGAGAAAAAAGATCTTATTAGATTTTTAACTAATAAACTTATTTAATTTTTATTTTAAAAATACTAAAATATTTCTCTAGAATTAATACGAAGCTAGAAGAGATACGTACGTGGGAACACGTAGAACAACGTTAGAAAGTGATAGCAAATTAAAGATTCGCAGGTCTTTCTGGGGACTTGATCGTGCAGTATACGAAGCGTGATCCACGCTCGATGACGGGTCTCGCCAGGTCGGTACGCACATTGTTCTTCTTGGAGTTCCCACTGTTAAGGTATCCTATTCCTATTCAACCACCGACAAACGCGGGCAGATCGCTGAAACATTAGAAAATGACGTTTGCCTTGGAAGCACATATTGCATATACTTGGCAGTGCTGGCTACTGATTAAAAGTTGAAAATTTTGAGCAGGCACCAATCACAGTCCAACATATATACGTCTCAAACAGAAGAAAAGAAAAGTCTAGTGCATTGGACAATTACACTTTCTCTTATATTTTGATTTTTTTTTATTGGATGAACACAATGTAGTTTTAGTATATTTGCTAATAAAAATATCAAAGTGCATGAAAAAATTAACACCCATACTAATCATTTATGACCTATGATATGACATCAACAGTAGAGATTTTTGGGCACTTGTAGGAAATAATAGATAAGTTAGTATCGCATGACTTAGTCACCTATAAACTAGTCTCAATGCGGAAATAGAGAGGAGGTGATTTCTACCTTTAGTTTATTATAGATAATCGATATTGGGTTGACATAAATTTTAAATATTATTTTCACTATTTGATCTCTCATTGATCTCAATAAACTCTATTGAATCCAATCATCATATTTTATATAACGCACTTTTGAGTTATTAGCATGCGATAATAAATTATCGATATTATCAATTTTATTGACTTTTAGTGTGTGACTAAGTCAAACGGGTGTAATTAGTCTCAATTTTTTATCATTTGTTGTAATATATTATTTTATTTATATATATATATATAATTTCCTCTGACCTTAGTTTCTCGCATGTAATAATATTTTTTATTTATCAAGATTTTATAAAAATTTGAATTATCACATAAAGAGTGATCTTAATTCCATTTGCTCTTACCTACCCTGACTTAAGTTTCAAAAAATTATTTTTGAGAACACCTTCCTAAGACTCCTGTTCTTTTTCATGTCTGGCAAATACGTAGCACACAAAATGAGTTATTCAACTCTCCTTCCAAAAATCTAAGATCACCCTCTTCAATGTAATTATGGTTAACTCTCTTTGTGATTTGCAGATAAGAAAAACTAGTGTAGTTTTATCGGGTCGAATAAAAGAGTGGTTGTTGTGGGGTTAAGTACCCCAAGATGACTAATCAATCTCATCAAACCCCTGAACTCACTATCTAGTAGGGGTGTTCATTAAATGGTCCAAATCGAACAACCGAACTGGAACTAGTTCGGTTCGGTTTGAAGAGCCTCACAGTTTAATTTGATTTCACACTGAGAAATTGATATAAACCAAATATGTATATAATATAAACAGTATAATATTTCACAAGAAAGCCAGTGTTGTAGTGATTAGTGCACCTCCTTAAAAATTAATTTTTCTTATTTTCGGTTCTAATCGAATCGAACTGATTCGGTTCGATTTAATTTACCTCACAGTTCGGTTCAATTCGATTTTTGAAGAAAAAAAAATTCAAATCAAATCGAATCGAATCAAACCGTGAATAGTCCTACTATCTACCTAGTTAACCACTAGCTAGTTAATAGGCCTTATCCCGCTATCAAATAATTAATTGGGTCATACTGGAATAACTAAGATATTAATCTCTTTAATAAAATCCATCACTCTTGATCCCAAAGAAAAAGGAAAAAAAAGGAAGAAGAATATGGAAACCCAAACTTATAAACTTTCACATGTTGTTACTCCACTTTTGCTTCTTTAAGACGAGGCGCATCTAATTCCCTCTAGGTATATAAGGATTATACGTATGTAGTTGAATGATTAAGTCTCTCCACATTCATCTCTGTAAATAATCTTCAAAATCTATAAAATTGAGAGAAATATTTAGTGATATCTGAGGAGAGTGATAAAGATGATGTTGATTATTTTTCAAGTAATTTTATTAGTTAAAAAAGAAAGAGAAAAAAGATCTTATTAGATTTTTAACTAATAAACTTATTTAATTTTTATTTTAAAAATACTAAAATATTTCTCTAGAATTAATACGAAGCTAGAAGAGATACGTACGTGGGAACACTTAGAACAACGTTAGAAAGTGATTCGCAGGTCTTTCTCGGGACATGATCGTGCAGTATACGAAGTGTGTTCCGCGCTCGCTGACGGGTGTCGAAAAGTGAACATCGTGTTGGTGAAGGAAAATGGTTTAGTAACACCATTTGGTAACATATTAAAGTAACACACCAATTAAAGTGTACCACAACCTCATCATTTATAAGGTGTTTTTAATTTATTTATTTCAGTTGCTGATGTGGCACAGTTTTAATGGTGATGTTACCAAATAATGTTAACAAATGGTGTTACAAAACTGTTTCTCGTTGGTGAAAGGGAGGGGTCGCCAGGTTGGTACACACTTTCTTCTTCTCATACATACGGTGTTTCCACTTTCGTCATGACGTTTGCTTTGGGAGCACATCAGTGTCGGATCCTGAAAGTTAGATCAGTGGGGTCACTTAAGTCTAGGAGGGTCACCCTTAAATTCAGTGGGATCACCTTTCATTTGCACACTTAAATAACATGGAGAATTTCTACTTCATTTAAGACACCTCTTCCAAGTTAGTGGAGTCACGTGACTCGACTGACTATAAAGAGGGTCCGCCACTGGAGCACAATGCATGTACTTCGCAGTGCCGGCTATTGATTAAAAAGTTGATAATTATGAGCAGGCGCCAATCACAGTCCAACATACCTCTGAAACAGTAGAAGAGAAAAGTTTAGTGCATTGGACAATTACACTTTCTCTTATATTTTGGATTTTTTTATTAGATTAACACAATATATTTTTAATATATATTGACTAATAAAAATATCGAAGTGCATGAAAAAAAATTAAAACCCATACTACTCATTTATGACCTCTGATATGACATCAATAGGACAGATTTTTGGGCACTTCTAGAAAATAATAGATAATTAAGTTAGTATCTCTTGACTTAGTCACTTATAAATTAGTCTCGACGGGTAAATAGAGAGGAGATGATTTCTACCTTCAGTCTATTATAGATAAGAGAAAGGTTTAGTGTACTTTTTTATTACACTTAAGTGTAATATGACTAGGCACTCATCTTATGTGGCACCACTCACATGGGGGTGATAAAGTGGCAACTCAATAATTAAGTGCTACATGGGATGAGTGCCTAGTCATATTACACTTTAAGTGCAATATGAAAGTGTACTAACTTTTCTCTATAGATAATGGACTACATCGGCCAAATCTATTTGGTGAAAACTCATATGGATCCACAGATAAAAGTGCCGAGAGCGACCGATTACAACAAGGCTCACTTTTATGAGTGGAGATCCTCTCCACCCGCGGGTGGAGGGAACTCCATCAGTACAATGGGGGTTTTGAGTTTTTTTTATTTCAGCCCTTGTGTTTTGTTTTGTTTTTTTTTTACCTAGTGGCTGAAACAAAAAAAGCTCAAAACCCCTCTTGTACTGATGGAGTTCGCGGGGTGGAGAGGATCTCCACTCCACTTTTATACCAAGATTAAACTCCAAAGGACAGTCAACTCAAGTGATGAGTCAGGTGACACTCTCGAGGTACTAACCCAGAACACGCTAAGGTGAGGATCACATCTCAAACATCTCTTCACGTTTACCTCGAGAAAGGTGTGTTGTGACCCCGACCTCTTATCTCGGTCATTACTATATGAGAAATACTTTTTGCACGGCCGTCCGGGTAACCGGGCGGACGTGGAAGCACCGCGCAGCCGACCTGATTGGTCGGCCGCGCGTGGGCCCCACGCCGAGCACGTGGGGCCCACGCGCAGCCGACCAATCAGGTCGGCTGCGCGGTGGTTCCACGTCGGCTTTTTACCCGGGCGGCCGGATAAAAAGCATTTCTCTAACTATATATATCTCTGGAACATAAAAGAGCGGAGAAGGAGTCTTTTTTTCCCACCTGTCATAAATCCTTATAATTGCAAGGACAATTACACCATACGACGTGAAACTTGAGAGATGCTTCCATGATTGGAAGAGTAATTCCTTATAACGGACCCACTATTAAAACGTCCATCTTAACTTTTCATGGTCACAATCAGATCGGCTCACTATAATACTAGATTCATAGGAGAGAGACTCCTATAAATACTTATGAATCTTCCGGACAAATCCTAAAAATAGAAACTCTGGTGAGCCGTGATCTTAATATTATTTACTATTATCTATTCTGATTTAAGTATTAAAGAATTATTCTTGAAAACATCTTCTTATATAGGACTCCGTCTTTTTCCTGTCTTGTATATACGTAATGCACAAAAAGGATTACTCAACTCTCCTTCCAAAATTCCAAGATCACTCTCTTCAATTTAATCGGGCTGTTGCACATGACTAATCAGTCCTAGCACTGAACTCGCTATCTACCTAGTTAACCACCAGTACTTAATAGGCCTTATCCCCCTATCAAATTGGGTCAATGACTAAGATATATAATAATCTCTTTAATAAAATCCATCAAAATTTAAAAGTAATTTCTTACGTACATCGTCCCTAGCTCTTGACCCCAAAAAAAAAAAAAACATGGAAACCCAAACTTACAAACTGTCACGTGTTTGCTTCTCTACGACGAGGCGCATCTAAGACTCTCTGGGTATAATATGGGAATTATATACGTACGAAGCTGAATGATCAAGTCTCTCCACATCCATCTTAATAGGTAATCTTCAAAATCTATAAAATTAAGAAGTGACTTTTGAAGAGAACAATAAAGATGGCCACGTTTGAGCTGTATCGGCGGTCGAGCATCGGTATGTGCCTGACGGAGACGCTGGACGAGATGGTCTCCAGCGGCAGTCTCAGCCCCGAGCTGGCCATACAGGTGCTTGTCCAGTTCGACAAGTCGATGACAGATGCTCTGGATACGCAAGTGAAGAGCAAGGTTTCTATCAAGGGGCACCTTCACACGTACAGGTTCTGCGATAACGTATGGACCTTCATACTGCAGAATGCTACATTCAAGAACGAAGAAACCCAAGAGAATGTTGCAAAAGTAAAGATTGTAGCTTGTGATTCGAAGCTGCTCACGCAATGAGCGTTGTTCTTATGTTTATGTCTTGTTTCTGAGGATGATACACGTAGGGCCGAGGGCCACTACTCTACTATTAAAAAAAAAAAAAGAGAACAATAAAGATGATGTAGATCAGGGTTGGACGTAGCGCGGGCACGGTCGACCCGGGCGACCCGCCGTGGTTCGCGACCCGGGCCGGTCCGGTACGAACCGGTGCGGGCCGGTTTGGACCGCGCCGATTTTTTTTTTTAACTTTTATTTTCACATCCGATGTATTTAAGGGATTTACATGGTGTTTAATTGAGATGAAATTTTAAACATAAGTTAATTAAGAGATGATATAAATTTTAGTAATTTTAGTTTAATTTTTTAAATTAAATTTTCACCAAGTAAAAATTATCTCAAAATTATTAGATCGACTTAATCTCAACATCTAAGAGATCTAAATGATGTCTAATTAAGATAAAATTTCAAACATAAGTTAATTAATAGATGATACAAATTATAATAATTTTAGTTTATTTTTTAAATTATTTTTTGTCAAATAAAAAGTGTTCCAAAAATCATTAGGTCGACTTAATCTCAACATCTATGCATCAATAACTCATGATATTCATATTTTTAGAATCAGTACGTTTTTCTAGTAATTATGATGATTTTAAATTTAATTTTATTTTCAGAACTAAATGTCGTCCCATTGAAGTACACAGAGGGATCGCCGTACAGCGACAAACCTGTGTGCACTTAAGGGGTCTAAATGGTGTCTAATTGAGATGAAATTTTAAACATAAACTAATTAAGAGATGATACAAATTATAGTAATTATAGTTTAATTTTTTAAAATAATTTTTTATCAAGTAAAAATTATCTCAAAAATTATTAGGTCGACTTAATCTCAACATCTATGCATCAATAATTCCTGATAATTTATATTTTTTAAATCATTATATTTTTCTAGTAATTATGATGACTTCAAGTTTGACTTTATTTTTTGAACCGAATGCCGTCCCGTTGAAGTGCACACAATCAAAAATAATACCAGAATTATATTAATAATATAAAAATATTCTAAAATTAAATATAATTATATTTTATATAAGTGATCATGTTTTACGTATAATTTACTATCTCTTTTACTTTTTTAGTGTCATATTAATATTTTATTATACATTTTAAGACGTTACAGTTTTGTTTCTGTTTTCGAATTCTTGGTGTTGATATTAATGGAATACATTGGTCATATCATGAGGTTGTAGAGAGGCCGCACTCATTGCTAATTTTTAGATCGCAATATGAGATAGAATGTCAAGAATAATCCACTGTATCTTTAAGCACAGATATTCATTTGATGTGATTCTAGTTGGAACTAATAAAGAAAGTCGTGGGGAACACCTTTCATGATGAAGTTGAGAAGAGATATATGTACCCCCATTTGAGATGTGGAATGTATGATAATCATGTATATGTAAATCATGATATGAGAGAGAATGTGAAGAATAATCTACTATAACTTTAGACATAGACCACCAATTATGGTGATTCCACTTTGAAGACGAAGCTGAAAAAGAATAGAACAACTTTGATCAAGACCTCATGAGCATATCAACCTTTTTTTAGGCTGTAGAAGGCGTGATATCTCTAATACTTCTGGAGAATATGAGAGAGAAAGGGGAGAGAGAAAGGATGCATGTATGAGAAGAGATGGAAAGTCTATCTTGAGTTTAGATGGAGAGTCTTCTGTTGAAATTTGCTCATTTCAAATATTAACCAAGTCACAAAATTAAAAAAACAAATCAAACAAGCCATTTTTCCACTGTACCTCAGCGGTACGGTACGGTACGTACCTTCCCACGGAGAATGCGGTATGGTCGATCCGAACGATATGGCGAACCTTGATGTAGATTGTACTTCAAATAATTTTATTGGTTAAAAAAAGAGAGAAAAAGATATTGTCAATTTTTTAACTAATAAATTTATTTAGAAGTCTATATCATTTTTATTAGGGAGAATTAATTCTAGGTCCTTATTAGAGACCTGATATTATTTTCAGTTCTCTGTCAGGTCTTTTAGAACCTAAAAGTTCTTACTTTTTGAGGGACTTATTTTTAAGTCCTTGAGCATTAACTCCTCTCATGTGTATTTTTTCAATACCAATTCTACCCCCACCTTATATAACTAGATAAGTAGATAAGAAGAGTATATAAGAATAGTAGGTAAATATATAAGTGTGCAGTTACATAATTACGTAACTATGTAAGTTACATAATTATGTAAGAGTAGTAGTAGGTAAATATGTAAGTACGTAATTACATAATTCCGTAACTATGTAAGTTACATAATTATGTAAGAGAAGTAGTAGGTAAGTAGGTAAGTGTGTAAGTACATAGTTATATAATTAAGTAACTATGTAAGTTACTTATTTACTTATTTACTTACATATACATACATACATATGTATGTATGTATGTATGTATGTATGTATGTATGTATGTATGTATGTATGTATGTATGCAGGATGGATGGATGGATGCATGCTTGCATGGATGGATGAATGGATGTATGTATGTATGTGTGTATGTATGTATGTATGTATGCATGCATGTATGCATGCACGTATGTATGTATGGATGGATGGATGGATGGATGGATGGATGGATGTATGCATGCATACATGCATGTATGTATGTATGTATGTATGTATGTATGTATGTATGTATGTATGTATGTATGTATGTATGTATGTATGTATGTATGTATGTATGTATGTATGTATGTACGTACATGGACGGACCCAGAGAAAATTTTTTTTTTTTAGAAATGGCCATTTAAATTATGGATTTTGAGGGATTTTTACATAGGAGTGACCCCACTGAAATTGGTGGTGTCTAGTCCTAACAATTTATTTTTATTGAAATATTACTTTTTATTTTAAATATATATTTAAAGTTATTTATGTATATTATATATAATATATAAATTATATAAATATTAAAAATAATTTGAGTGACCTCACTGAACAAAATTTCTGAATCTATCTCTGTGTATGTATGTATGTATATATGTATGTAACTTACAGAGTTATGTAAGAGAAGTAGATAAATATGTAAATCTGTAGTTGCACAATTACGTAACTATGTAAATTACATAGTGTGGTGGCCATTTCTAGCCACCTAAGCCCATGAGGCCCATCATGGCCCATCGTCATCCTACGGACGGGCGCGGCCCTTCGGCAGGGCGACACGTGTCCTCAGGAGGAGGTTGAAGATCCCGAGCACGATCTCTGCTCTTGAGCGCCCCCAAGATCCTAGGGGCAGTCTCCGGACACCCCTCATCCTGTTCGGTTCAGACACTGTCTACCGAACAGGCCCTGCAGGAATCATGCCATGGACCCACTGGCATAAGCAGCGCCCGGGTACCAGGCACCGAGCAGTGGGCCCGGCTACCGAACAGTAGGTCTAGCCTACCGAACAGGCAACCTGCTCGGTACCTTTCGCCCAGAAGAATCCAAGCAGCCCTTCGCCTTATCGCGACGGTTACAACGGCTACAACGCACGCGCCCCACAATCAAGTGGTGTGTTAACTACCGAGCCCCTCAACGTGAGTCGTAACGCGTAACTCCCCGCCAGGGGTGCCAATAGGCGTGCCCTTTCCGGCGTCATTAGGGGACGTTCCGTCCCACTCTCTCTGCACCTTCGCCTATAAAAGGCTCAGGTAAACTCCATGCAAAGGCAACGCAATCTGGAACACTCGCCCTCGCGCGATTCACACACGAGAACCCCCTTTCCTTCAAGCCTCTTAAGTCTCATACTTACTTAGGCATCGGAGGGTTCTCCCCGGTTCTTAAACCGGGCCCCCTGATCCAGTTCTGGTGTTGCAGGCTTCCGTCCGCACCGGCGTTCGTCTTCCCCATCTTCTTCAGTGGAGGCTCGTTTGGCTCAAGCCCAAACAGAAAAACACCACCACAGTTTGGCGCCGTCTGTGAGAAACGACATCAGTCATGGCTCGCGGACGTTCCTCTCACCAGAATCTAGGCAGCCGGGCGACCAGGTCGCGACAGTCGCGCGCAAACTCGCTCGATCGAGTCCCCCCTGTCGATGTCGCCATCGCCCCCGCCGACGGGCCCGACGACGTTTCAGCTGCTACTGTGCCCGCAACCGCCCACGAAATGGCGGAACTCCGAGGGCAGATGCAGCACCTGGTAGGAATATGCCAGGGCCTCCAGGCCCAATTAGCCAGGCAACCGTCCCTGGTGATCCCTCCGCCGCCGGAGCAGCAGGCGGAGTCGTCTCGTCGATGGTCTCGCGCCCCTCTGACGCCACAGGAGCAACATGCAGAATCGCCCCGGCGATCGCGCCGGACACCTTCGGCGCGTCAGACACCAGAGCGGCAAGATAATTCACCTCGTTGTTCTGCGGTCGTCCCGCCTACCCCGTGTTCCGTCGTCGAGGCTAACTCCCACAGGTCCCGACGTGAGGAGTCTGACCACTCCGACTAGGAGTTGGCCAGACTCCTCCTTCGCATCGTCAAACTCAAGCGCTTCGTTGACGCGATGGTCCAGCGGGCAGAGGGCAAGGCTTCGGTGGATGAAGACTTGGACTTCGGCTCCCCGTTCACGATGGAGATCCTAGAAGCTCGGGTCTCCCCCAAGCTCCCTCTACCTACCATTGCGCCCTACGATGGCACCACCGACCCCGCAGATCACATTCATGGCTTTGAGTCGCATATGGTGTTCCATGAGGCATCAGACGTGGCCAAATGTCGGGCCTTCCCGGCCACCCTGAAGGAGACCGCGCGGGCATGGTTTGAAGCCCTCCCCGCAGGTTCCATCTCTTCCTTCTCCAATTGAAGAAGTCCTTCCGGGACAACTTCCTAGGTGGAAGGTCTCAGCCGCGCACAGCGGCGTCTCTTCTGTCTGTTCGGCAGAAAAAAAGGCGAAGTGCTCTGGGACTACGTCAAGAGGTTCCGGACCGAAGCGCTCCGCATCCCCCGCCTCGACGTCCCCTTGGCCACCAGTGCCCTCATCTAGGGCACCCGAGATGGCTTCCTTCAAAGGACGTTGGGGGTGCAGCAACCCTCTACACTGGCCGAGCTGCTCTCTACTGCTCAGCGCCATGCGGCATGCGAGGAGAGCCTGGCCGCTGCCCGAGCAGAGCAAGGCGATCAATCAGACAAGAAGAGGCCTTCCGACAACGGTTCCGACCGTGACAGGAAGAAAGGTCGGCGCAACGGAGATTCACCGCGCCGACCACGCCCCTTCACCAACTACGTACACCTCGCTCACGGTGGCTCTCGAACAGATCCTAGCCGAGATCCGGGATGAACTTTATGTTCGGTGGCCACCAAGGATGCGCTCTGATCCCCGCAGGCGCAACCAGGACAAGTACTATCGCTTCCACCGCGACCATGGCCACGACACCTCCGAGTGCCACCAGCTCAAGGACGAGATCGAGTCCTTGATTAAACGCGGCTATCTTGAGCTGTATGTGCACTGCAATGAAGACCGCCAAAGGCACCGAGAGCGGACTCCCGAGCAGCCGATCAACAACGAGCCCAATGGGCAAGAGATCAACGTGATCACAGGAGGCTTCGGCGCGGGCGGAGAAAGCAATCAAAGCCGACGCGACTATGTGCACGTGGTGGACAGACCCCCAGTGCCTCGCCCAGGTCCCTATCCCCCCAATCCTTCACGCGCACGGTCCGAGGAGGCTATAACCTTCTCGGACGAAGATCTTGTAGGAGTCTCCACTCCACACACTGATGCACTGGTCGTTTCGGCCACCATCAATAACTGTACCGTGCGCCGAATTCTGGTGGATAATGGAAGTGCCCCGGATGTATTGGCTTACGATTGTTTCTTGCTTATGGGTCTAAAAATCGACCAGCTCACCCCGATAGAATCGCCTCTGTTCGGCTTCTCGAGGGTTTCGGTTCAACCCATGGGACGAGTGCGCCTCCTAATTACTCTTGGGACGGCCCCGAAAAGCGTAACCAAGATGGTGGATTTCTTGGTTATTCGAAGTTTGCCCGGATACAATGCCATTCTCGGTAGGGGGCTGATTGGTCGAATCAAGGTCGTACCCTCGTCTCTCCATCATAAGATGAAGTTTCCCACTCCGTGTGGGATCGGCGAGGTGCTCAAAAGTCAGCGTGAGTCCCGACGGTGTTATGTCTTCTCCTTAAGGGACAAGCAACCTGTCGCAACATCGGCGTCTGTGTCCCCCGCCAGTTGATCAGCCTTCTACCAGCCGAGGAACTCCTACCGAAGACTTGCTTCCAGTTCGAATAGACGACGACCCCGAACATGTCCTCTATATTGGCACGTTACTTTCGGAAGCCGAGCAGCAACGCTACAAGGCTTTCCTATTATCCAACTTGGACGTGTTTGCGTGGTCAGATGACGAACTGCCTGGCATACCCCCAGAAGTGATGGTGCATCGCCTTCGCCTGGACCCGAAGGTGCCTCCAGTCCAGCAAAGAAGGCGACCCGTCAACCATGAACGGCAGGCCGTGATCCAAGATCACATTGTCAAAATCTGAGCTATTGGACTCCTCCGGGAAGCCCAATACCCAAGGTGGATCTCCAATGTGGTCCTCATGCGCAAAGCCAACGGCAAATGGCGCGTGTGCGTGGACTACAAAGATCTCAATAAAGCCACGCCCAAGGACAACTTCCCTCTGCCGCGCATCGACCAGTTGGTGGACGCAACATCCGGTCACGAGATTCTCAGTTTTTTGGACGTGTATTCTGGTTATCACCAGATCAGCATGCATCCTCCAGACCAAGACGCCACCACGTTCGTCACCGACCTAGGCTTGTACTGTTTCACCAGGATGCCCTTTAATCTGAAGAACGCTGGTGCGACGTACCAGCGGCTGGTCAACAAGATGTTCGAGCCACAGATTGGGCGAAACATGGAGGTCTACGTCGATGACATGCTGGTCAAGACGCTCCCGAGCACCGACCACATCTCCGACCTCGAAGAGACCTTCGCAACTCTGCGAAGGTATAACATGAAGCTCAACCCAGCCAAGTGTGCGTTTGGAGTTCACTCGGGTAAGTTCCTCGACTTCCTCATCTCAAATAGAGGAATAGGGGCCAACCCTGAGAAAATCCAAGCCATACTTGTGATGGGCAGTCCCAAGATGGTGCACGACGTACAACGCCTCGCTGGACGTCTTGCAGCACTTAACCGGTTCATGTCCCGAGCAGCGGAGAGGAGCTTCAACTTCTTCAAATTGCTGCGAGGCCCTAAAGGCTCCTCACAGCAAGGGGGGCATGTACGGTGGACCGAGGACTGCGAAGCTGCCTTCGCCGAGCTGAAGGCATATCTGGCAGCCCCACCTATTCTCTCGAAACCTGTGCTCGGGGAACCCTTGTTCGTGTACCTTTCGGTCACCGAACACTCCATCAGCACAGTGTTGATCAGAGAAGAGGCGGCGGCACAACATCCAGTCTACTACATTAGCAGGGTCCTTCAGGAGGCTGAAAGAAGGTACCCTCGTGCAGAGAAGCTCGCTCTGGCATTGGTTACGACCGTATGGAAGCTTAGGCCCTACTTCCAAGCCCACTCAATTACGGTCCTTACCGACCAGCCATTGAGGCTTATCCCTTAGCGGCCAAAGGCTTCCGACAGGCTTATCAAATGGGCCATCGAGCTTGGAGAGTTCGACATCAGCTACCGTCCGAGGACGGCCATCAAGGCGCAAGCGTTGGCAGATTTCGTTGCGGAATGCACCCTTCCGGCCGAGCAGGACCCTCCATTGGCTGACGAGCCCCCATGGGAGCTCTATGTGGACGGATCCTCTTGTGTCACAGGGAGCTGAGCAAGCTTGGTTCTCACCTCCCCAAAAGGTTTAGAGTTCCAGTACGCCCTGAGGTTCTGCTTCTCCGCCTCCAACAACGTTGCCGAATATGAAGCACTGATGTCCGGAATCTGAATGGCTAGGCACCTTGGAGCTCTTCGACTGCGGATCTTCAGTGACTTGCAATTGGTCGCCAGCCAGGTGAGTGGACACTTTGAAGCAAGGGAGCCCTGCATGGCACAATATCTCCAGCAGGTGAAAAGTCGGGCAGAGGGTCTCCTCTACTTTGAAGTCATACACGTCCCACGGGAGTAGAACACGCGAGCTGATGCACTTTCCAAGCTGGCATCTTCAGGTGACATCGCCCCTTCTCACTCCATATTCATAGAAGAGCTCGTCTCGCCGAGCATTGAGGTAGATGTAGCCGCCATCGAGGCTGGCCCTCCAGCTCTGAGCTGGATGGACCCCCTCATGGCCTATCTGCTTCGAGGTGAGCTTCCGTCTGATCAAGGCAAAGCCCGCAAGATCAGGTTGCGCTCCAGAGGTTCACCCTCATCGAAGGCCAACTATATCGGCGATCCCTCTCGAGGCCTCTCCTACGATGCCTCAGCCCTACGGAGGTGGCATCGGCCACCGAAGAGGTCCATGAAGGGATATGCGGAAGCCACTTGGGGGGCAGAACGCTGGTGTGCAGCATCGTCCGAGCAGATTTTTGGTGCCCTTCCTTGCAAAAGGACTGCATGTCCTTCGTCAGGAGGTGTCCAGAGTGTCAGAAGTTTGGGCAGCTCATTAAGCAGCTGGCCGAGCAACTTCACACCCCGTTCGAACCACACCCTTTCGCCAGATGGGGGATTGATATCCTGGGTCCGTTCCCAGAGGCTCAAGGGTGAAAGAAGTTTCTGTTCGTGGCCATTGACTACTTCACCAAATGGGTCGAGGCCGAGCCCATTTCTTCCATCACTGATCAAGCCGCGTGGAAGTTCATCTGGAAGAACATCCTCTACCGGTTCGGTGTTCCAAAGGTAATCACCTCAAACAATGGGAAGATGTTCGATAGCACGTACTTCAAGTAGAAATGCTCCGAGCTCGGCATCTACAACCACTTCACCTCAGTTGCACACCCCCAGGCAAACGGTCTAGTTGAGAACGCCAACCGAACATTGCTGCACAGAATTCGCACAAGAGTTGAGGCTGCAGAAGGTTCATGGATCGATGAGATCTCCAACGTGCTATGGCGTCACCAAACAACGGCACGAGTGGCCACTGGAGAGACTCCTTTCCATTTAGCCTACGGCTCAGAAGCAGTTGTGCCTCTGGAAGTGGCTTTCCCCACTATTCGGACAACTCACTTCGACGAAGTCGCCAACAACCAAGTGCTTCGGGAGAACCTAGACATGCTCGGTGAACGCCAGAATGACGCCAGCATTAGATTGGTCTCTTACCAACAGCGACTCGTGCAATACTACAACGCCCGAGTTCGGGAACGGCGCTTCTTCGAAGGTGATCTAGTCATGCGCCGCTGCTCGGCATCGGATCCCCGAAGAGCAGTCGGCAAACTCGCCCCTAAATGGGAAGGGCCTTATCAGGTCACCCAAGTTCTCGGAAAAGGCTCATATAAGCTAACTACTCCTGTTGGCGAAGCCATACCAAAAACCTGGCATGTGTCCAACCTAAAGGCTTATTATCTGTAAAAGCCTCATGTTCGGCATTTAACCTCTCTTCCTCCCGTTCTTCCGGTTTGGGTAAGAGGTTGTTCGGCCCATCTTTAGTCTGAGCTCTTCAGCTCGGAAAATTAGTATGGCACCTAAGAAACCTTGAAACTAAGGCAATCCCCCAATCAGAACTTTTCAGTTCTCAAAGACCCGCGTGGTACCTATGAGCCTTTAAAAAATCGGCGAATTCCGATTCGAACAGAACATGGCAAGGGAAGAAGATAGAGCGCGAGTCAACCAAAAAGGTATATTCCGTTCTAAGTGATTTACAAAAAGGCCTATCATTCAGGCACATATCCTGGGTCCGGCGTCGGCATTCCCCCACGGCAGCTTCGAAAGCCTCGCGGGCGTACTCAATTGACGCTAGCTTCCGTCCGCGGTCCTCTCCAACTCCAAGGCCCACCTTGTAACAGCATGCAACGAACTGCTCCAGGTCTTCCTTAAAGTCTGGTCCTTTCTTATATTCGGCCACACCACGGGCCTTGGCCTCGGACAGAACGTTGGCAAGGGCCTCCTTCTCTGCCCGAGCGATAGCTAGGTTAAGCTCTGAGGTGAGGAGCACCTCCTGGAGGTTCTTCACCTCATCCTTCAGCTCGGTCTCTCGCGCCTTGTGCTGTCCCTCAAGCTCTTTGTAGAAGGCGAATTCGGCCTCCCACATATGCTTGTGGTTCCGCCCGCGCTCGGCAAGCCACTTCAGCACCTCCAACGACTTCAGGACGTTCTCTGACAGCGCCTCCACGTCGACGTCCTCCTCGTCGTCCTCCTCGGGGCGGCACCTCGCCCAGTAGACCTCCCCCGAGGGCTCGAGAGTATCCTCTGATCTTAAATCCTGACACCGCGCCAGCAGTTCTAACTGTGACGCGGTGAGCTGAGGGGGGAGGTCTCTGGGCGCCCTTCCCTGGAAGCGATCCAGGGCTGCCTCCAGGGCTGATACCGAAGGCGCCATAGGAGCCTTCGCCTTCAGCGACTACGTCAAGGGGAGGCGATCTCCTTCGGAGCTGGCGTGATCCTCCCCGACAGCGTTGGTCAGCCCGGCAGGAGGCTCCTCTCTTATGTCCGCCTCACCGGCGCCCACTCCAGCTGTTGCCTCTTCGCCCCCTGCCGGAGCTGGAGACCCCCGAGGTCTTTCCTCCTTGATCTCGGCAGTCACTTCGGCCTCGTGGAGACCTGCAGCAGCCAACTGCGCTTGGACTTCAACTACCACTTCGGTGGGGGGAGTGCGGATCGTATTCCCCTCATGCACTTCCGTTGCAGGCGTCCTCGTCGCATTGGCCCCTCCGGAGGTGGATTCCTGGGTGGCAATGGCTTCGCCTTCTGTCATGGTCTGCTCCACGGCTGCGGTGCTGGAGGGCCCAGTCACAGCTACCCCCTCTGTTCGGCCCTCAAAAGGATCAAGTGGTGCGTTAACAACCGAGCCCCTTAACGGGCGCCGTAACGCGTAACTCCCCGCCAGGGGTGCCAACGGGCGCGCCCTTTCTGGCGTTATTAGGGGATGTTATGTCCCACTCCCTCTGCACCTTCACCTATAAAAGGCTCAGGTAAACTCCATGCAAAGGTAACGCAACCTGGAACACTCGCACTCGCCCTCGCGCGATTCACACACGAGAACCCCATTTCCTTCAAGCCTCTTAAGTCTCATACTTACTTAGGCATCGGAGGGTTCTTCCCAATTCTTAAACTGGGACCCCTTGATCTAGTTCTGATGTTGCAGGCTTTCATCTGCACTGGCATTCGTCTTCCCCATCTTCTTCAGTGGAGACCCGTTTGGCTCAAGCCCAAACAGGAAAACACTACCACACATAGTTATGTAAAAGAAGTAGTAGGTAAGTAAGTAAGTACGTAATTACATAATTACGTAACTATGTAACTACGTACTTACATACTTACCTACTAATACTCTTACATAACTATGTAACTTACATAGTTCCGTAATTATGTAACTACGCACTTACATATTTACCTACTATTCTTATATACTCTTTTTATCTACTTACCTAGTTATATAAGGTGGGGGTAAAATTGGTATTGAAAAAATGCACATGGGAGGAGTTAATATCCAGGGAATGAAAAATAAGTCTTTCGAAAAGTAAGAACTTTCAGGTTCTAAAAAACCTGACAAAGACCTGAAAATAATATCAAGTCCCTGTCAAAGACCTAAAAATAATATTAGATCTTTATCATGAACCTAAAACTAATTCTCCCTTTTTATTACTCTTCTTAAAGAGCATAAAATATTTCTCTAGAATTAATACCAACCTAGAAAACATACGCGGGAACACATTGAACAACGTTAGAAAGTGATAGCAAATTAAAGATTCTCTGGTCTTCCTCAAGACATGAACGTGCAGTATACAAGTGTGAACTACGCTCGATCACGGGTCTAGGGAAACATCGCGTTGGTGAAAGGGAGGGGGGTCTCCAGCCGGTGGTTGCGCACTTTCTTTTTCTTCTCATACATACAAAGTTCCCACTTCAAGGTCTCCCAATTCAACCACCCCACATCTAGTCCGATACTTCAACCATGGATCAAACGCGGGTAGATGGATGTAACTTTATTTCTTTCTTTTTTGGATAGAAGGCAACTAACGTTAAGAAGATGCATCACAAAGGAACAAGCCCCCAGGACAAAGACATCATAGATAGTAGACATAAAAAAGGCCCATGGGCGACTAGACAAACAAAAGAGACATAATATCTAGCGAGGGAAAGGTCAGACTTAGTAAACCACCCATGGGCTACGCCAACTAAGTGAATCGAGAAAAATCTAAAGATGCTTGAGAGTTGTCATTTCGAGATCGAGGAAGAGACCTGCTCCTAAGATAATGGGTTGCGATCCGTGTAAGCAACAAACCAACAGCAGAAGCTCGAACGACGCCCCCACAAGAGTGGATAGCGGATGTTCAACATGACACTAGCTTAACGTGCAATTCCATTGCCCCAGAATGGGGAAGGAAGAGGAGACGGATCTTCAGTCAATAGTCATGATCAACTGAAGAAATTTGCGGGAAGCCAGAGACATCAAAACCTAACCAGAGGGGGGAAGAGAGGAGAGCTAGATGAGGAGATGATGAAGATGGGCAGGAGGAGGGAACAACAGGGGCTTCTGGTGAGAGATTGGGCGAGGGTAGGCGCAAGATGAATGGAGGAATGGGGGAGAGAAAAAAAAAAGGTGGGGGTGCAGATAGTGGAGGAACAACAGATCGAGAGGGGGAAATTGCGGGAGAGAAGATCCCCAAGGACAAAATGGAGAGAGGGAGAAAGGTTACCATGGGAGGAGGAAGAAGATGAAGGGGTATTGGCAGCGGGGATTAGACTTCCCGTGGGGCCGGGGTAGGTACTGCGAAAGTAAGTTGATCGTAGATTATCTATTATCAAAAAACTCATATTTATATCATATCATATATGGCGGAGGAGAGAGCACAAGTGGCGGTCCCCCCCCCCCAACCCAGAAATGATCGTATCGGGGCGACGATTGATCGTCGAGCTCAACGGGAACCATCTACCCGACGACGACGAAGAAATCATCGGAGTTCCGGTGTCTGACCTAGGTGAGGAGCTCGTCGCTCCCACCTAACCTTTTTGCCTCTCTGACCGATGTAACTTTTGAAGGTGACGTTTGCTTTGGAAGCGCATGCATATATTTCGTAGTGCTAGGTACTGACTAAAAAGTTGAAAAATTATGAGCAAGGCGCCAATCCCAATCTAACATGCATCTCAAACAGGAGAATCACACTGTAACAAGATTGACTTCTAAGATGCTGGTATAGAAACAAAAGTTTGCTACTCGCTTTGCTCGTGAATTCTTTGTGATTCGACTAATATATTTAACTAATATATTTATTATATATTTAAGTGTGGAGCAAATGCTGAAACATACAGATGTTGCGGAAAGAAGATTTAGTCCCACGTCAAAGAATGTGAGAATCAAATGTATATTTATAAAGTAAAGTTCATTTCTTACTCCAACTAAAAAACATTGTACATTAATCTGAATACAATGCTTGAAGAAGAAATGCAACTCCATCCTAGGTTAGCATTTGATACCCAAAAGAAAGAAATTTTCTTGTAACACTCTATTACACCATGAGATCCAAAACGACTCACCTTATAATTAATTGCAAGATTTCGGAAGCATTAGTCATCCTAGCTACTAGAATAAGAAAATTTGTACCGAAATAAAAATGTAAAAATCTTTAATCATTCTTTCTGACCTTATTTTAACCCAACTTATCCTACATGTTTATTAAGATGACAACTACACAAGTCTTATAGTGAGAAAAAACATTTAACTCACGCTAACAAAATACTCATGGCAATTGGCAACTCGGCTTGAAGTTGCCACCAAGTCAGACAGACTGATTAATTTACTGCCCACGGTTCTTTTCTCTCTCTTTTTTGTTTTTTTTTAATGACAAGGAAGTATTACAGTGGTGCTCCTGCATATGCAAAGTTTGAGACCTAGGTTCAAATCTCACGACATCTCTTTTTCCTTGAATCATAGTGAAAATAGTCTAATTCCTCGTTTGCCAAACCCAAAAAAAAATAAAAAATAAAAAAAAGGGGTTAGAAAGCAAGACACCCGAGAAATGGAGATTGGCTGTATAGGATACACAGGAAAGATATGGGAAAACCTTGAACATTTTCCCTGCTTTTGATCACATATACATATAAATCAATGACATGAGGAGCTCTCTCTGCAGTCATCCAGTAACCTAATATTCCAGAAAGCAGGAAGGAGAAAATGGACCGATGGATCATATGTCTGAAGTTATCATTTTTTCCCCTTTTTTTCTGGAGAAAGAGTGGATTGTACCACCAATTACATCTGGAGTTCACAAGTTGAACAGTAATTGTTGTTATTAAAGGTATGAACAAAGGAACTAAGAGTTTTAAAAATAAAATCAAAAGGCTGGTGACCCACCACTCCGGGTTAGGGTTTGTATTGGAACCCTGTCGTCCTAGCTCATCGGGATGCAATCTTACAAAACATCTCCACAAAGAGCATCAAACCTCATCAGGATATCACAAATAATCACCTTTTAACATGTGGGTATTGTGGGCATGTGCAAGCTATTATTTTCCATCCATCCTCAAGGAATTGAGCCGTCTCCATCTTTGACCAAGCTCAGCCTTTACTGCTGGTTCCTGCTTCTTCCTTTGTTTTGTGATGGTGTTTGTTGTCATAGAACCAATCTTATCAAAAGCTACCTGCATGGAAGCATGGTACTACTTTCTAACGTTGCCTCTTCTTTGAAACAAGAAAGAAATGCACAAATTACACGCTATTAATCAGAAACTGCAAGATAGATCATCTAAATGCAATAGGAATTATGTAAGCAGTCATCAGTTTATAGCTTGACTGTAGCCAAGGCTTGTAAAGGTTTGTGCTTGTGAGTGACCCTTTACGCGTCATGTGAGTGGGGGAAATGGAAAAAAGTTCAAATTCTGTTTTTTTTTCCTCTTGACCCTTCAAATTGACAGTATAGATCTGCCATGCGAAAGATGAAAGACATGGGTCTAAATAAGTTACGTGGGGTTTCCAGATCATATGGTTTCCATGTTGTGATTTGTGGAGTATAGATATGCATTTTGAAAGTGTCGATATGGACAAGCATGTTAAAAATGAAAAGGTTTTATAATGCCATGTGAGATCACAGAAAGAATATGGACATAACTTTGTGTATGGTACAATAAAGTTTCGATATGGGCAAGCATGTTAGAAACGAAACCTGCCCAAAACAAATGTTAAGAATAAAGTATTAAACAAATTTCTGAATGTGGCATTTAAATAAGTATTTTGAGAAACTGTTTAAGTTGTTCATGTTAAAGCCCTATGATAGAAAAAGATGACATAGGTGTTGGAGTATTCTACCATATCCAAGTATCTGACACAGATCCTAATAGAAATGCGAAATACTTATTGCAAGACATGTCTTGCAATAAAGCTGATGTGGATTGCTTGCAAAGCAATCCTATTGGTTGAGATAGAGAGAGAGTGAAGGGTCTTGTTAGGATCTTAGCCAATAGGCCTGTTTTCCAAATAATCCACATCAATTTTATTGCAAGACGTGTCTTGCAATAACCATTTCTCAATATAAATAGGTGTCTAACCAGCCTGTGTGTATTGTCCCCGACTGCAGTGGAGTAAAACCAGACTTCAAAAATGTCAATGCAGGTTTCTCCTTCAAGCTTCTATGTACCTCTCCTAAAACCATTTTGTAGGAACCCCTTTTCATTGACTGTGTTCAACTCATGCAAGCAACTCTGATGAAGAATTCATGCACTTGCAAAGCATTAAAAGGAAAGTGGTATGAGTGAGCAACATTCTTTACCGTCAGTAATTCATCAGGATCATAAAGATGATGTGTAGTTGTATGTAAGATAGCAATGGCATCTCCAATCTGTTGGGCGCTCAATAACTCCTCTTCCCTCATCTAAAACAGGAACAAATTTGTAATTTTAGAAAGAAAGACAAATTAGGCAATCAAATTACATTCATCCACCATCTTTACTAGGCTCTTTATATTTGTTTCCGTTATTACATCACAAGTGATTTTTTAAAAAGGATTTTGCATATATGCCACTCAAAATTACTATTATTACCCATCACATTCAATAATTGTCATATATACTCCTCAAAACTCACGATAGTTAATACAATCGTCATAACTTCTACCTGCTTTTTGTGAGAGATGACAGTGGCTTAATGGACAAAATGGCTAACCTACCCCGAGAATAGCATTCCACTAACTCACGCCCCCCAGAACCTATGTGTGTCCACATGGCATTTTCAGTATCTCACATGCTATTCATGTTTTCCATCTTATTCAATAGCCTATGACTTGCATTGCAGCATTGGATATAAATGTGACACTTATAATTTTTAGGGGTATATATAACAATTCACAAATGTAAAGGGTGTATCTGTAAATACATTACTATAAATAAAATCCAAAGAGAAGGAAAAGAAAAGGAAGTCATTGTGATTTGAGAAGGTATGGCATGTACCTTGAAGATAGCCAAGGCTACATGAAACAGAACCTTTGCACCTTCAGTGAAAAGGACATCCCAGACACGCATAGTCGTCTATTCAAAGGGTAAACAACAGAATCAGTTGAAAGAAGCCACCTCAAAGTGAGTACTAACTTAAGAAAGCAGTCTCAAAAGAATGAATTTTGACCTCGGAAGGCAAGCTCTTGGAGAAAAGACACAGGAACCACTCTGTGGCCACTAAGGAGACATCAAACCCCAATGCATCTAAATGAGAAGCAATCCTGCATAAGTTTTATGAGTTAAAATAAAGCTCTTGTTACATTATCAGAATAAATCATAACAAGGCATGAAGTCAACAAATACAAGTTAAACCTCGGACACTTTTTGGTGAGCAAATCCTTGAACACTCTTTGCTCAACATGACAACCAGACAGGGTATCAGTGTAGCAATCATTCACTAAAACATTTTCTAAGAGTACAGCAAGCATCCAAAATGCATCTTCTTCCTTTCTCATCACTAGCAACAGCAGGGCAGCCACATAATTTAAACCCTGCAGAAAAATAGACAGAAGAGGTTAAGTTGAGGAACAGAGCCTATTTTATTGTTTTTGGGATCTAACAGATCAGAAACTAGGAATGTCACCCACCTGACAATACCCAACGTCAGAATCACGGAAAGAATACACAACAAGGACGCGTCGGAGAGATGCCTGACCTTCTGAGCTGTTCAACCAAGGGTGACCTGGGAAAGTGCGTGGGAGATCCTGCATGTATTATGAAACAGAATGAAATGCTAGAAACATCTTTATGAAAGAAAAAATACAGCAAACCAGAAGGCAGAAAGCCACAAAATTTAGCGGTTTTTGTCTGGTATACACATTATCACAAAGAATGAAATGCAGCAAAAAATATTTGAAAGCAAACATGCAGGAGATCAAAAGGAGGAAACCCACAGTAAGGAGGCTTTAACTAGCGCAACTGGGTCTAATAAAAATGGATTTCACATGCAACATATGTACTAGTATTTAATACAAGAAGTTCTAGAACATCTATGAACATTCTATACAGTGAAACAACAAGAACTACTCGAAAGCTTGGAGGAAATGTTCCAAATACAAGTCTACAATGGATAGTCCTCCCAATAATACTAATTCTCTTTCAGCTGACAACCTCTACCCATGTACTATAAGAAACAAAGATGGGCCCACTTCCTGAAAAAACCAGCAAGGTGCCTCTTCTCTTGCTTACCCTACTGTGAAACCCCCACTCAGACTTTACCAGTATCAAAGATGTGACTCCAGAGAGTTATGCCAATCACCAAAATGGAGGTGGTAAGGCTAGCAGGATTTTTTATACATACTGCATAAATATCACTTTCTAGTAATCTTTTTAAAATTCCAAGAAACATATAACTCATTTTGTTGATCATCTCTTTGCCCTCTCATCTATCTTTTTAAAATTCCAAGAAACATATACATTCCAAAAGATGATCCTTCCAAACCATCTAGAAGATATGTCTTTCCTTCTATTCAGATCTCCATCCTCAAAAATATCTGCTAGAGACAATACATGGTTAGAGATTGCAAAGTACCTTTCATGTTATGGATACATTTTCTTTTACCTTTTTTCTTTAATTGGTGAAGACATCCATATTATAAAGGCAGGTTGGAATCAGGATCCCTCTCTCCAATAAAATTGGATTAGTTCATGATGATATCTATGTGGGAGTTCCACCAAATTCATCGCTACACAGTGCAAACACCTTAAGCACATTTCCCCACTTTGTATGAATTGTCCCTTGATTTATGGGAGCTTATTCTAATGGTCTTAGTCAACTGTAAGTCAGTGGATACCTGATCAGATGAAAATGAAGCACAACAGTCAATCCAGTCCACACAAGTGGACTTTATGGACCACTTCCCTAGAGATTTTGCAAAGATGTGCTTAATTCTTCCCGTATAAATAAGTAGACTTTTTATGTGAAACAGTCAAAACATTGAAGTTTTTCCATAAAGCTAGTTCTCAATATTCTCTGTGGTCGTTGGCTTACAATGTTACTGTTGGGCGTTTTGCCCATCGCCTCGGCAGGTGGAGGGGGTGTCGCCAACGCACAGGGCGTGTTGACAACGCCCGGCCGCGCCAGCGCGCAGGGCGCACTGGCAGGTGGGCACCTCACCAGCGCGCAAGGCCCTCTGGCGAGGGGCGCTGCTGCCGCGCGGCGGCAGCAGCGCCGCAGCCCTTGCCGCCTCTCGCGGCAGAGGCTGCTGCCTCTCTCCCCCACTCGCCTCCTCTCTCCTCACACCCTCTCCACTTTTCCTCCTATAAATACCCCATGAGGGGTGAAGAGGAAGAGCATCCCAAGTGCATCCCAATGGCATGCATGTGTGCATGCAAGTGCGTGTGAGGAGTGCAAGTGCATGTGTGTAGTGCATGAGAGTACATACAAGTGTGTCTTGTCTGTATGTGAGAGAGTGTGCTTGCAAGTGTGTCTTGCAAGTGTAGATTTCTCTGTGAGAGAAGGTACTGTCCCAGGTGTGGGACATCAGGTGTTCTCTATCCGGTATCGACTAACGGAGGTACGTCATCGCCAGTCCTCGGAATTATGGTGTGAAACTGTGTAGGCAACTCTGATAGTTGTCTTCTATCTTCTGTGGGATCTTCTTATTATTATTACGTTTCCGCTGTGAGGTATGTCCTCTCCCCGTTTTTACAACATTGGTATCAGAGCATCTGGTTGGTTCTGATTTTTCTCCTTCTCTTGTGAGCTGTATAAATGGCAGGTTCCCCGGCACAGTCGGATCCTGAGTTGACGGATCATTTCGAGGATTGGTTCTCGGATGTCGATCTGATGTTGGTCACACAACTCGAGGTCAACTCTGGTGTGCTGGCAGCAGATTCTGGACAAGCATTGGCCCTGGACACTGCAACTAGCAGGACGAGTGTACCGAGTACAGATGCACTGGCAGCGGCCAGCGGCACAGCTGACTCTGAGTTCTAAGTGGTGCCTTCATTTCCTGGAATGGACACATCGGATAGTCTGAGTGTCTATTCACCTCCTCTGACTGTGTCAAATCCTTGGTCCCCACCTGTTTTTGAACAGGCCCCTTGGGAACCATGGCCGGTAGTATGGGAGCTACGTGTGCCAGTTGTGCCCCTCCTTGCACCACCTCTCACTATCACCCTTAGGACTACCGAGGGAGAGTTGGTGGTTGCAGAGGGTTATATACAACTTTTATAGAGAGAGAGATATCTGGTCATGTACTGCACTAGTTTTTAGAAGCGCAATTTTGTTTTCCGTTTCTACGTGTGAATATGTTCACGCTTGCAATGGAAGTCGTACATGTAACCTTTATATGTTCATATATAAATATGTTTTATATATAATTAAATATGTTTAAAGTTAGTATGTTTTATACATATTTCTTTAATGTTATGCAAATTAGTTTTGCATATGAGATATTTGCTCGAAATCATTTTAATTATATTGACTTATCTTATATAAGTGGGAGATGATTGTAATTGCCTAGCTTTACTTTCGATTTTACTATATAAGAAATGATCAATGTAATTAGATTGGATTTCTAGAAGCAAATAGGAATAATGTGTAAATTGATGTCAAAAACTTCTTTTCCTGTAGTGGTAAACTATGGCTGCCAAAAATGTTATTGCTGATCTCACTAAGGGTGAAAAGTAAAATGGCCCAAACTATGATATATGGCATCGTAAAATACAATATTTGCTGGATGAACAAGATGTGATTGATCATCTTACGATCTCCTTGTCACCGCCCATTGAGGGCAGTAGCAAAACAGACCAAGAAGCTTATGTAGCTTGGTTCAAGAAAGATCATAGTGCTCGCTTTACTTTGTTAAGCGCAATGGCCGACGATCTTATTGGCGAGTTTGAGAACTGCGCCACTGCTAAGGATATGTGGGATCAATTGAAGTTCATTTTTGGTAGGACCTCAGTCACCCGATTAAGGGCTCTTGTTTTGAAATTTAAGACTTATCGGATGGACTCGCGCCACACGGTAGGTGAACACCTTAAGGTGATTTCATCTATGGTCCGTGATTTGAAGGCTGCAGGTCATGAACTCACTGATGAACAGTAGGTGCAGGCGGTGATTCAATCCTTGCCAGATGCTTGGACCCATTTGAAGCAAATTCTAACGCATAATGAGAATAGCAAAAATTTTATTGATATATCTCGACATGTGGAGTTAGAAGCTGAGCGCGAGATTGTGCATCGCGATGTTACTAATGTCGCTCAGAGTAGCAGACACTTCAAGAAAAAGGGGTCGTAAAAGAAGGACAAAGGTTCAGACACTGCACCAGATTTCATCATGGATAAATCTTTCAAGCGCCAACGTGGGAAGCGTGGCGGCAAGAAAGACAAAAGCCGTCTGAAGTGTTTTAACTGCAAAAAGCGAGGCAATTTCCCTCATGAATGTCCTGAGCCGAAAAAGGTAACTCACTTCTCTAGCTCTCCATGTACGTTTGTAACGTAGCGCATTTTTCGGATCTTCACGGATCCTTGTTTAGCGGGTTTGGTGGCCAGTGGGTGACCCATTAGTCTGTGTTTCAGGTGTTTTCGCAGGTTGTGAGGCTTTGTGGGTCGGCAGGTTGGGCCCAAAGTGCTCACAGGTTCTCTGTCTGTGAACGCAACAGAGCCTGGCGTCGCGTTCTTAACGCGACGGTCCTGAGTGTCGCGTTCAGGTTGCCGACGCTTGAGGGTCTCCATCTGCATGTCCGCCACGTGTCGCGCGCTGGGCGGCTTGCTGACGTCGGCAGTGGGAAGGCGACGGCCTCCTACGTCGCGTTCTTGTCGCGACAGTAGAGTGCGTCGCGTTCCCAACTGTGATGAGTTTTTAAGATAGGTCGGCCGAACAGCTCCAGCAAGCTCTGCTCGGCCAGGGAGGCGTTTTTGCGCAGGTTTTCGGGCGATTCGGGGTTCTTGAGGAGTTTTGGCGTGCTCTCGCCGCGAGGACGTCGCACGGAGAGGGGGAAACACCGGGTGATCGCCGTTCTTCGTGAAGGTAGGGAGATTCCGCCCCGTTTTATGTTGTGAATTGCATGTGAAGCATGAATAGCTTGTTATTCACTTTATAAACGATAGATACCATGTTAGGATATTGAGTAAAGCATGAAAAATGAGTTTTTACATCGTTTTACATGGTTTGTGTGGGAGATCCGGTGATGGTATCCCGGATTAGGGTTCCTGCCTATGAAGGCGACGGACCCTGTTGTCGCGTTCTGAACGCGACAGGCCGACCCGTCGTGTTAGGCTTTTGATCACGACCTATCGGGGTGTCGCATTTTGAAGGCGACATTAGCCACTGTCGCGTTAACAGTTCCGAGAGCTTTATGGTTGTGCATGATAGTGTATTTATCGGATTATCGTTGTGTATTGTGCAAGGCATTGGTAAGTGGTGCATTAGCGCCTGTAGCGCTCGAGGAGCGTGTCGTTCACGTGGTTTGAACGTTGAGCATGTGGTTTGTGTGTGCATGGAGAGTAGTACGACGCTTGTGTTCATTGTGATTTAACTTCTGTGGTTAATTTGTAGTGGTTAGGCAGTGAGGTTCCAGTGTGAACCTAGCCTCGGTCCTTTGATGTCTTTTATAAGTTAATTAAGATGATTTAATTGGTAAAGTGTGTGTAGGGTTAAAGGTTAGTGTGTGGCTATTATATATTGTGTTTAATATGGCTATGGAGGTCATGAGAGTCAAATGACAGGCTAGGTCATTATTGGTTAATGTGGTTCTTGTATGTGTCTGTGTAGGTTAGCTTGGAAGTCACATTGTGACCGGTGACAAGCTAAACCTGACACTTGTTTACATAGTGGTTTACAGATGAATGTCGCATAAGTATGTATCGTGGTTTACGTGCTAGTTGAGTTTGGTAGTCCGGCGTCTATTCCGTAATACCTCTTCAGTCGGGTACCCCAGGTTCTATGTGAGCCAGGCACGTGTGTTTGTTGTGCTCGGGGCGTGTCCCGATACGTTGTGTACCACAGAAGTCGGTGTCGTCTTCCTGGACACCCTCATTTCTGTGTTTGAGTTGTACGTCCGGATGAGGAAAAGACGACAGTGGGGCAACGAATTGTGAGAGTTTGTATTTGGTCGCTTGTAGCGCGCTCGTGGTTGGAGGTACGGACACCAGTAGACGTACTGGTCCCCAGCTAATCCTGTGTTTCCAGTGCCTCACTTTAGGGAGCTCAGGCCGGAGTCCCTAAAGGTGCCAGGCATGGACCTGCAGGGTGTGTGACCTGCAGGTGTGGTGTTGGTTGGTCTCCACAGTTGGTTGACTTACTTTGTGTGTTTGTGGAGCGGTAGCTGAACTGAGTAGTCCGTGGTTACGAGACTGAGAGGTGGTTCTTATGTTGTGTTGTCCGGGTTAGATACTGGCATCTTGAACCAGTAGTCCGTTCCCGTGTGGTGGCGTCGTTCGTTCCGACTCGTGCTTTGCCACTGGTTGTGGCTCGTGTGTGTGACTCGTTGGCTGAGGTTTGAGCCGTCGTGGTGTGCCCCGGTGGTGGCACGGTTTTGGTTGTGGTTCCGTTGTGGTAGCTCGTGGAGGTAGGTACATGTACCCTTTGTGGGTAGCTTTGTGTTGTGGTACGTTGTGTACCAGTCCCTTCAGATGTAGAGGTGGACTTGTGTTCTGTGGAGGTCTATGGTGTGACCTTCCATACGTGGTGTTTTACTCGTCTTTGGGTAAGTCTCCAAATTGTGGGTTAAGTGCGCGGTTAATTGGCTAGTTGATGCCAGTCCTGTTACCCTTCGTGAAGGGTAGGTTGCCTGTGAAGTTTGTAGCTCAGGCAACCAGTTGGTGTAATGATTAGCCTGTGAGCTCTATGACTTAGGCAGTTCAGTTGTTGAGAGGACTAGTGGTGCTGTGCTAGTCCTGTTGTCCCTTTTAACTTCCGAGAGTTGTGCTAGCTAGTGATATTTATTGTTTAGCTGTTATTTATGATGTTTTGTTGTGAGCATAATATGTTTGGCTATCGGTGTTCCCAGTGAGACCCTCTGGGGTTGAAGTCTCTTTATTTCTCTGTGTCGTTTTTGGGTGGTCCCTACTGAGCATGTGACTTGTTGAGGCTCACTCCCCTACAGTTCTTTTCAGAGATTGCCGTTTGTGTAGCTTGCGGAGGCGTTGTGGCAGACTTGTACCACCAGTAGTAGAGTTAGTCATGTCGTGTGAGCTAGTGCTCCCTCGGGGTATGCCCCAAGTAGTTGTATTCTTTTATTGGACATGTAATAATGTATTGGGACAGTTGTAAATTGATATATATACAGGTATGAGCACATGTACTTTCTTGTGTCTTATACTGTTGTGGTTGTCTTTTATATACTTACTGGACATGTGTACGAGCTATCCCCTGCGAGACTTCGGTCCGTTCGCGGGAGGCGGATCTGGATATGAAACCTTATTGAGCATAAATATCCAGGGCCGTCACAACGTTTGTCTGTACACATATTTTGACTGCTCATCCTAATCATGTGTGGATCGTGGATTCAGGAGCAACAAAATATATAACGATGGATCGAGCGGGTTTCGTGGATTATCATCGGATTCCAGAAGGCATGCAAAGAGTCTTCATAGGAAATAGTGTCAGTGAAGAAGTCTATGGAGTCGGTTCATACCAGCTCTATTTTGCGAACGGACGTACGTTACTTTTATGTGATGTACTCTATGCGCCTAGAATCCAATATAATCTTTTGTCAGTTTCAACTTTATCAGCTATGGACTTTTGTTTATCCTTTTCTGGCAATCTTGTAACCATTGTCTTGGATGACGTCTGTAGAGGTATTCTTTAGTCCCACATTGAAAGATATTGAGAACAAAATGTGTGCTTATCAGCAAGAGTCTCACCTCTTCTCCTAAGAGGGCTCTTTTAAAGGACAAAACCTCAAGCATTGGGACAATATCTCTTGGGAGGCACACTTAAATCACGTCCCTTCATTGGCGCCGTCTGTGGGAACGAACGAGAGGCCATGCGCCCTACCCGAGCGTCTCATCTTCATGAGACCCGCACACCCTTATCCTCACTGGGGGGGCTGTGTAGAGGTATTCTTTAGTCCCACATTGAAAGATAGTGAGAACAAGTGTGTGCTTATCAACAAGAGTCTCACCTCTTCTCCCAAGAGGGCCCTTTTAAAGGACAAAACCCCAAGTATGGGGACAATATCTCTTGGGAGGCACACTTAAATCACGTCTCTTCAACGTCATTTATGGACATGCATTGCTACGTGATGGTTTTTATATCTTAGATTTGATTGACAACTTTCCTAATTCTTCTTCTATGGTTATGCATGCATTAACTCAAAAAGATTTAGATTATGTAACATGGCATGCTCGTTTAGGCCATATTAGATAAGATAGAATGGCTAGATTAGCTAGAGAAGGCTTTTTAGGGTCGCTCGCTAAGGTCAACTTGCCCATATATGAGCCATGGTTGGCAGGAAAAGCATGTCGTAAGCCTTTTGGAAAAGCTGTTAGAACCTCTGAACCATTGGAATTGATCCATTCTGACGTCTGTGGACCCATGAGTGTTAGAGCTCAGCATGGATATTACTATTTTCTCACATTTATTGATGATTTTTCGCGATACGGATATGTCTATTTGATTGCTCATCGCTATAAAGTGCTAGATTGTTTCAAGCATTTCTTAGCTAGAGTTGAAAATCAAAAGGAGAGGAGTGTCAAAGCTCTTCGGACAGACCGTGGACGCGAATATCTGTCGGATTAGTTTCGAGCATTATGTGAAGAAAAAGGTATACGTCGACAACTTACTATTCCATATACGCCGCAACAAAATGGTGTTGCAGAACGAAGGAATATAACAATGCTAGACATGGTTAGGTCAATGATGGCGCAGGCAAATTTGTCAATCTCCTTTTGGGGAGATGCTCTGTTAATTGCTGCCTACATTCTTAACAAAGTGCCCTCTCAATCAGTTCCTTCTACCCCATATGAATTATGGCATGGCCACAAATCGGACTTAAATTATTTACGTCCATGGGGATCAACTGGATATGTTCATCACATGATGAGTAAGTTTGGGAAACTTGGCCCTAGAGCTCAAAAGTCTATCTTTCTTAGATATCATGAGAGCTCAATAGGTTATGTCATGTAAGGACATCATCCAGATGGAGGAATGATAGAGCGTGAGGTCCGAGATGTTATCTTCTTAGAGAATGAATTTCCTAGTCTTGGCGACAATGAGAAGAATCTTGATCTTTTTGAAACAGATGAACAATTGAACATCCTACCATCTTCTGGCGAAGGGAGGGAATGTGTTCCCATACCAATGCTTGCCGAAAATGATAGGAATGGTCAGTCTAGTGGGAGTGCGTCCAGTGAGAGTGCACCAATAGAAAGTCAAGATCCTTTACGTCGTAGCAAGCGTGGGATTGTTCCTTGTCAATTTTTTGAAATTGACAGTGAGGTACTTCTTTGTGAACCCACGGATGATAAAAAGCCTAGATTTGTTCAGGAAGCTCTTGCGTCATCATCTAGGAAAGAATGGGAAATTGTCATGCAGGAGGAGATTCTTTCAATGGCACAAAATGAAGTCTGGGAGTTAGTGTATCTCCCACCTGAGCGTAAGGCGATCGGAAACAAGTGGGTTTTCAAGCTTAAACGCAAGGTTGATGGAACTATTGACAAGTATAAAGCAAGACTTGTGGCGAAAGGCTATACCAAAAAGAGCGTATAGATTATGATGAGACCTTTTCACCTATGGTGAGATTCTCATATGTTCACCTCATTCTAGCCATTGTCGCACATCTTGACTTGGAATTGTTCCAAATGGATGTGAAGACTGCATTTCTCAATGGAGAACTAGACGAGGAAATATACATGGCTCAACCAGAGGGTTTTGAGACTAAAGGCGAGGAGCAAAAAGTTTGCCGCCTCAAGCGTTCAATCTATGGATTGAAACAATCGTCTAGACAATGGTATATGAAATTTCATAAGGCTATTATCTCATATGGTTTTGAGATGATTGAAGAAGACCACTGTGTGTATGTTAAGTGAGTGGGAGATAGTTTCCTCATTTTATCATTATATGTTGATGATATTTTAATGGCTGGAAATGATATGGAGTTGATCGCTGCCACTAAGAGGTGGTTATCTTCCGTCTTCGAGATGAAAGATATGGGTGAAGCAAGCTATGTGCTCGGAGTGAAGATTTTGCGGAATCGCTCGGAAAGGTCACTGAGTTTGTCTCAGGAGACATACATTAATAAGATTCTGAAGCGTTTCCGAATGCACAATTCTAAACCCATTGATACTCCACTTGATAAAGGATGTGTCCTAAGTACTTGTCAATGCCCCAAGAGTAAAGAAGAAATAGAAAGTATGTCTAGAGTGCCATAGGCCACTGCGATTGGAAGTCTAATGTATGCTATGTTGTGTACTCGGCCAGACATTAGCTTCGCAATAGGTTTGGTAAGTCGTTACCAAAGTAACCCTGGTCTCGCGCATTGGAAAGCCGTTAAAAGGATTTTACAGTATTTGCAAGGGACGACAGATTATGCACTACATTACAAGGGTGGCAACCTGAAAATCATCGGCTATAGTGATGCAGATTGGGCTGGTGACCGAAATGAGCGAAAGTCCACTTCAGGCTTTGTGTTCCTGTTGGCTAGTGGAGCTATCTCGTGGAGTAGCAAGAAGCAGTCTTGCATTACCCTATCGACAATGGAGGCCGAATATGTTGCTTGTTCTGCCGCTAGCCAAGAGACGATTTGGTTGCAAAGTTTGTTGCAGCGTTTGACGATTTCACCTCATCAGAATGAGGGTGTACTGTTATATGTTGACAGTACCTCAGCATTGGCCTTCGCCAAAGATCTCAAATTTCATGGCAGAATGAAGCATATTGATATTCGTTACCACTACATTAGGGATTTGGTGGCAAAAGGGTTAGTGGTGCTTCGTCAAATTAGTTCTGTTAGAATGATAGCAGATCCACTAACGAAACCTTTAGCCAGAGAGAGTTTTGTGACCCATTGTGGATCTATGGGTCTTCGTAAGTTATAGTAATTTACAATATTTTGACATCATTAAAGTTTTGTTTATCATAAAATGTTATTTATGTGAACGAATGATTGCTTTATACATTGTTAGAGTGTCACTAGGCTAGGATCAGCCCTCTCACATGGATGATCCGCCTTTGGCGCTTATAGATAGCGAGCAAAGATGACGCACTTGATGTTGTGGATCTCTAGATGTCTAGAGGTCGAACACAATATCCCGAGTTTTGTTAGAATGCCGCCTTTACAGAGGCCGAGATGAAATCTGAATTAGTTCAGATTGACCATGTGGATTATTGATATAATCTTGTGAAGCCTGTTATATCCAGATATGTGAGTCGCAAAAAGGCGCTAAATGGGAGCGACTGGTTTGCGAGACTCTGGTCGGTTGTATTTGTTACAATTGGACTTGTATCCGTGCAGTGTTATTTGACACGCCCATATGAATGGAAGAACATCGCAGTATGTGAATCATACCACATGTGTAATATACAACCGCATATGAGAATGATGAATGGTTCTCTCTTCATCATTGTGTGAGCTCATGAATCACATTTGTTTGTGATTCCTGATGTACCCCTAGGGACCTGCAGCGCTGTGCCATGACAAGGAAGCTTGATGTCGCTACTTTAGCATGTTACTTAGGGCGATGGTTGATACCGTCCAGCGGAACATGTCTAGGAAAGCGGTTAAGACAAATTGAATTGGCATGAGCAGCATAGGGAAGGTATCTTGTTATTTCACCATACTTAATTACTCATCCCGGGAGGCTCACTTGCCTAAGTGGCGATAGAGTCATGAGTGTTATGCTTTTGGATTCGATACTGCCTTCTGAGAGATACGGAGTATCAGAATCAGGTGAATATTAAGAGTCTGGGGTATATATTGAGATTAAGTGTTCCGTTAGTAAGATGACGACTTAATGGAACACTTGTTGGTGACTCAGAAAATCTCACAGAGGTTGCACGCCTTATTTTCGGTATGACCGTTGATGTCGAATGCCATAGAGAACATTGGGTGCACCGTCAACCCTGCGTGGATAAGTGGGCTGTCAACCCTAAATGGGTAAGTGGGAGCTTGTTGGGCGTTTTGCCCATTTGGGCCCCGCGAGGGGCCCACCTCCACCGCCTTAGCGGGTGGAGGGGGTGTCGCCAACGCGCAGGGCGCATTGACAACGCCCGGCTGTGCCGCGCTGGCGGGCGGGCACCTCGCCAGCGCGCAAGGCGCACTGGCGAGGGGCGCTGCTGCCACGCGGCAGCAGCAGCGCCGCAGCCCTTGCCGCCTCTCGCGGCAGAGGCTGCCGCCTCTCTCCCCCACTCGCCTCCTCTCTCCTCACACCCTCTCCACTTCTCCTCCTATAAATACCCCATGAAGGGTGAAGAGGAAGAGCATCCCAAGTGCATCCCAATGGCATGCATGTGTGCATGCAAGTGTGTGTGAGGAGTGCAAGTGTGTGTGAGGAGTGCAAGTGCATGTGTGTAGTGCATGAGAGTACATACAAGTGTGTCTTGTGTGTATGTGAGAGGGTGTGCTTGCAAGTGTAGACTTCTCTGTGAGAGAAGGTACTGTCCCAGGTGTGGGACGTCAAGTGTTCTCTATCCGGTATCGACTGACAGAGGTACGTCATCGCCAGTCCTCGGAATTAAGGTGTGAAGTTGTGTAGGCAACTCTGGTAGTTGTCTACTATCTTCTGTGGGATCTTCTTATTATTATTACGTTTCTGCTGCGAGGTATGTCCTCTCCCCGTTTTTACAGCAGTTACCAAGCTGTCAAAGATATAAAATGTCAGTTGTTTTCCTTCTTTTAACTTCTACTTTTCTGAGGCAGACTTTGTTCTGGGATTTAGTGAGTAATGAAAGTATCAGTGCAACAGAATCAAAATATTCAATATGTGATTTGGATGAAAGCCTGTCCAATGATCATCCAATTACTATAACCTTGTACCCTGTTAATTGTAAGAAAGCAAATGTTATTCATCACCTCTTCTGTTTCAATTTTTTTCAATCTTCCAAGCCGATGCAGCCAAAAAGATCAAATATGAAACAAATCTACTTAACCACATTTCAATATTGAACTGGGGACAATATCGGCATCAAATAAGTGTTGAAAGATCAAGAATTCAATCATCCATTCATACGAACAAATAGATCAAAGAAGGAAAACAGACTGCTTGCCTACTAAAACGCACATGATCTATCTGCAGTGTGGCAGGTGTAACTCTGAATTCCGTGGCACTTATTAGATCATCATAATAGCTCTCTGGTGCTGTAGATCTCTTCTTTGTAGCTCCAGATACCGAGAGCCACACCTTTGGCCGCAGCAAAGGTGGAATCCCCTTCCTGATGAGCTTTCTCAGCGAAATGGTGTTTGCTAGGACGGACAACTTCAGCGAGCCCATGAAGATGCCTTCGGAAATGGAAGAAACCCAAGGCTCCAGGTACCAATTGGCGCCTTTACTTGCCTCCAAGGCCCACCAGGCCCTGGCTTGCCGCCTCACCCTCTCGCTCACCTCATTTAGAACATTAACGTCGTCCAGGCTTCCTTCAACGGTGAACCCATAAATATCCTGGAATTTCACAGAGAAGTACGGAATCTTCTTGGTTACGGTGGTGGGAGCGTTGGTGGCATTGGAATTGCGGCGGCCATTGTTGATGATGGTTCTCCAAGAGGGTCTTTGGAAGCTGAACCCAGAGGAGACCTCCCTCCGTTGGGTTAAGGTCCCGAACATCTCCTTGAAAGATAGAATCTGAAGCTGAATCTGAGGCTGTCTCACTTGATAGGAGAAGATCTTTGTCTCAACAGCATCGCATGAAGCTTCAGATATAGCAGAGAAGAAAGCTTTGGAAGAGATGATAAGGGGTGGGTGTACGTTTCTGCGGATTTTGTTTGATACCCAGAAGAATGCGTGATCAGATACCTACGAAATGCGAATCTGGTGAAGATCTATGAGAATGAAACAACATCAAAATGCATGAACGCTTGGGAGGGGAAAAATCAGTTCCTTTTTGCGGCAGGTCTCTAATTCAAACCCGTAAAGCACGAGGAAAGGGAGTTGCCATGTTCGCCTTCCATTAGAAATGGTAACGGGAGGAAATGGCGCCGTGAGAAGAACATAGCTTTATCGCATTTTCTAGCTGAGGGATTAAGGGTAGGAATCCGCACCTGGGAAGCCAAGGTAGCTGTTGATGCAAAGGTTCCGAGCAACAGGAGGCGGGTTCTGGGGTGTGTGCACTCTCGTGGAGAAGAAAGGGAAGCTCTCCTTTTTCCTGTCCCTCCTGCAGCTGCGATCGACGGAGGCGTGGAGGGAGGACGGGGGGGCGGAGGAGATGACCGAAGGCGGAGAGGAAGGGGGTGGCGAGAAGGGACGATGGAAGATTGCCGGACGAACCCGTTGGGTGTGGGACAAGAACCACACACAAAACGACATTAACGCCCCCCCCCCCCCCCCGTTGTCTTGACCCGGTTTGGCTTGATCCCCCTGAGGACAAGATTACCAGTTTTGCCCCTCGCGGCTGCTCTGGCACGCGTTTCCCGTCTATGCCCTCTCTATTGTGTTGTTGCATGTAGGGTTTTTTATTTAAATAATTATATTATTTATTTATTTATTTATTTAATTATATTTTAAATTTATTTTTCAAAATAGTCACCAAATTGCCACGTAGGCAACTTGATGACCGGGAGACCGGGTGGGAGAATAAGGTCGGCATTGGTAATGCCGGCTTTAAAGTCGGTATTCGCATTGTCGGCTCTAAAGTCGGCATTGCTAATGCCGACTCCAAAAAGTCGGCATTAGCAATGTCGGCTTTAGAGTCGGCAATGTCATTGCCGACTCTATATGTTAAAAAATAAAAAATAAAAATCTCCCAGGCCGCGCTAGCTGCGCTTCACAGAGCGCGGCTCTCTGTGAAAACACAGACAGGCCGCGCTCTGTAAACACAGAGCCCGGCCTGTCTGTGTTTGTTCACAGAGCGTAGCTCTCTGTGAGTGAACACAACATGTCTGCATGAGAACGCAGGGAACGATTTTGAACAAAAAAATTGAAAATTTTAAACAAGGTTGAATTATCTATATTTTTTATTTAATTTTATATTGAAAATTTGTAAGAGTTTTATCATTATATAAAGAGAATTCTCTCTAACTCAACGTCTAGATTTTAGATTAGAATTTGAGTCTTTTAATATGATAGCAAAGTAGATTATTAATAACAAATTATATGGTTGTAAACTTACCTCTATTTATTTTAAACATTATTTAATTTAAAAAAATAGACAGCATCTCTCCTGTTCCACTTATATTTTTATTATTTATACATGTTCCTGTACGATAGCATTTCTATGTATATGTCAAGGATAATCACAAATAACATGCCAAAATGTTTGTAGATGTCTAAGTCACATATACATCATGTCTAAATCACAAATACATCAAAATAACATATGTACACGAAAACACAACTAAAAAATATCAAGTACAGAAATCATCTCAAAAAAACTGTGGAAACCATCTCTTCTTTCCCTTTCTAGATGCTCGACCTCGACCACGACCACGACCACGGCTGTGACACTGCTCCTGTGCATCAACCTCTGTCTCCGACTGTGACTGTGTCTCATGCACTAAAATAGCATCACATGACTCTGATTGTGCTGTCTCAAAATCCATGTCCTCTGATATACTGCCTAATGTCTCTCCAAGTAGATCAAACTGACTCTGCTGTGGTAGTGTACTAGTCGAACCTCTGTGACGTCGCTAGCGACGATATGTACCTACTGTAGACTGTGGTGGCTGTGTATCTGTTATGCCCTCATACTGTGAAACTGTCATAACATCTGGAGAACAGTGAGATGGTCCTGCATCATCTGGCTGTTGTGGTGTGTCTGCACATGGCTCTGAAGGTCCTGCATGCGATGTAGATGAATCTGTCCGCTGAACATGAGACAACACACCATCAATGTACATCTGCATGGCTATAAATCGAGACTGCGTACTATCCGATATATCATCCTAAAGGCCATCAGTAGCCATCATATGTAAATACTTCATACCTTCTACCAGACTCCTCTCTATGTGATCTCGCGACTCATAACGCATATCATAAGTAAAACCTGGCCGACCAATGTACCGCCTAGTGATAGACCAATACCAAGCCATATACTCCACTCTATCAATACCAACACTCTCCTCATCCGGTGGTATAATGTAATCTGTCTGACGATGCCACATCTGTACAAAATGTGCAAAATATCTATCCCAATCAATATGCACACGTCCCTTTCGGGTGACACGATCTAATGCATCAACAGGACCAGGAATATGTTGTACTCTACCAAACTGTCTAAGTACTCTATCTGGAACATGCATCTCAATAATAGAAAAAGAAAGGAGAGGAACCCGAGATAACCAAAGATGAGATGTCTGCCTAGAAACAGCCGGTAACATCTGCAATATATCAGAAGTGTATGGCTCCCACCTAACCTGTATTGAAAATGCATGATGTAAGTGTAAGTGTAAGTATTGTATCATTTGTGTACAATACAATAGATTTCATTATGTTTACCTGATTTCATTATGTTTACCTGGTAGTCCTCTTGATGATCAAGCTCTGATCTGTAAAGTCTCAAAACATGGCGAGGGTTATTTATCTCTACTCTAGGAACATTCCACCTACAATTTATTTGTGAGTTAGTAACATTTATATAATTAAATAGTCACACAACATTTTGAATTTACCTGTGACCCAAAGGCATGTCCTGTGCCAAAGGATGCATCGCAATATCAGGACGTCCCACATGTAGTCGCTCCCAAGACCACAACTGCAAAATAAATCAAATACTTAGAAGATGCAATAAATTGTTAGAGACAAAATAAATATGCATTAAATGACAAATTACCTGAAGAAGAGTCAATGAACCACAAATGGCCTTGGCATCCAACTTGCATGCAATAGACAACTGACGATAGAGATAACCAAATGTCGCACTACCCCACGAGTATCTACTAGCTCGATCTAAGTCCTCTAGAAGGAGTAGATACATAAGTGGCACTGAATTTCATGTCTTATCATTGAAAATAGTACAACCCAAAAGATGTAACAAGTATGCTCGTGCATGTCGTCTAACAATCTCTGCCGATGCATCCTCTGCGATAACTGCAAATCTCTCTCGCAACCAAGATAATTTTACCGAACCTCATTTCATCATATCTGGAACATCACCTAAAAGTGTCATGCAAACATCTGTCCAATCTAAAGTAGTGTCTCCTACAACAGCATCACCATCAATTGGTAATCTCATCAAAATAGCAACATCCTGCAACCTGATACTCATCTCCCCATGTCTAAGGTGGAATGTCTGTGTCTCACTCCTCCATCTCTCAACAAGGGCAGTGATCAATGCCCAATCTAACCTGATCCACTGAACCTGAGTCAAATGAAATAAACCAGATCTATGTACATATTCTACAATGCGAGGGTCAACTGGCTATGCACCTAAGCTCCTATGGTGCTCCCAACATTTAAGAACTTCTGTTTCCTGAAAAAAAAAATTTAAAATCTGTTAACATTAAATTTATGCACAAGTAACAACAACAATACATTAACAATAACAATACCTGGCCAGCGTAAACCAACTGTGATCTATGAGAATCCTATGCATATAATATAGAAGTATCTACAGGACCTGGAAACTGGTCCATCTCTGCAAAGCATACATATAAAAAGAATTATAAGTATATAACCAACATGTGTAAACAAGAGACATATATATGCGTGAAAAATTATAAGTATGTAAGGAACATAAAAAACACTTACTAATTGTGATGAGAGGGTTGTACCCCTGGACATGTACTTCTATAATGTCCTGGTTGGCCACAATGACTACAATGATTATGAGATGACCCTTCTTTATTCGTATCCATATGCATATGAAGGCATCTGCTACGTGGATGACCACTTTGTCTGCGACCAAATGGAGGTTGCAATGTAGCACCTCTATGCGGAGGCCAATGTCGACTGTCCAAGACAGGATGAAAAGAAAAGCCATATGTCTGTCGATAGGCCTCCACAGAATAAAATGCAGCACAAAAGGTCAAGTGTGAAATATTTGCTGAAAATGATCTACAAGATGCCACTATGTGGACACAAGGAAGACCTGTCATGCAATAAACATTGCAGGAGCAACCACATTGCGGTCCCAAGTTAACAGTGTACTGATGTCCGTGTGAATTAGTGACTTGAAACTCATGTCTAGAAAATCTGATCACCTGACATCTTCTAGCCTCTCGCTCAGTAACACGAAGTTGGACTTCTACACTAGGAGCATATGATGATTCCCAATTCAAACCATCCTCACGTCGTTTAACAAAAAATTTGTTTAACCTGTAGAAAGTTTTTTGCACTAAAGCCTGGATAGGCAAACCTCGCGCACCTTTCAACACACTATTAAAACTTTCAGAAATATTTGTTGTCGTCATACCAAACCGCTTACCACCATCATATACCTTTGTCCACCTTTCATAACCGACATCTTCCAACCATTTCTTTGCTTGAGGATTCATTTCTTCTATTTTCTGTATGAAACGTTGAAATTCAAAGATACATGTTCTAGTTGCTGCAGACCATATCAGACCTGTCAATGTCTTATCACGAAATGTTTTTTGAAAATTATCAGCAAGATGTCGTAAACAGCAACGATGGTAACCAATAGGAGGAGGAAATATCTCAGGTACTGCACGCTCCAAACCTCTATGTCGATCAGAAATGATTGTAAGACCAACTCTATTTGTAACTTTCTCTCTGATGCACGCCAAAAACCATGCCCAAGAATCGTCATTTTCTGATTCAACAATAGCGAATGCAAGGGGGAATAAACCATCATCTGCATCTATACCAGTAGCAATCATCAAAACATCAAGATATTTTCCATACAGGTGTGTTCCATCAACACTTATCAATGGCCTACAATGTGGAAACCCCTGTATAGAAGGTGCAAATGATCAAAAAACTCTCTGAAAATGAAAGACAGTTTGTTCTGCATAGGTGAACTGCACAACTGTCCCCGGATTTGTCAATTGAAGGGCCTCTAGATACCTGGATAGAGTAGCATATGATGATTCCCAACTGCCGAAAATTTGTTTCATAGCCAAACATTTTGCAATCCATACTTTCTTATATGAAATTTCAACATGATATTCATCTAGTATTCTTCTCACAATCTTTTCTGGAGTAATTGTTAACTTTGTCTTCACAGCTGACAAAATCAACTTTTGAACAAAACGAGATGTGCATTGGCGATTGGAACTTTGCAATATTGGATTCACACATGTATGAGGTCCAGCATATTTTGTTACTTTGAAATATTCAAATCCCTTGACAACTGATGCATGAACCCTCCATGCACATGTATCATGAATGCATTGAGCTGTAAACATCTTCGTGTGACTTCGTGTGACTTCGTGTCACCTTATATTGGACATTATGTTTAACTAAATATGTTTACAATATATATATCAAATTATTCTTGTTTATAAAAATTTGTCCAACATGAGGCTCTACACCCTCTAAAGTACAAGGTACATCTATCCCTTCATGAGAATTATTCATTGTGGCTTCATCTATCCAGTGATCAAAAGTGAATACATCTGGAGGGCCTTGCTCATATTCAATTTTTGTATTATTAACCCTGGCAATATCAAATAATGGTTCATCATCTCCTTCTTCCATATTCTCATTGTCATCTATATCATCTTGTGAATCTATTTCATCTTCTTCATCCTCCTTAATCACATGTTCTTCTGTTATATGGTGACTACATATCAATCAAATATGACACAAGATTTATGGTATGTTATGTGAATACATCAAAATAATTTATGAGGATGATGAAATCACATACCCTGATGAGCTCGCACTATGAAAAGTATGTGAAGAATCAGTGATTGACATGAAAGGATACTGTGAGGATCCACCTCCATAGCCAATAGACCTCCAAATAAAAATTATAAATGTTAACAAAATTTAATCACACTAATATATATTTCGTACAATTATGGGAGACAACTCACCATGGGTTATAATCTGTAGGTAAAGTGTAGTCATATGATTCATACCAGACATCTCTCTCATTAGCAGAATAAAATCCAGTAGAATCTACATCATCATTCAACATACGTGTGAAGTGTCCAGTTGGTTGTTGATACTCATAGTGTTGAGTATGCAAGTTGTCATCAATATGACCATGTGTTTGCACTTCATCGTTGTCTTGAATAGATATATTATCTATATCTTCCTTCTCCAAATATAATTGTACAGTAGATACATGAGAAGGATACAAATCGAACATACTTTCAACAGTTTCATCATCTTCAACTCTCACTGCAATATATTCACCTATAGAAGTAGGCCACTTGCATGTTATACCAATCTTAATATGTCTTTCGTCATATTTCGTCAAGATATATAACTTTCTCATCAACTCAGTAAAATTTGTGTCTTTCTTTACACGCAAAATACGTACAATACCTCCTTCATATTGAGGTTTATGATCCTCAATATGTAAGACATCATCATAATAGCACATTAAAGAAATGTTGGAACTAGTCATATCTGCCATTTATAAGATAAATAAATTACATATGTCAAATAAGAATATTCAAACAAATCACATTTGTTAAATAAGAATAATTAAACATCAATTTCATATATATCTAACATTTATAAAATTAACATCAAATAATATAATAAAAATATTAAATAATTTAATAAATAGGTTACCTACTTCTTCTTCCTGGTCGGCGGTCGGATGGGTAGGTGGGGGAAAGGGAGGAGGAGGAGGAGGGAGGAGGAGACAGTGGGGGGTGGATGTGAGAGGGAGGGGTGAGATGGGGCGGCGCGCGGGCTGGGGGGTGGGGGGGAGGGGGGGGGAGGTGAGGGAGGAGGAGACAGTGGAGATGGGGTGGGGTGGGGGGTGGATGCTGGGGCGGTGGGGCGGCGCGAGCTGGGGCGGTGCGGCGAGAGAGCTGGGGCGGCGTGGCGAGCTGGCGGCGGCGAGGGTTGCTGCGGCGAGCTAGGGGCGCGGCGAGCAAGGCAGCAGTGAGGAGGGGGTTTCGGCGCACGAGGGTGAAGGGGTTTCGGGCTGGTGGGGGGGGGTCTTTAAGGAGGGTGTCGGCATTGAGAATGCCGACTCCAAAGTCGGCATTCTCAATGTCTACTTTAGTGTCGGTGTTGAGAATGCATTCTCAATGCCGACTTTAGTGTCGGCATTGGGAATGCCGGCTCCAAAGCCGGAATTGCCAATGCCGACCTTCTTCTCGCACCGTTCTCCCGGTCACCAAGTTGCCTACGTGGCAACTTGATGACTATTTTGGGAAATATTTTTTAATGTGATTATTTAAATAAATAAATAATATAATATGATTATTTAAATAAAAAACCCTTGCATGTATTGTGGGGACAGTTTTGTTTTTTTGTTTTTGGCGAATATATTCTTTTTAAAGTAAAAAATACGATCAAAATCTCGCACTTAATCACATGTATGATCATCGTATGTGAATTTCTTGCCATATATTTTCCATTTTCTTCACCTTTTATTAACAAATAATTTCTTAGACGGTTTGAGTGACTTTAAATTTTTATCTCTATTCTCACATTATCAATAGAAAAAAATGTAGATGAAAATGGAATACGTTAAGGCCCTCGGTACTCTTGAGTAAAGTTTGTGAAGGAGATGTGCATGATACTAAATTCATATCTTTAGGGTATACAATAAAATATAAAATGTGATATATTCTTTTACGTAAACTTTTTATTTCAAGAGGGGTGTATATATTCAGCATCATGTGCATCAAAGTATTTATCGAATGTTATATTCTTTATATCTCTTAGAAAAGCTTTAACAACCAATTAACATATGATGACAACGACGTATGTGATGTTTAATTTGTGTAGAAGGTATACATTAATAGACACTCATCTAGGTTCAATTCTCACACAATTTTACTGTTATCAAGCAAATCTATATAAAAAGAACTCATTCAACTTGACTTCTATTATTTGATATCAACTGTATGAATCTTGTTCCGCTAAATATTTCTATTAAATACTATATTCATATTTAAACTTAAGAAATTAATATCTTTCTTAATAATATTGTATCATCTCATTTTAAATCTACATCAAGTTCTTTTACTAGTGTTCACTAAGATTAAATCGCATCTTTCATCCAATGTTGAGTTAGGACAACCGTTCACATATTTAAATTGCTTGAGTCTATTGTCTCTCATTATACTATCAATTGGAGTTATTCTTAAGTCCTCACGGCAGTATTCATTCTTAATCTTATCTTTCTTAATTTTATCGCACATCTATCTCAATATTCTCATTTATTTATATTTTTTTCGTAATGTCCAACACCACATACTAACTTATCAAGCAATATTGGTCATATGTCAAAATGATTTTATTAAGATTACCAAAAGGTGAAGGGGATTGCTACTTACTATTTAATGTGCATAATCTTTTTCAATGTTTTTAAGCTACGATCAAATTGGCTAAACATTAATTAATTAGAAATGTTTACCATTCCACTAGGTACTGCTAGTTGAATTGCTCACATCACCTTCATTTTGTCCAAGTCATGCTTACATGACATAACATAGTAGGGTGATATTAAGTAATGACTGGATTTTGACAATGACGATCAATAATAATAGTAATAGTTGACAGAGATAGCAAACAAATATTAATTTTTACTTGATAAATAACTTTTGTTTACTGACACATGATAACTTTGGTCGATAAATACTGATATTTGATTGAAAAATAGGTTGAATCCATTCATATTTACCATATATCCGACTTTGTAAGATAAGAAGTTATTCACTTACACATGTAAAAGAAAAGAACTAGTTGCAGAGTGGAAGGCAACATAGTGCTGCATTTGAACAGTGCAACAAATATTACTAGGGAATTTTTATCCCCATATTCTATCATGCCAAATGAAAGCAGGGAAATGTTTATTGAAAAAAAAGATTTTATAATAAGATTGAGATGAACTACAAAAAAGTAAATTTTGGGATTGAAAGCTCATGAAAAATGTTGTACTTTCAATATTATCAGTCAATAAAATTTCTTTCTTAAAATCTACTTCAATTTTATTATAAGGCAAAGTAAACATTTTTCATTAAAAAAATCTCAAATTTCCATCATACATCTTTCGATTCAAGGGGGAAGAGAACTGCTAGCCGACCTCTTGGTCGGGTAAAATGATTTACCCGGTCGAGCATTTCATTGGTCGGTTGGCTGCTTTTGAGGGTGGGATCCATTCAGCCGACCAACGAAAATGTTTGGCCGGATAAATCATTTACTCGGCCAAGAGGTCGGCTAGAATTTCTCCAAGGGGGAATAAACAACCATCTTTCGATTAACTTTAAAGATTGGCAGAAAGCCATAAGGTCCTCACGACGAATCCGGGTCAGGCAAAAGAAGAAAATTCGAGCTAGCGTTATGGTTTGCATCCATCATTAATCATAATTAGTTGACTAATGTGTAAACATCACATGATTTGTTTACAAATTTTTTGAATATTCACAAATACAAATCATAAATATTCTGTTACCTCTTCCACCCTCCCTTTATTATTTTTTTTCCTTTTTGGGTTGTTTTCACATACTATTCCGTGAAATCCATTGATATTTCAAATATCACCATGGATTTAATCAAATCCTCTGAAATTTACTCAGGTTCATACATAAGTATCATCCAAAAAGGAATCTATAAATAAAAATTATGTGTGAATTAACTGTTAATAACTTTTAGGACAAAAAATGCATTTACCCTCGACTCTTTGACTGCCATGTCAAACCATGTGGCAATAATTTGCCAAACGAAGCAGGCGCCTCCCCTCTCCGACTAAAATGACATTTTCTTATGTATGTAGGCCCTCGTTAAAACTTCCCATTTTAAACAGACAGACAGACGGCAGACCTCTATTAATGAACTTGAGTCAATTTCATGGGGGTTTTAGAAATTATAAAGATTCCAAAAGTGATATTTGGAATATCAAATTTTCAGGGGGGTAATATGTAAAAAGAAATCCCCTTCCGCCGCCAGGGGCATTTCCGTCAAGTCGGCAAATCTTTCCGTTGGTGGTGGGGGATCCACGTAATTTGAACGCTCTGAAAGTCGGAAGTGGTTGGGTGCACGTGTTATAACGTCTCGATTCACCAGAGCCGGCCGGCCTTCGGACATCATCGCGTGGGCCCACTTTTCCTTCGGAGATCGCGTGGGCCCACTTTTAACGGCAAAAAGATTTGTTCGCATGTCGCTGCTGAGTTTTAAAACATTACCCGACGGACGGCAGGATGTGCACAACGCCACCGAGGAATGCATTGTGCTCTGCCGATCGAATACAAAGTCCGAGCTCGATTGGACGGCGGCCGACTAATCAAGTCACGACGTCCAACACTCCCAACTCAACTCGTTACTCAATCAACTAAATAATAAGTACTTGTCTTACACCACCCACTTTTTCACCTGCGTGCGAATGAGATTTTTAAATTTTAATTTTTTTAATAAAAAAAAAAACACTTGACTAGCTATTGCTTTACATACCATCTTGATTGTATAATACTTTCAGCGATGCCATCGCTGATACCTCATGTCATGCTCTGTTAATCAAGATGGTGAAAAGTTAACCAACATAGAAAGAGTTGGTTATGAAAGCAGCCTCTTTACAAGTTTAATTGTATATTAATTTGCCCCTCTCAAAATCCCATTGTTTTAAATATATATATTAATTAGTTTCAAAAATGCCCATTATCGTGTTAGTTGCCCCACAAGATGCCAGGAATATTTCTTCTTGAATGACCTGTATGGAAGAAACCGCCTTCTTCGATGATCGAGGTGTTGGCTGAGGCACCATCTGTAGCCGGGTCGACTGAATCGTCAATCAAAGGAAGGAGGGAGGGAGAGAGAGAGCGAGCGCACTAGAAGATGAATATATGCCTGTGTGTGTGTGTGTCACATGAAGTTATGCAAAATAACTAAACACTTGTAAAAGCCCATAGTAACATGATATTACTCTAAATAGCAACACCTTCTCCTGATGTCCGGGGAGGTCATATTGGCCCAAATAGGTATCCCTTATGCAAGGATATTCTTACTTTTACCCTTGTTTTCCCATCCAAGGGATAAGCAAGGGCTTATTGGCCCATCAGGTTACTCGTATCCATATCAATAAATGACAAGTGGAAACACAGACATATTCTGCGACCAATTTCAAGGATAAAATCAGAAGAGAAAAAATTGGATGGTTGAAATGAATAGCCAGAGACTTTATTCATAATTATTGGAATATAGATAGCCTCATATCCTATAAATGGAGCTATTGACTTGATAAGGGTATTGAGGTAATTTATACAGAAGGTAGGCTTCCTCCTTCACATGCGACGCAACTCTTTCAAGACCCTAGGCCATCACATGAACCATTGCCTATCTTTTTGCTATGATAGTCTAGTCCACCGAACAAACTACCTGCTTGGTACCTTCTGACCAGAGAAATCAGAACAACCATTCGCCTCCTTGCGGCAGTTATAACGGCTGCGTAACACGCGTCCCACGATTAAGTGGTGCGTTAACTATAGAACTCATCAACGGGCGCCTCAATGCATAACTCTCCGCCAATAGCACCAACGGACGCGTCCTTTCTGGCATCGTTAAAGGACGTTCCGTCCCACTCCCTCAACACCTTCACCTATAAAAAGACTCAGATAACCTCCATGCAGACGTACATGATCTTGAACGCTCACACTCGTCCTCGCACGACTCACACACGAAAACCTCTTTTCCTTCTAACCTCTCCAGTCCCGTACTGGCTTAAGTATCGGAAGGTTCTCCCTGATTAAAAAACCAGACCCCCTGATACAGTTCAAATCTTGCAGACTTACGTCCGCACTGACGATCGTCTTCCCATCTTCTCCAGTAGAGACACGTTTGGCTCAAACCCAAACAGAAAAACACCACCACAAAAAGCTATATTCCTATAGAGAGAACCTAAATCAATCCCACACTTGTTGTACATAGTAGAATAAAGTCAATCTCATAAAAGGTGACTTCTCAGAAGAAACTATGAACGGGGCGAGCTTAAACACAAAATCAGGTTCCTAAAGTAGCAAAAGAAATTAACGCGCTTTTGATGTTCCACAACACAAAAGGCAGGTATTAAACAAGTTCATCCAGATGAAAGTGGGACGAATTGTGACTAACTTTTTCACACATGTAGAAGAGCGAAACTCTTTTGGTCCCACCTGTTTGCATTGACCAAACGAAATCACCCAATCACACATCGGACAATCCCCGTCCCACCAATGCCCTCCGTAGTGCAGTACCACCCTCAACCTCAAAGACAGCTCCATGTATAAAGAGAAGCAAGGATTCCACTTCTTTTCTATTATTATCACGTGTTTGGGTTTTCCCTTTATATATGTAATCATCTTTTCTAATAACTTAGAACTTATATCAAGAGACACACACATTGGGGTTAGAGTGACGTGGGAACAGAGCATGGATGAGATCAAATCCATACAGTAACTCGCCATTACATAGAGTGAGACATCAGGGTTAATAGTGACATGGGAATGGAGCATGAATGTCATTCTTAACCTCCATAAAAACGGAACCAGAATGCTTACCTAGAAATGCCTGAAAAATCTCCTTTAACCAGGAATAGCCTTTACCAAGAACGTACCCGATGGCACTGAGTCACTATCAGATTTATATACACGGTGATACCTATCCAAGATGAGAGAAATAGCCATGTATGCACGGGTCAACAACAAATTTCTAGGACAAGCGTCACAGCTCAGTCATCCAGCCAACCACCAGATGGCCTGTTATGACCAGGAAACAAATTTTGTGAGCCAGCAGAGGTGAAAGGGGGCCGAGAATCAGGCATCTCAAACATGCTGCTATCACCTGGACGCTGCGTTGAGCGGGGCATTGAGTTGCCCGGTCCAACATGATTTAACTCATCAAGACGCGGAGCATACCTGTTCATTGCAGATGAGCCAATAGCTGAACCTGATAACCCATAAGGAGAAGGGAACGAACCAGCTTGTCCAAATGTTGGGGCTGCCGAACCTGATAATCCATAAGGAGAAGGAAACGAACCAGTTTGTGCAGATGTAGGGGTCACCCCTTTCTCCGGTGCACGCCAGCCCCGTCCAACATCATTAGGCCCTTGTTGCCCATACATCCCGATCGTGCTGTGGATGTCTGTTCTTATCTCTCTCTCCTCGCCAATATAAGGTGATGACTCAAAAGCAGGCAGAGGACTGTCCCTGACATATCCAGGGATCCGCTCATTAATTCCGTAACGACTTTCAAAACTCATTCTGCTAGTAGGATCATTCGGTAGATCATAAGAGCTGCTTGGGAAGGACTCATTCCAGGTGGAAGGGGCATATCTACTGTCCAAATTTTTTATATCCCCACTACCATATTGCCTCTGCAAATTATCAACATCGTCTCTGGCATATCCCCTTTCAAGGCCGTCAATGTCACTTCTGGCTCGGCTACCACTCCACTCCTCTCCATATGGCGTTCCAAAGCCTTGTGTTGGCCTGTTAGATCCAGCAAAAGCAGTGGTTCCATCGAAGTGAGCATCAAGTGTGAGATCAAGATCGAATGGCTGTTGAGTATCGGCTTCATGAGGGGGGAAATATTCATGTCCGAAGCATCATCTCCAGTTCTGTTACCAGGTGCCTCATCCTGCTTTTTTGATTTCCTTCTACGAGATTTCTTCACTCTTGCTTGAGATTTTGGGGACATTCCTACATCACTACGCTTGGCAGTCTCCACTTTACCTTTTCCGTCAACACCATTCTCAAGCTTAGCATTACTATCCTGGATAGTTGGATAAGCAGCTTTCTCTTCGTGTCCTACAGCTGGACTAGTTTGCTCTTTCGGCAGGTTGGAAATCATTTCAGTACGAATGCCATAATAACTACGACCCTCTGGGTGGTGAACAGATAGTGACCCTTTGACGGTTTCTAAGTCGGGCACCATTTTGGCATTGGAAATATGGCCCTGTTTCAAAGCAATGGCCATGTGCTTCGCTGTCCAGTCAGGCCTGCTCCATAGATAAAGCAAAGGGGTTTTCACATTCCATTGTTCAATTTGGTTTTCATTTACGTCCACAGATCCAGGCAAATAGAAGGACTGCATAAAATAAGGTGATAATTACTGCCATGAAAATAAGGTTGTACGTAGATGCAAAAAAAGGCCAAAAACAGCCAATTATTTTTCTAAGTCATACCTTCCCTGCAAGTTTTTCTTCATCCTCCCAGATCAGATCATATGCTGCTCGTTTTTCATCTAGCCTGGTAAATAGAAAATTTAGATTAAAAAAAAGAGAAAATAACAAAACAAAACAATCATTCTGACTACTACCTCTGCATAAAACCAAAAAGAAAAGAATCCACCTTTGTGTTTCCTTTGGAACTATAAGAATGAGGATCTTTGGTTTGAACTCCAGTGCTTTGTCTATAAACTTGTTAGCAAGAGCGGCATTGACCCCAAAAGGAGGATTGAGACCCATGATCTGCATGAAATCTCGGTTTGAGATTAAGCAGTGTGCTCAATAACATGATGCTCAAGAAATTATTAAAAGAAATAGAACAAATATATGTACCAGTTGAGACCCTGTAGGCAGCTCCTTAGGATGAACTGTCATCCAGTCTCTCTTCTCAAAGTTAAAATCGTTCTGCATAAAAGATATCAGATGGCTTTGAAATCAAATGGTTACATCAAAAATACAATATGTTATCACCAACTTCTAGTAGGACAAAAGGATAAAGTTGACTAGCTAGCTACATTTATGCCCAGCTTAGGCATCATAATCATCCTGGCTTTAAAAATCCATATACAACCCCAAGTCCACATTCTCACCTCCAAACATACATTGTAATGGGCGTATCATATAATTGTTAGATTCACAAGTTTCAAAAAGAAACAGCAGACATTTGAAAATGGAAGCTTTTGAAACTGTTTATGCAGATCAACAACTATTACAAAGGATACCTTGGGTTGGAAAAGATCATAATTTTTGAACAAGCATTTCTTCCCAGTTGCGTCAAGCTTCTTTTTCATCAGTAGACTAAAATCGTTTGCTCCACAGCAGAAGTCGACAATCTGTTAATCATCAGTATTTATTCACTCAGTTAGTCAACCTAAATCGGTAAGGAACACAGAATCCAGAAGAACACATGTAGATACAAACAGCTGAGCTGCCGGCTGTGATCATGGGAGGGGGAGTTATGTATAATTCAAAAGTCTCTTCCAGCCAGAGTCTTTCGTTGCCTGGCCTTTCTTTTTCGAACAGTAGGGACTGGAAGAGTGTGAGCTGAGTTCACGGAGCAACAGACATACCCTGATCAACTCTTGCATCATGGAGGGCCAAGCACCTAGTACTCAAGGCTCTCTATCTTTTAGGCCCATCTAAGGTGGGCCTGTTGTCGCCAATATAAACCTTGTGATTTGATTTGATAGAGGTTGTATTTGTAAGTTCCCTTTTGTTTTTACCCTCTTAACACGTCAATTTGTTTTTGAATGTGGATAGTACCACTGATATATCTTAAAGGAAATTGAGAATGTACATGTATAGATGGGTCAACGCCCAAAAAAGAGTAAACCCCCCCCCCAAAAAAAAAAAACACCTATATACCAAGAGCACACCAAGAAAGTGTGAAACAATTATCCCCCAAGCAACCCAAAAAGAGGAGATACATCAGAGTTGACATTAGAAAGAGTGGACGCCCATTCCTTAGCTCTCGCGCACACAAAGTCAACAATAGCTTCCTCGGCATGCAACTCCCTCTTGAATGTGGTGATTCTGCTCACCCCACAATGCCCATAGTGTGGCATGAAAGACAAGCCACCACACCTTCCTATCCAACTTGTGAGGCCAAGGCCTGCCCCACTCTCGCAGATGGCAACAAACTTCAGTCCACAAAATGATGTTACAACTGGTCCTCCAAGCAACCTGCCTCAACACCCCTTGAGAATAGGAGCAACCAACAAAAAAGTGATCGATGGACTCCTCGGCACCAAAAAGATAACAGGTGGAAGTCTAAACCGACAGGAAGTGAGATAGCATGTCCCGAGTCGGGTGTCTCCCACAAGCGATCCTCCAAACCAAGACCTTGACTTTAAGAGGGCTATTCGGCTTCCACACTTGTTGTTGGAATTGATGGCGAACCCCTCCATCAGAGATGATTGCATAGGCTAACCTGATTGAGAAGATGCAATCCCACCTATATATCCATCCATCCTCACCAATCCGCAGATGGAGGGAGAGAGAAAGGAAAGAAGTTCTAGCTCCTGCTTACGAAAATCCCGCCTAAAAGTCAGAAGCCCAAGAGCCACCCAGGATGAGGTGGTCGAAAGCCTGAGCAACAGTGCCAAGAGGGGATGTGGCAATGTGAAATAGGCAAAGAAAGGAGGACTCCAAGGTGAAGTCCCCACACTATCTGTCCTTCCAAAAAAGGCACTTCTAGCCACCCCCAATAGGACCCGAACTCTAGTGGCAAGAAAGTCCTTGCAAGCGAAGATCCCACCATAAAGGGAAGGTCTTTTGGCGGGGAAAGGGGGCCAAGTCCTAAGCCCGCAAGAAAGTGAAATAGTTGCCTAATGACCTGAGACCACAGCCCGTCCTCTCCACACCCCCGTCTCCACAACCATTTGCACAAGAGAGCCAAATTGAAGTCCCTTACTTGCTTTAGCCCCAAGCCACCTTGATTCTTTCTGGTGGTGATCTTGTCCCAAAAAATATCATGTCATCCTCTGCACCTCTCCTCACTGTCATGTCAAAAAAATCAAGTTTACTGGCCACCGTGCAGAGAATGCGGAACATAGAAAGATAATAAGTGAGAAGACTATCTAAAACAGAGCTACACAAAGTCAAAAAGCCCCCCGTATGATAATAGCCTAGCCTTCCACCCAACCAGCCTAGCCTCAAACCGCTGAATAAAGGGAAGCCAAGCTACAAATCGAAAGGAACCCGGAGAGAGAGGAAGGCCCAAGTAAGAGAAATGGAACTTCCCAAAAGAAAAGCCCAACAACATAGCCGCCCTCAAAAGTAGTCTCCTCTAAATTCACCCCAAGCAAAAGATTTTTGGTAAAATTGACCTTCAGGCCAGTGATCTCCCCCAAGAGCTCCAGTAAGAGCCTAGCCATAGAGTGGAACTGCCCCTTGCGTCAAGGGACAAAATAGTATCATCTGGATATTGTGAGTGAGTAAGAGAGGGGCCATCTCCGGCCACCCGAAAGCCTCTATCAAACCAGCCTACTCAACCCTCCGCCACACCTTGTTCACCACACTAGCTACCAACAAATAGGAGGGGAGACAAAGGATCCCTTTGGCGCAAGCCCCGACCACTCCAAAACCCCAAGGACATCTTACATTAATAAGCACAACAAAAGAGGCTGAGGTGATGTAGACTCTAATCCAACCAATTCATGTAGTCCCCAAAACCCATCCTGTACAAGACATTAAAGAGACTACCAACTCACTCTGTCATAGGCCTTCTCAAAGTCTAGTTTCAATGCCACCCCTCTTTTGCTCTACTGCTTTATAGCCAAGAGACATTCATACGCCACCAAGAAATTATCCAAAATATGCCTTCCTCTAATGAAAGGACCTTGGAAGTGGCTGACCAAGTTATTAATGACAGAGACCAGCCTACTTGCTAGCACCTGGGTGATGACATTGTATGTACTATTGAGCAAACTGATGGGTCTGTAATCCCATAAGTCTTAGGCCCCCATCTTCTTAGGGATGAACACCAGGGTGGTCTTGTTGATGCCCCTAAGTGTGATCTCCCTTCTTGGAATTCTCTCACTACCTCAACAAAGACCTCCTTGATCAACCCACAATACTTCTGATAGAATATAAGAGGAAAGCCATCAGGCCCCGGGTTCCATAGAACCATAACCCCCCAGATCACCCTATCCTAAATTACCTCCTCCACCTCGAACGAGTTCCATAAGACCATAATCCCCAGATCTACCCACTGCTGGGGAGACAACCCCTTGGGAGAGCCAAGCCCCACCAATCTCCCTGAGTAGAGCACTACCACCCCCTTCACACTTCATCTCCTGCAAGAACAAATGTCAATTTTGCACCTGCTAATCAGCTCCCTCACTGCCCTTCTTTTCTCCAACCCTCTGAATCCTCACATTCCACAATTCGATCCTCGTTCATGATTGGATGTAAACCCCTCCCCCTTCGTCCTCCTCACTACTTCTCCCAACCCTCAAATGGGATCCAGCTCCGCTTGAATGCTCACACTCCAGCATCTATACATCTTAGAAAAGACTCTCCTAAAGTCGTCCTCTGCCGGCTCGAAGGATATCCAAATTGGTCTACCACCCCCTAGCACGCTCCATGACTCACGCCTCAATTTCCTTTAGTAACTCCCTCACTTCCTTAACCCCAACCTCTTTCCTCCATATCTCTCTTCCCCCTCTTGCAGAGGATAATCCCCCCACCATCAGTGTTGTTGTCACCCAATGAGTTGAAGTAATCCCTTAAGTGACGGGTCCCTGACCATGACAATGGTGGACCCACCCTCCTGAACCCTAGATAGAGTTGTAAACTGGTCCCCCACAAAAGAGGGCCCATTGTAGGTCAGGCCTAGGCTATCCGAGGTTGTGGAAGAGGGTTCCGCCCCTCCCATGACTCCCTCAGAACCGGAAGCAAGGTTCCCTGGCAAGGCTTGCAGGGGAGGAAGGTGGAGAGGAGAGGTAGCTCTTCTCCCTCCAGGAAAGAGGCGCCCAGGTACGGTAGCCAACCCAGAATAGTCACAACTCCAAGCACTTGAACCCCTGTCACCACCGATTGGGAGATCCTAGATACTTGGAGATCCAGCGGCACAAGTACAGCGAAGGGGCAGAGGCCGCTGACTAGTAGAGGAGGGCAATTGGACCCCTGCAGCATCATGTCCACATCGGCCAAATCTCCAACATCCACCTCATTACCATTCCTCCTTCGAGCGACTTCCCATGGGCCGTCGGGGCTCTTTCTTTCGCAGGCACCACTCCACAACGATCCTTCAAGCATCGGAGGGTGGACAACAGTCGTCGGTGAGGGAGAATTGGGTCCTGATGGCACCAGTACAAGCCATTGAGGCGAAACGGAGTGAGCCAATTAGAGGTAATGGAACTATTTGGATCTCCCCAATCCTACACGCGAAACCAAGTCATCAGGTAAGTGTGGGTCGGCCCACAACCCACACCTGAACCACCTGGGGAAGCCTTCGACCCGCTTTAAGGTTGCGCCGCTGATAGGGCTGTTCAAAATTCGGTTCAAACCGAAAAACCGAACCGGCCGGTTCGGTTCGGTTCGATTGGGTCCTTATGTAGTTCAGTTCGGTTTCATTTTCTGAAACCGAATAAACCGATTATATATATATATATATTTTTTTTTTTACTCAAACAAAGGATAGCACAGTTGGTTCCCGCATGTGCGGGAGCATTTCCCGCTGGCACGGGTTCGAAACCGATATTTTGTAAAAAATAGTGAACTTTTACCAAAAAGTATGGCAACACTAGGTTTCGAACCCAGGACCTGGCTTGAGAAAGTGTAGCGCTTTGGCCGTCGCGGCAGGCGCGCAGTTGCGGTCTAATATGTATTTGACTTCGGTTTAAACCGAACCGAACCGGTTTGGTTCGGTTCGGTTCGGTTCGGTTCGGTTCGACCAAAAAATGAAGCAACTCGAACCGAACCGAACCGTATTCAGCCCTAGCCGCTAAGCCACCAAACCGATCAGATCAACCCAGTTGGCCACTCGAATTCCAATCCCCAGCCCACAAGCTGTGACGTACATCATCTACCTTCGACCTGTTGCAATGATGCCTTAGAGGTGCCTACTCTTGTGCCTGCTCCTGCGCCGACAACTCCTCCAACAACCACACACAGACAGCGAAAACTTCCCCAGCCAATTCCACCATGATAGTTGCCGATAGGACTGCTGGACTGGAGACCTGGATGGTTGCCATGATCGCTGTCCTAGATCGCAACTCCATAAACCCCAAGCTTCCCCTCTCCAGACTCCTGAGCTCCTTGACCATAAGCTAGACTCCTTCCTCGTCACATGGGATCACAGGGACCCCCTCCAAGACAACTTTAATCCTCCTCCTACCTAGATTAGGGAAGGTTCTCTGGAAGAGGTCCAACTTATGTAAACGAAGAGCTACTTCCCCTAAAGCTCGCTGGACTTCTTTCTCTGAGTGGCCAAGGTCTAAGAAGTAGTCGTAGGCGGTTTGCGAGACCACCCATCCACCTTTGGCACTTTCCTTCAACTACCGTTGGACCACTTCTGCAAGGGCCGAGCTTTCCAAAATCACCACCGCTAAGCATCTAGCAATCCCCTCGTCCTACCCTCCAGAGGCTCGGTCGGAAAGGCTCCAACGTCCACCCATCTTCTACCTCCAACCTAGAGATGATCGCTAAGGTTAGGCGCCTTTACCACCGAGGCAAACTGGGACCGAGATGCTAGCATAGACAAGGCCACCGAGCAAAAGTGCCGAAGATGACCCCTTCGTCCACACCTAAAACACGTCGGAGGGAGGCCGCTAGCCATGCACTAACCAAGCAGGGGTCCCCCCCTAGCGGGCCATTACCCGCACAACACCCACGAAAGCCAAGAGCTTCTCTCTCTCGACTTAGGTGTTCCAATTGTTCCTCCTACCATGTCAAATTAACCAAGTATGACATCATACAGGTACTTTAATCCAGATTTTTCGTTCTTTTTGAAACTCTACCATGCACATACATACCATAGACCCCAATCCCCCTTTCCCTATATTTTTTAGTACCAGACCTCCTCTATCCTAGTGCACACAAAAGAAAGCTGGGAAGAGGTGCAGGCGGATTGGAGGCTTAGAAGAGCATCCTCCAGCTGCTATTTTCTGCTGCTGAACCTTCTCTCCCTCTACTTTTCTGTCCTTTCTGTTTATTGTTGTTGTTGCTCCTTTTTTTATCAGCATAAACCCTAACTAGGTTTATGACTGGCTTCTTTTCTTTTTCAATTTATTCTTATTCAAACAACCTCATTCAAGAAAAACTAGATAAAGCACAACTATGTCACGTCATTGAAGTGACCAAATATGTGAATTTTTTCACCAAAGGAATGTCAGACCACTATGCTCGAGGGAGCATGTACAAAATAGATATCTTACTCAGTGGTTTGCTGGCCCTTGCTCTAGAATGCGTGTTTGACTTTTAGAACCCCTTTAGTTCAAAACATATTGTTCACCCCCCACCAACACCAGTCGGGTTTACAGGGGTTTATTTGCCTTCACTCTAAAGATAAGTTTATTCATCTTTACTGTGAAGAAGGGGTATATATTTTGCTTAGAGTGGAGATGGGGCATCTACTTATAAGATAGAGTGCTTCTCTCCCTGCCTGCCTTAACCAAAATGTTGAGTGTATCAGTTTTCTGTTAGTTCTACAATATAGAAGTTTGAGTAGAAAATGGACAAGCACAAGAAGATTCAGTCCAATAGACATTAACAGATATAGACCATGACAGGAGAATTTATTAGGATGAGACTTGGACAGATTCTTTGTGGGAAATTTAGACAACCACTGATGCTATTCTAGCATTGAGAACTTGAACTCTAGTCTGAATCTGTGGCATGAAATCATTCAACTACCGGTTGAGGTGGGGGCTGGGGAATGTTCTATCTAGCACAATCACTTTCGAAGATACAAACACCGAGCAGTAAGTTCACTTTCTTTAACAAAGAAGTGTTTGAGAACTGAGAGAACGTTTTTTTTTTTGGTCAGAGAAACTAGAACATAAATGCATTTCAATAGCTCAACAAGAATGTATTTCATACGCTCAACAAGAATGTCTTAAATGCCAAATAGCTTTAAATAAATGTGTACAGCATCAACACACCTGTATCATTACATTATGAAATTGAACAAAACAAAAATCGAGGAAAATAAAGTCTTTACCATGTCGCCATTTTGCACATACCAATGCAGCCTCCCAACAATCTGCATAGGAGAACTTATTCGATAAGAAACATAGTAACAAACTTTTTTAACATATGGTGGCAAGAAAAATTCCAAGATGAATCGACATTCACCCTACTAAACCAATATAACCACAGAAACAGCATCATAAATCCACATATAAAATGATAAGTTGGCTTGAATATAAAAACCTCTTCCAGTTTGTCCACTTTCGTGAAATGGCGACCATAAGACGAATAGCGCACACCATGAAGGAAGGGTGAAAGGTAGACCTTGAATTTCTTCTGAAAAAAATGCAGCCATATCAGTAAACATTTGATTTCCAATCCCATTACATTCAAGATGACTTGAGACAACTTCACATAGCACCTGAGTCCTACAAAGTGCCACACAACAATCAAGATACAGACAAATTTCAAGTCAGCTTCCCTGTATGACAATGATTTTATGTCTCTATGACTTCAATTCCTTATTTACTGAACTGAAAATTTAGTTCAACTAAACTATAAAATTGGATAATTAGGAGGTGGATGATGTCATTTAACAAAAGGTTTGAATCACTTATATATTTTATTCAGAGAACAACCTTAAATAGGAGAACGCATGTATACATACATAGTTCCATATCACCAGGTGTAGGAATCAATACTGCTAATATCTAGGTAAGCTGATACATAAAATTACAGTGTTAACTATCTATGAAAAATAAAGAATTAAATAGACTCCAGCGGATTCGGCCAGAAATCAGCCTGGATCAAACCATCCCTCCCCCCCTGAAGCGTAGATAGCCATTGGGCAATCTCAGGAATCATCTGATTCGAATCCAGATTGGATGACTCCACCTTCCACGTTGGTAAGTCAAAATGAAATAGTGAACCAAACTCCAATGTTAAATTGTCTATGCAGTATGAGCTTCACATCAACTTCTCTACCATCTTCGTTAGTTCTTTTTGTCCATTTTCCTTCTTTTTTAAAATTATTTATTTTCCTTTTTCTACCTTGCACACTTTCATTGGCTAAACTTGATAAACTAAAATGGCAACACTTAGTAAAGTCAAAATAAAATAATGAACCAAACTCCAGTGGTTAGGACGTCCCCCGGAAGCGACGCGTTTCATCGGAACCCGGATGGAATGATAAGTGAGCTAGGGCCAGCTAGGGCGTTCCCCATAAGCGACGCGCCGCGATGGCGCCCGATTGCGGTGTCAAATAGGCAAGGGTTCTCGTGTGGGGTTGGACGAACACGAGTAAAGAAGTTAGTCCAAAAACATAAGATCCGTCTCGCAACTTAGAATATAGGAACTTTAACGAGTAAGGGTTTAGAGTTGGTCAAGTTAATGAGGGATAGAAGGGTTAGCATAGCTTGTCTACAATAAACTAGGTGGAAATGATCTTTATAAAATTTGGTATACAGGAACTAGTAACTCTAGAAATGATGTGGCCATAATAATAGATAAAGACTTAAAAGAGAAAGTTGTAGAAGCTAATAGACTGGGAGATAGACTTATCTTAATAAAACTTATCGTAGGTGAGGTTACTTTGAATGTAGTTAGTGCATATGCACCACAAGTGGGTTTAGAAGAGAGCATTAAAAAGCATTTTTGGGAGGCTATTGATAGATTGATCCAAAATATCCCTAGTGAAGAGAAAATTTTTATTGGTGGGGATCTTAATGGTCATGTGGGTGAAAGTAATAGAGGATATGAGAGGATTCATGGAGGATTTGGTTTTGGCGAGAGAAATGACATGGGTACTAGTATTCTTGAGTTTGCTATGGCTAATGATCTAGTAATTGCTAACACATTCTTCAAGAAGAAAGACGAACACCTAATAACATACAAGAGTGGAACACATAGGAGCAAAATTGATTATTTTCTTATTAGAAAGACTGATAGAGTTTTATGTAAAGATTGCAACGTTATTCCTGGAGAGAGTTTAGCCCCACAACATAGGTTACTAGTAATAGATGTTCGTATTCCAAAATTTAAAAGAAAAACCATCATAAATAATTGTGCTAAGATTAAGTGGTGAAATTTGAAAAGTAAAAATTTGGAAACATTTAAAAATCATCTAGTAAAAGAAAATATTTGGAATTAGATCAAGAAGGTAATGTAATGTGAAATAATGTCACAAATTGTATAAAGAATGTAGCAAATCAACTCTTAGGTAAATCTAAAGGTAAAATGAATATAGAAAGAGAGACTTGGTGGTGGAGTGAGGAAATTCAAAATACCATTAGAGCTAAAAGAGATTGTTTTAAGGCTTGACAAACAAACAAGAATAATCAAACTTTAGAAGCTTATAAAATAGCTAAAAGGAGGGCTAAAAGAATAGTTAGTGAAGCTAAGTCCAAGGCGTTTGAAGAATTATATAATAAATTAGGAACTCGAGAGGGAGAAAAAGACATATTTAAACTTGCTAAATTAAGAGAAATGAAGAGTAGAGATCTAGATCATATTCGTTGCATTAAGGATGAAGATCAAAAGGTTTTAGTTAAGGATCTAGAGGTTAAAGAGATATGGTATAATTATTTTCAGAAATTACTTAATGGAAATTGTTTATTTGATAATTATCAGTATTTCAGGCGTATTAAGATGTCAGAAGTGGGTGATGCTTTAAGAAAAATGAAATTGGGCAAGGCCTTAGGACCGGATGGCATACCTATTGAAGTGTGGAAAGGCTTAGGAGACATTGGTATTAAATGGTTAACTAAATTTTTCAATAAAATTTTGAAGGAACGGAGAATGCCAGAAGAATGGAGAAAAAGTGTTATAGTTCCTTTCTATAAAAATAAATGAGATATTCAAAGCTATAATAATTATCGTGGAATTAAGCTTATGAGTCACACTATGAAACTTTGGGAAAGAGTAATCGAGAATCAAATGCAATGCATGACCAGTGTATCAGAAAATCAATTTGGTTTTATGCCTAGTAGATCTACTACAGAAGCTATTTTCTTATTGCGATAGTTAATGGAGAAGTATAGAGAGATGAGAAGAGATTTATATATGGTTTTTCTTGATTTGGAGAAGGCGTATGATCGAGTACCGAGAGACTTGGTTTGGTGGGCTTTAACAAAGAAGGGAGTCTCTCAAGGATACGTTGACTTGATTCAGGATATGTACGAGGGTGCTACTACTAATGTAAGAACTATTTCTGGAGAGACTCGTGAATTTCCGGTCACTATAGGTTTGCATCAAGGTTTTGCCCTAAATCCGTATCTCTTTGCTCTGGTTATAGATGAGGTAACAAAACATTTGCATGATGATATCCCTTGGTGTATGCTATTTGCAGATGATATTGTCTTAATTGATGAGAGTATTGATGGTTTAAATGTTAAGGTAGAAAGTTGGAGACATGCTTTGGAGGTTTTAAAATTAGTAGGAGTAAGTCTGAGTTTATGCACTGTAATTATAGTAATCAAAGGGTGCTTCAAGGAGATATGGTTCAAATTGATGGTCAAGATATTTCTAAGAGTAGTAGCTTTCGATACTTGGGATCTATCATCCAAGAGAATGAAGAGATTTATGACGATGTGGCACACAGGATTAAGGCAGGCTGGCTAAAATGGAAAAGTGCATCAGGAGTCCTCTACGATCGTCGTATACCAGTGAAACTCAAAGGAAAGTTTTATAGAACGTCAGTGAGGCCTGCTTTATTATATGGCACCGAGTGTTGAACAGTGCAAAAGGAACAGGTTAACAAATTATGTGTAGCAGAGATGAGGATGCTGAGATGGATGTGTGGTAAGACTAAGAAAGATAAGATTAGGAATGAGCACTTCCGTGAGGATTTGGGGATAGCTCCAATTTATAGAAAAATGAGAGAAAATAGACTTAGGTGGTTTGGACACGTGTACCGTCGCCCTAACTCAGCGCCGGTTAAAAGATGTGACCAAGGGGAAGGCCAAAAATGAGATGGTGCAAATGTGCAATGTTATTAAGAAGGACTTGGACTTCTCGAGTATGCCAAAAAGAAAAAGGAAAATAAAGGGAGGAAAAAAAAGGAAAGGGAAGAGACAATGAAAACTACCAAAGATGGTAAAGAAGGCATCAACTTCTGAAGTTCATACCGCATAGATATTGAATCCAACACCAGCATTCCCATTAAGAGCTAGATTACAGAAATTAATGTTGCCATTGAGTGCACAAGGAGGAGCTAGAGGAGAATTACATATATTTCATGTTCGCCCTATTTCTTAATAATCTGTTGTTTGAAGATTTAAGTATACCCCTATTTCAAAAGATAAGAAAAGCTTCCACGTAGTTGGTTTTCTTCCATTTGATCTCAACATCACTCCTAAGAAGATGTATAGACTACACATGGAGACTAGATTGCCCTCCCCCCTCGTGATGACACTATTATTTCTTCACTGGCCACCCCATGCAGACTCCACTATCTATCAATATATTAGAACTCTGAAACTCAGGAGAGATACAGAACGGAATTGTTTTCACACATCCCCCATTATCATACACCTTCATGCATCTTCAAATAATTTGTGGGGTAACACACAGCTGTTTCCAGAGCAAGATGGTAGTCAACCAAATTTCATTAATTAAATCATCTGAAGCTACGAGTATGAATATGTTACTTCCAGAACAAGGTGGGCCTCCCTCCACTATTAATTCACACTATGAGTATGTTAAATTTTTCATCCAACATTACACCTTAGAGGGTAAACTATAAGGTAGCAATGGCAATTAGTTGCATCCAACAAAATTATAAAATCGACTTCCTGAAACTCAAAAGTGAGTTACAGGTAAACAGATTATCACAGTTTAAGCTCACTTGCAGGTTCCTCTCTCTCCTGAGCTCACCTCCAATAAACATAAGTTACTAACAGGGGGCATCTTAAGTCAAGTCGTCTTATGTGCAATCTCGACAATTCCATCAATGCATGCTGGATCTCTCTTGCTACAGGATCTTCAACCTTCATTAGTAACCTTCCCCAGTCAGAGCCCCTTCAATTTCTTTTTTAACATGGACAAACTATCAAACCAATTGATGGGAAATGGGCAGGGGTGTCAATGGATCGCTTAGATCCGAAAACCCAACCCGGATCCGGAAATTAAAACCGGATTCGGGTCAGGCATTTTGATCCGAAATTGTTATTTCTTGGTTTTTCGGAGCACTCCTCCCTGCCCCGAAACAGTCAATTTCGTCGAAAACCCGATCTGGGGCGGCCGCTTCGTCATCACCCTGAACTCGCTCACGTACTATTCCATCCATCCCCATTGCCCCTACAGGCCGATGGCCGCCTGATGCCCCTCATCTCTCTCACCTTCAACAGGTACCTGGACTGCGACGACGTCGGGTGCCCAGGCTCTTCCAAGGTGTTGAACTCGTTCAAAAAGAGGGCAGTGCGTCGATCTGCTGGGTCCTCTGGAAGATGGACGCCGAGGCACCCGGCCCTAACGACATCCCAGGCGATGAAGCGGTCGCGATGCATCACCGTGACCTAGAACTTGGTGGGGGGGGGGGGTGACGGCAGCCATGACGGTTGAAAGTGTGCGTCATCCCAGACGACATTGTGGCCCCTCAAGGTGATGTTGCACTACCATCGTCGGACTGGCGATCTTCCTCGCCGGTGCCCGCGAACAATGATTACCACGCACAAATGTTGTTGCATGCTATAACAACCCTACCAAATCTTCCCAGAAATCTTCCAATTAAGGAGTCAAACGAAAGCAAGCCAGAGCCCAATGGGAAGGATACAGATCACGAATGATCTGTCCACCTTACGAAGATTTGCTGTGTCGGTGTAAATATAGAATGAAGAATCTATGTATTGTTGTAAATAAAGAACTTGTATTCACCATATGTACACTGAGGACAGCTACCCATGAATGGAATGATCCTCCATTTTTCCCATTCTCCGATACTCTGTTTTCTGTTTCCTTCCTCTGCTCATCTTCACATACGATCCACGTCGACACCTTCATCGCTAGATCCAGGTCCCAACTGACGCCACCGACACCGCCGGTGGTATCGTTTCCACCGGAGGAGGAGCCAAGGTGGAGGTCACCATAGAAGCCTCATAGGAAGAAAGCAAAATGGAGCCCCGGTTTTGAGGGAGCGAGATCGAGAAGGCGCGAGCACAACCATCACCACCACCTCCTCCGCCCCCGCTCCCAGCCCCACCTCTCCCACCGTCAACTCTGCCGCGGGGTAGTTCCGAGAAGCTTCCCTGGAGAGACCTAGGGCAGAAGACCTCCTCGACACATTTCCTCCACATGTTTCCGAAGTCTCCCATGCGGGAAGCATCTTGAATCCCGCCGTTCTCGACCCGGATCTGAACTTTTATTCTGACTCATGATCCGAAAAACGCCAACATTTCAGATCCAGATCATGTGACTTAGGATTCGGGTTTGGATCGCCAAGGATCCAACCTAGATCTGATCCATTTACAAGCCTAGAAATGGGACTAGTGACGGAAGCGGAGCGAGACTCATGACTACCGACTATGGGTTTATGGATGCATCGTACTTTAGCAATATTTATGTGGTCATTTTATTTTTATTCTGTATTCTTATTTTAATTGAGTATGATAAGTAAGTAGGATTAAGATTCTAGTTTTAAGGGTTTAATGGGCTCATTTAGAGCCCAATATTGTGTCCTTTAATTTTGTTGTAATTTTGGTGCAATTTTGCACTATTTCTACAGTCTTAGGGGTATGTTGGTATTTTGGTCCTTGGGTAGGTGAGCTGGGTCATGGGCCCTCTTTAAATACCCATGTACTCTCCCATTTTGGAGGTAATGAATGCAGAAGGGGAAAAAATGAGAAGCTTGCAGCACAAGGCGCCAAGTGGTGAGGGGTGAGCCCCCATTGATCTTCATCCTCCACTTCTCCGGTGGATTCCGGCTTCCCTTCTTCCTCCTCCTTCCCCTAACCCTCCTCTTCCTCTGCTATCCCACATTAACAAATGGGACTCATGATGGAAGCGGAGAGAGGGGGTGTCGTGAGGGAGAGAACAGAGAACAAAGATGGGAGGGAGAGAGGGTGTTGTGAGCGGGGAGAGAGCGGAGGAGAGAGATAGAGAGAGAGGGCAAGAGAGAGAACATCGTGGGAGGGAGGGGGGAGTGGGGTGCCGACAAGAGAGGAAGAGACGGGAGGGAGAGAGAACATCAAGAGAGAGAGATAGAGGAGTCGCGTTGGCGGAGGGTCGGTGCGCGCTGTGCGCTGGCAAACGGCCGGTGCGGTCAGGTCCGGCGCTTGAGATGTGGGCAAGTGCGCAACGGGGCGGCGGAGGGACGTCCGCATGCGGGGTGGCCCATGCGGGACGTGGCAGTCTGCGCAAAAACGCGGGAAGGGGGCCGGGTGTCTGTGTGCGTGGAGAAGAGGAATCGGGAAGAGGAAGACGGCGCAGCAGGATCAGAGTTTGCTCTGATACCAGGTTGATGCGGGACAGCAGATGAAGAGGAGGGTCAGGGGAAGAATAAGGAAAAAGGGAAGGTGGAATCCACCGGGGAAGGGGAGGAGGAGGAAGATCAATGGGGCTCACCCCTCACCACTAGGCGCCTTGCGCTGCAAGCTTCTCATTTTTTTCCTTCTGCATTCATTACCTCCAAAATGGGAGAGTACATGAGTATTTAAAGAGGGCTCACCAACCCAAGGACCAAAAGACCAACAAAGCCCTAAGACTGTAGAAATAGTGCAAAATTACACCAAAATTACAACAAAATAAAAGGACACGATATTGGGCTCTAAATGAGTCAATTAAACCCTTAAAAGTTAAAACTAGAAACTTAATCCTACTTACTTATCAGACTCAATTAAAATAAAAATACAGAATAAAAATAAAATGACCACATAAATATCACCAAAGTACGATGCATCCATAAATCCCATGGTCGGTAGTCACGAGCCTCGCTCCGCTTCCGTCACAAGTCTTGTTTCCCATCACCAATGCTTCCTCGTTTTGGTCTTAATTAACGATTTCCAAAACATTGATCAAGCACTTCGAACCCGAATCACCAGGAGACTGAGCCACGGGCTAAACATCTCTTGGCCAGTGTTCCCCCAGCCTGGTGAAGTCCGTGAGGTGGGAATCCATGTGAATTCCAGGTCAAATACCGACCCTGCATTTATGTTCACAGTGGGAGTCGATACTGAAGCGTCACAATTTTCTGTTAAGTGCCTATCCAACTCACTCATGAAGGACTACAAACAGAGCAGAAGTCATGGACAGCTTACTCTCTTTTTTTTTTAATTTAAGCTGATACACTCACAACTATAAAGCATAGCATAGCTGAATTTATGAATACATGTGTATCTTTTAAGCCTGAGTGACATTCAGTGGTTTAAAGTATGCTAAAAGCCCCGCAAAAGTTTATGGCTGTATTATTTTATTATTCTTTATGTCTAAACTTGTTTCCCTGTCCTTCTAAGGTAATGAAAAGTGAAAGTAATGGGAATGAACAATACTCGGAAAATAACAATCAACACAGAAGAAGAAAGTCCAGAAGCAAATAAGAGGGATCCAAAAATACCCGCCAGCTGAGTATCTGATTCAGAATATCAGGTCCACAAACAGCTTTTGCATCCTCAATCCTGCAGCCTTTTTCAAATTTTTGTAAGGCTGCCCGAACAGCCTACAGCACATTCACATATACACTACAGGTAAACATCAATCATTGACTGGGAAATACCACAGTAATACCTGAATAAAGATAATCTACCTCAATGGAACCCTCCACCTTTCCTTGAGTAATAGACTTGCCTACATTTTTTGTACAGTGAGCATAAGCAGTTGGTAACTTTTTCCTTTTTGACAAGTCTTCCACTGTTAATGATGACGAAGGTAACTTCTTTACTAGAAGCATAATTCTGCATAGCATGATTACTGAAAACATTAAGTAATGCAGTTGCAGTGGTAAATTTACAAATAATTAACCACAAAAAAGGTACCTCAATGTAGACAAAATTTGGAAAAGCTAAGCAACTGTACCTCTTTTTAGTTTCTTCATCTACTGAAGGAACTATACCTTCTAGATTCTTCCTGGAGGGATCAGCCTCTCTAACTTTAGTACTGAGCATGTCTTTCTTCACAGTTTTGGTAGGGTCCCAACCGTGTACCTTCTCAACAGTAGGAGACGACTTCTTGTTGTCCAAGGATACCTTCTTTTTGCTATCTTTCAAATCTTTTTTAGATGTATCAGATGTTTTCTGTTTTTTAATGGACACAAGTGAAGATCCAGAGAGAGCATTGTCATATGCCTCTCCACTAGAGCGAGCTCTTTGAATGGTTTTGCCCAACTTTTCAGACATCTTCCCTCTGGACAAGTCTTCTGCCTTCCTCTTCGTTGGAACCTTCAATCTGCTCGAATCTGTTGGAGGCACTGTTCTACTCTGGAGAATTCCAGGAAATATGATGTGGTTTCTTACTGGTGTGCCAAAATATTCATCTATCTCATGCTTCCTATTAAAAAATAGTTGGTGAGTAATAGAAGATGAAGATGGAACCAACCAGGCATGATATTGTCATAAAGAACAATTAAGCTTACAGGCAGTATATTAAGATTCTATGGGGGATGAGGCCATCCCAAGCTCTCACTTTAATATCTTCATCTTCATCCTCTGAGTCCCCAAAAGAAATTTCCCTGCAACGCAACCAAGTTCATAGCATAGCATAAAGAGATCCACAAAGTTTAGACTGCATATAAAGCAGCTAAGAAAATACCGGGGTATGCATTTCCTATGGAAAGACGTTGGACATCGTCTACACATGGCAAATTGCAAGTCGTCATTCTGTTTGTCTTCAAACTGTCCACAGACTACACATTTATGGACAGGACAAAGAAATGAGTCTCCAGCCGGAATCATCTTTTCTAGTGCTGACGCTTCAGCTTCATTGCCTGGATGCAGTAGTTTTGCAACACAACGTGGATGATAGAAATGACCACAAGAAGCAGATATGCAACGAAAAACCTGAAAAAAAAATAAACTTAAGAAGTTGCCTGCCTCAAAAAAAAAAGAAGTTTAACAGATATCAACAACATGAAAAGAAGAAAAAATAAAAGGGCAAAGCTGAAAAAGAAGGTCCCCAATGGCAAGATGTTAGCAGGTACATAGGAGACAACCTCCTACAGGCAAAGACATGCAAACCAACATGTTGGTTCACAGTTTTAAAATGATTTGGGAATAGTGTTCCCAGGCTTTAAACCCATTAGAGGTGCAGGCCCAGCAGTCAGCACTCCTAAACCTTTTTTATTCTAGATGATCCTATGGCTGCACATGAATGTATTCATGAACAGACAAAAAGACGGGTTTTTTTTGGCCCTCAAGCTTGACTTTCAGAATAGGTCAAGAATTGCATATTTACAGCTAGATTCTTGATCTTTCTAAATCACATTTTATGCGAGTATTTTGGACGTAAAAGGGGTTTGAGGAAAGGAATCATCTATCTAAAATAATAATGCATCATATTTTAAGCATGGTACAAACCAGAGGATGGGTTCAAGGACTCGACTTCTTTTAGCAGTAGGTGGAGGAGCAATAGGAAACAACTAGCATTAAGATCAATTTCCAGATGGGTTAGGTGATCTGAGGTGGTAAAAACAAGACTGGACAAACTTCTAGATTGCAAATGAAAAGACTTCACTTGTCAGAGGAGCTATGACTAATTTGGACAGAATCATCAAAGAGGTCTGAAGATGAGAGAGAAAACTAAACTCCTGCTCATGGATGGTCTCTTGATTGTGTCTGAATCTGCATTTGCTGCTGCTGGTTCTTCTTCATTTATGTTCAAGATACTGCAGACAGTGGAAAGGAGAACTGTAACTATCAAGATGAAATTTGTCTGAAAGGGCAGAAAAAACTAGCATGGGTATGGCTGCCCAACTGTGGCAGGGAGCTCTGCAGAGATGGAAATAGTGAGTTAGGCAACCTCCTCTATATACTAGTAACACACTCATAAGTCAGACCTAGGAGTTGGTTGAGGAGAAAGACATTTGAGCTAAAATTGTTGACGACATTTCTCTGTCTTGCCTTTTCTTCGTTCAGAAGGCATTATCTCCAATAATAGCAATATCATCTCTACTGGATTGAGATTTAGGAAGAGACAAAAGATCAGATTTTGTTTCTGAAGATCTGTTATTCAGCCCCATCGAGAGGAATGGGAAGAGAAATGGACTTGGGTTAGGAGATGATGAATCTTGGGAATCCACGGAATTGTCTGAGATCATGAACCTGGTAATTAAGCCAAACCCAGAGAGCATTCGAGATGAAGACGGAAGCTAATGACATTCTCGTGTAAATCATTCAGTAAGTTGCTCTGGACTGTGGGGCACATGTAGAAATAAGTTAAACATACCGGGATGAATGTATAGGCAGCCAAGATTACAATTTTCATGTGACGATTGGCCAAGGGCAGCATTAGATGAAGTCAAGTTTCAAACAGAGAGAGAATGGGAAATGAGAGAAACAGAAGCCCTGAAACTATCAGTGCTTAGAAGGGTTTTGGCTAAGTGGGGTCTCTACATCTTGTCTACATGAACACAAAACCTCTATTATGTCGGAATAAGTTAGAGTTGTGGCTTATTTCCTATGGTCATTAGTGTACTTTAGTGTTTAGCTTATAGTGTACCTAGGGTACAACTTATTGTGTACACAGATATAAGTATCCTTCCTTCAGTTAATGACAAAGCTAATCTTGGCTCTTTCTCCCTAATCAGCAAGGTATCAGAGCCTTAGGGCTCGGGCACTGCGATCCACCCGCGGGCCACCGCCCTTGTGGGCCGCCACGACTGCCAGCCCTTCCATCGTAGAACACCACTACCATGACTGTCGGCCCTCCCACTGTGGGCCACTATGAGTCTATGACCACCGGCCCATCTTCTGGAAGAACAAAGTCTCGAGGTCTCGTCGACTGTAACCACAAACTGGGTCAAAAATAGTCGTGGTTGTAGCTCTCTTTCTCACCGTCTGCAGCCTCTTCCACCACGTTCATGACCCTCCGCCGCCTTTGTCCAAACCGAGGACAAATAGCTACTCAGCCGTAGCTGTCGACCCGGCGTCTCTTCTCATCTAGCAGCCCTACGTCCAAGGGGCTTCTCCTCATTATCCATGGTTGTTGCATAAGAGCTCTTGTGTAGCCTCTTCACTCTTATGCATTGACCACTCTTGTCTTTGTAGTAATTATATAGTCTTCTTTCTTCAGTCTATCATCCACTTCTTGTTTGCCATGGGGGACTCTCCTTCAATTAAGCCAACTTCTGCTTCAAGTCACATGTTGACCACTTCGATCAAGCTGAATGGTGCTAACAATGGAAGGCGAAATCAGCTAGCTATGGAAGGCGAAATCGACCGATCTGGATCAGAATGGGTCAATTGGATTGGCCATGGCCGATCAGACCGATTTCGATTGATCCCAGCTGATCCCTGGGCCGATCCGATCCTCTTTTTTCCATGGTGCCAACTGTCATCAATGGTTGAGGGTTTTTCGATTTTTGTTGATGTCTATGAAGTTACAACATGTTGATAAAGACCCTCCAGATAAAACAGATTTGAGAGCATTTGAAGCTTGGCAAGCAGATGATGGGACTGTTTTTTTTTCTAAAGTGGATGGTACCAAGGTTCAAAAACCCGGGGATCGGGATCGGATCGGTCGGCCCAAAACCGATCCGACCCGGCGATCCCGACCCCGGCTCGGCCGAGACGGGCCGAGCCCGGCTGAGCCAGGGGTGGGTGGATCGGCCCATTATACAGGTGTATATCTTGTACAGGCTGAGTTCAGGCCGAGTCCACTGCGATTTCAGGTCTTATTTACCTGAATATCATTTAAGTAAATGTTATTATTTGTAGTTTCATTTACTTAAGATATTACATGTAAATAAGGAAGTACCCCCCCCCCCCATTTGAATCCAATAAAAATATCAAAAAAATCATATCCAACAAAAAGTCAACTCTCCCACCGAAGAAGAAAATCGTGATTTCGATGATTTTAGCGAAATGCTAACTTTCTAATCTCTCATAATTTAGCCTATCTAAAAATTTGATAATTCAAATAAACCATATGGAACACTAAAAATCTAAAGTCCGGTAAAAAAAATAAAACGTGCATATGACTTCTCCAAGGGAGCCACTCTCCTACTGACAACACTTAGTCTGCTTGAGACCTCTCAGGATTTGGTCAAACTTAAACTATCATCACTCAAAGTCATGAGAATTGTCACTTTCTAATTTCTTTTCAATTAAAAAGTGAAAAATCTCATGAGTTTAGATGATGATAGCTTAGGTTTGACCAAATCCTGAGAGGTCTCAAGCAGACTAAGTGCTGTCAGTAGGAGAGTGGCTCCCTTGGAGAAATCATATGCACGTTTGATTTTTTTTACCGGACTTTAGATTTTTAGTGTTCCATATGGTTTATTTGAATTATCAAATTTTTAGATAGGCTAAATTATGAGAGATTAGAAAGTTAGCATTTCGCTAAAATCAACGAAATCACGATTTTCTTCTTCGGTGGGAGAGTTGACTTTTTATTGGTAAGAGGTATGATTTTTTTGATATTTTTATTGGATTCAAATGGGGGGTACTTTCTTATTTACATGTAATATCTTAAGTAAATGAAACTACAAATAATAACATTTACTTAAATGATATTCAGGTAAATAAGGCCTGAAATCGCAGTGGACTCAGCCTGAACTCAGCCTAGGATTGGCCTGACTCAGTCCATGACAAGGTTGAACAGGATCGGCCTGGCTCGGGCCGATCCGAGGCGGATCGGGCCCGGCTCAGCGAGCCGGTCCGATCCGTGTGCAAAGACCGGCTAGGTTACCCCGGCTCGGATCGGGAGGCCCAAAACCGAGCCAACTCGGCCGATCCGATCCCGATCCGGCCGAGTTTTTGAACCATGGATGGTACCACTGTTGTATAAATTAAAAAGAAGTCAGAATATACAATTATAGGCTTTACAAAAGGGCAAACAACTACACAGCCCGCCTATACCCCACCAGCCACTCCCATCACCAACCCCACACTACCACCCCCCCCCCAACAAAGCAAAAAGAGATGAATCTAGATGGTTCACATTACAAAGCTTGACTGCCCACTCCTTAACTCTATTACAAATGACACCAAAAAGATACTCAGCATCCCTGGCAGCCCTACGAAAATACGATTGTTTCTCTCCGTCCAAAGCATCCACAACATAGCATGAAGAATGAGCCACCAAATACACTTGATCGGCCAACGTCTCTTCCACTTGAGTAGGAAGGAACGCACATTGCCAGCAGGGAAAATATGTCCACTGGTGGTAGCCGCTACCATGGTTCAAAAACTCGGCCGGATCGGGATCGGATCGGCCGAGTCGGCTCGGTTTTGTCCCTCCCGATCCGAGCCGGGGTAACCCAACCGGTCCCTGCGCGAGGATCGGCCCGGCTCGGCTGGGCTCGGCAGGCTCCCCGAGCCCGGCCCGATCCGCCTCGGATCGGCCCAAGCCGATCCGGTTCAAACTTGTCATGGGCTGAGTCCAGGTCGATCCCAGGCTGAGTCCACTCCGATTTCAGGTCTTATTTACCTGAACATCATTTAAGTAAATGTTATTATTTGTAGTTTCATTTACTTAAGATATTATATGTAAATAAGGAAGTACCCCCATTTGAATCTAATAAAAATATTAAAAAAATCATATCTCTTACCAATAAAAAGTCAACTCTCCCATCGAAGAAGAAAATCGCGATTTCGGTGATTTTAGCGAAATGCTAACTTTCTAATCTCTCATAATTTGGTCTATCTAAAAATTTGATAATTCAAATAAATCATATGGAACACTAAAAATCTAAAGTCCGATAAAAAAACTCAAACGTACATATGACTTCTTCAAATGAGCCACTCTCCTACTGACAGCACTTAGTCTGCTTGAGACCTCTCAAGATTTGGTCAAACCTAAGCTATCATCACCTAAACTCATGAGATTTTTCACTTTTTAATTGAAAGGAAATTAGAAAGTGACAATTTTCGTGACTTTGAATGATGATAGTTTAAGTTTGACCAAATCTTGAGAGGTCTCAAGCAGACTAAGTGCTGTCAGTAGGAGAGTGGCTCCCTTGGAGAAGTCATATGCACGTTTGACTTTTTTTACCGGACTTTAGATTTTTAGTGTTCCATATAGTTTTATTTGAATTATCAAATTTTTAGATAGACCAAATTATGAGAGATTAGAAAATTAGCATTTCGCTAAAATCACCAAAATCACAATTTTCTTCTTCAATGGGAGAGTTAACTTTTTATTGATAAGAGATATGATTTTTTTGATATTTTTATTAGATTCAAATGGGGGGTACTTCCTTATTTACATGTAATATCTTAAGTAAATGAAACTACAAATAATAACATTTACTTAAATGCAGGTAAATAAGACATACACATGTATAAGGGGTCGATCCAGCCACCCCTGGCTCAGCCAGAATCGGCCCGGATCCGATCGGATCGGTTTTTGGCCAGCCGATCCGATCCCGATCCCCGGGTTCTTGAACCTTGGCCGCTACTGCCTCCCATACCAATCGAGCATAACAACAGTCCACAAACAAGTGATCAATAGTTTCCTCTTCCACCCCACAAAGCACACACATGGACGGGAGCTCCGGAAAGAGGCGGAGGAGTCTATCCCTCGTCAGGAGCCGGCGAAGGGAGATTCTCCAGATAAGAACCTTAACCTTTAGCTATGTTATCCGAGGCGATTGACGTGACCATAAGGTCGCCTTAGCCTCAAATGCCTAGGCATTTGAGATGTTTGAGGCAAAATTTTAATTAAAAAATAGAAATATATATATTCTGATGTATGAAGATAGACTAGAATATATGTGACGAAACCTACAAATGGCTACATTTCTTCATTGAGAATGACAACAACAATATAAAATCCATTCAATTCATGAAAAATTTAAACAAAAGCAAGCAGCAAATCTGAAAATTCTATACAATTACACAATACGTATACATAGAAATTCTCGAGTTCATTCACAATCAGTCAATGACTTGAAAACATATGTGGAAAAAAAAATAGACATGGGGGCCTATCTTAAGGAATGTGTGTGCACTGTCTGAAGAGGGGGCCAAATAACAGGGGGTGGGGAGCGTAGCCCCTATGTCTAAGAGACACACGGGAACACAGAAAGGTGGTGGGGCGAGAATAGGGGGTAGGGTAGAAAGTGGAGGAGAAAAACAGGGGGTCAGGTGTGGTCGGTGCGTGGGCCTGTGAGAGAGAGAGAGAGAGAGAGAGAGAGAGAGAGAGAGAGAGAGAGAGTGAGATAGGGAGAGAGAGAAAGAGAACAGAGTGAGAGGGTGTGAGAAGAAGTGTTCGCCCCCCCCCTATGGCTATGAGAGAGAGGGAGGAGCTCCGTGAGGGAGTGTTCGTCACCCTAGCCATAGGCTGCCACACGTCGGACTGCCAAGGTTGTCGTCATCGTACCCTAAGGTCGTCACCACCGCCCGCTGGGGTTTTCGCCGTTGCCCCCGGGGTTTTTGCCGCCGAGGTAAGACGTTGAGCTGGAGTTTCGCGGCAAGCAAAAGGGACAAAAGGGTTTCAAAGGAGGGACCATCGCATCCCCTTTTATCCTCCTCAATCCGGACAGGCTGGGGGTCCTCTTGGACCGGGCGGACCGAGCTTTTGAGCACCCCGAGCGTGGAGGCGAGCCGTGGTGGGGTCGAGGCGATCACGAGGCAAGGGAGCCGATGCAGGCGTTCGCCTAGGCGAACATCGCCCAAGCGAGCCGGCTTATGGTCACCTTGCCTCGTCGTCTAGGCGAATGCCTCAATTGCCTTCGATAACATAGACCTTTAGCGTGGTCCGCGGCCTCCAAACCTGAAACTGGAGTCCATGACACAGACCACTGTCCAAGATAATCTGATATGCTAATCTCACCGAATAAGAGCCTCCCTTGTCCCACCTCCATAAGCAGATGATGGGACTGTTATGTTGGTGATTTTCAATAGTTGTGAACCATATATTTATAACAATGTACTCTTTCTGGAGACAGCCAAGAAGATGTGGGATTCTTTAAGGTGCACATACTCTGCTGAGACGAATATTTCACATATACAATCTTTATTCTAGGTTGTTTGCAATCAAGGAGGATCGATGGCATATTGCATAGTATTTCTCAGAAGTCCAAGGGTAATGGAACAAACTTCAACTATATCAGCCTGCTACCACTAATGTCACAAAAATTCAGAAACAGTGTGGAGGAATTCATTGTTGCAAAATTTATGTCCAAACTTGATGGCAATCTTCGGCATGTCCCAGATAATTTGTTGGCTGACAACTATTCCATAGTTGGCAAATGGCAAATGCATTCTCAGGTGTGTTATAGGCTAGCACAATGCCTCATGTTGATGGTGGAATTTCGGATGGGGAAACAACTGCCATTGGAGATATGGGAAGTGCATTTGCCCTTCCTGCTACTAGTTGTGGCCATGGATGTGGACGTTGTACTCACACTGTGGAAGGTCCAATCATCAATCTGATTATTGCCGGAAGAAATATGGAAGAGGAAAAGGCAAGTCGAACCCTGTAGCTCATCTCAGAGTTGCTTCCAAGTTCCAACAATATGCCTACCATCATTCCAGCACAGAAGCAGTCCGACTCTACTCCCACACCAGTTTCACAAAAGGAAGGGAGAGTAACTGTCCTGGGAGGAATATGACGCTATTCAACATATCATCAAAGGCTCTATAGCTTCTTCATCCTCTTTCCACACTATCACACCTTCACGCAGTACACTCATTGTTCATAATCCCTCCTAGATTGTGGGCATTCATTGTTCATAGTCCATCCTAGATTGTGGGCACTAGAACCTCTAGTCATATGACAAGTGACCGCACCCTTTCCACCTCACTTGCCCTCTCTAGTTCTCATGCACCTACTATATGTAGCAAATGGATCACACACATCCAATCATTCATTGCAAGCAAAGGCATAGTTTGGTCATCTACTTATACTTCGAACAATGCTCTTTTTGTTCCCAAGTTCCATGTTAATCTTCTTCCTATTAGCATGCTAACTTGTTCATTGAATTGTTCAGTCACATTGTATCCCTCTTATTGTGAATTTTAGGACCTCCAAGGAAGACAATTGGTGGAGGGCATGAATCTGGTGGGCTCTACTATCTTGTTGTGGATAAACCCTTCCAAAACTCACAGGCACTGTCAGCTAGTGAAGATTCATATCAATGCCATTGCAGACTGGGTCACCCTTCTCTTTTGAAGTTTCAAGCAGTTGTTTTGTTCCGTCTATAATCAATAATTTTTATTGTGATGTTCGTAAATTAGTCAAACATCATCAATTGACTTTTCCTTTGAGTCAAAATAAATGGATCACTGCTCTCTTCCATCTTGTTCACTCCATTATCAAGAAACCACCTTCAGTTACCTCCAAACTCTGATTTTGTTATTTTGTTACCATCATAGATTATTTTTCTCATATAACTTGGGTATTTCTTCTCAAGTCAAGGTATGATGTACTTCATGTTTTCAAACTTTTATGATGAAATAAAGACCCAGCATTTTGCATCTATCAAAATTGTGCACATTATCAAAGCTTTAGAGTACACTCAACATCATTCGTCTCTTTTTGCACTTCTCATGGGATTATGCATCAAACATTATGCACTTAAACATCCCACCAAAATAGGGCTGTTGAGAGGAAGAACCAACATCTTCTCAATGTTGCTCGTACCTTGTTGTTTCATATGCATGTTCCTAAACAATATTGGGGGGATGCAGTTTTTACCTCATGTTACCTTATAAACCATGTTCCAGCAAGGTGTTAGATGGGCAGTCGCCTTTCTTGCGTTTGCATCTAGATGATACACATTTTCCTCTTGTTGCATTGGTATTTGGATGTAAATGCTTTGTTCACTCGCTTGGCCTAGGTCATAATAAACTATCTTTCAAGCGGATCCTTGCATTCTTTTCTAGGATATTCTCAACCTTAAGAAAGGTACCACACTTTTGAACCCCAGTCCAAGAAATCATGTGTTTCCAATGACGTTACCTTCTTTGAGTCTGTATCATTTTGTTTTGCTTCTTATGATGTACAGGCTTCTCCTTCAATCCACGATATTCCTACTCCGTCCACCTTGCTTCACTCTGACTCAAACCATGCCACTAATCCTGAGCTACCTGCAGCAAATACCTTTTATAGATAGATTTATTAGTGACTCGAGACTACTCACCCTAATGTCACATCACTACCTCATCTTCATCGGTAGATCCACCTTCTTGTGAGCCCTCTTCTTCACCATTTAATCTTCATCTTCCTATTGTTGTTCAAAAAGGTGTACGGTCCTGTACACAACATCCAGCTAGTCACTCTATTTTTTTAGACATCCTTAACTCCTTTTTGTTAGTTTCCATTGTCTATTTCAGTCATTCCTATTTTTAAGACTACCCCCAAGGCATTCTCCAACATGAATGGAAAGCCACTATGTAGTGCCTTAGTGGAACCTGGATCCTCGTGCACCACCCAGCTCATTTACTCCTATCACTTGTCGTTAGGTGTTTACCATGGAAAACTCTCCTGATGGTGCCATTGATAAGTATAAAGCTAGACCAGTGACTAAAGGGTTCACCCAAACTTATGGAGTAGGATAATTTGAATCCTTCTCTCCCGTCGCTCGATTGAATTTAGTCCAGGTGCTCTTTTCTATTACTATTAATCAGGGCTGACAGATGCTCCAGATGGATATGCAGAATGATTTTCTGCATGGTACCTTCAGGAGGAAATGTATATGAAGCAATCTCTACAGTATGTTGCACGATGGGAGTTGGTTTGCAAGCTGAAGAAGGCTATCTATGGTTTGAAACAAAGTCCTCATACTCATGGATGGGGGTGTCGGTGTCGGTTTCGGTCCGTATCGGTTTCGGATTCGGCCGAAACCAGGCGAAACATGCAAAAACCCATTTAAAAATATGAAAAAATATTAAAAAATATCAATACATCACCAAAATCAGTGGACATGCATTTGAACCTAAATAAATTAGATTAATGAGATATTGCAGTTTAACTGAACGTCACCTCGAGGCATGGTTATTTACATGAACATCATTTAAGTAAATGTCAGTATTTGTAGTTTCATTTACTTAAGATATTACATGTAAATAAGGAAGTACCCCTCAATTGAATCCAATAAAAATATCAAAAAAAAATTACATCTCATACCAATAAGAAGTCAACTCTCCCATCCAAGAAGAAAATCACGATTTTGATGATTCCATCAAAATAGCATCTTTTTAATCCCTCATAATTTGACTTATATAAAAATTTCATAATTCAAATAAAACCAATAGAATACTAAAAATCAAAAGTCCGGTGAAAAAGTCAAATGTTCAAATGACTTCTCCAAGGGAGTCACTTTCCTACTGTTTGATTTTAGTATTCTATTGGTTTTATTTGAATTATAAAATTTTTAAATAATTCAAATTACGAGGGATTAGAAAAACGTTATTTTGATGGAATTACAAAAATCGTGATTTTCTTCTTAGATGGGAGAGTTGACTTTTTATTGATAAGAGAGATGATTTTTTTGATATTTTTATTGGATCCAAATGGGGGGTACTAGCTTATTTACATGTAGGGCTGTTCATGGTTCGGTTCGGTCCGGTTTGGACCCTTTTTTTGTTCAAACCGAACTGAACCGAAATTATGTTCAAACCGAACCGAACCAAACCGGTTCGGTTCGGTTTGAACCGAAATAAAAAAGAAAAACACAGACAAAGGGCGGATGGGCGGTCCTGGGAATCGAACCCAGGACCACCCAAAGGAACAGAAGGCGCTAGCCCACTGAGCTAGGCTTTCTTTGGTGATATACATTCGGTTTCCCTGTGCAAAACCGAACTGAACTGTAACATTGTTCAACCCGAACCGGTCGGTTCGGTTCGATTTTTCGGGTTGGACCGAAAAATGAACACCCCTATTTACATGTAATATCTTAAGTAAATGAAACTACAAATACTAACATTTACTTTATTCAGGTAAATAAGGCACTATGTATATATCAGGGGATTGAAGGGATTCCATAACACATATTATATATATCAAGGGCATCAGAATGGTTTCGGTCAGTTTCGGCCTTTTCGGGCCGACACCAGGCGAAATGGTTTCGAATGTCGCCCGAAACCATTAAAAAAAATTAGTAATCGGACCGGAACAGTGTTCCAATCCAATTTCGGATCGAAGGGGTCCAATACTGATATGTGTCGTCCGATACCGATACGTATCGGACTACACCCCCATCCATGCATACTTGTTTTGATAAATTTAGTCAAATTACTTCTGGGGTTGGGCTAAAAAGAAGTCAAACTGACCATTCTGTTTTTGTTTGTCACACCTCTACTGGTGCAGTTATTTTGATTGTTTATATAGATGATCTGCTCCTTACTGGCAGTGAATAGGTGGAATGCAAGAAATTGGAACGAACTTAGAACAGCACTTTGTAACCAAGAATCTTGTGAGGCCACGAGTTTCTAAGCATGGAGATAGGTTATGGAAAAGGTGGTGTGCCTCTCTCCCAGAGGAAATAAGTGTTAGATCTTCTTCAAAAGATTGGTCTGCTTGGGTGTACGCCAGCTAAAACACTCACTATTCCACAATAGAAACTTGATGTTAAGAATAGTCCAGATTTTGTTGAAATTGCAAAGCACAGGCAGTTATGTGGGAAGCTTATCTATTTGTCAGTCACTAAAGTCGATTTCTCTTTTGCTTGGGAAGTGGTTAGTCAATTTATGCAGACACCTAAGTATGCCATTGAGAAGCTGCTTTGAAAATTCTACATTATATTAAAGCTGCTCCAGGAAAAGGCTTAGTGTAAAAAGAATGGTCACTTGAAAATTGAAGCTTCTTCAGATGCTGATTATGCATGGTCCAAGTTGGATAGGAGGTCTACATCAAGGGTTTGTACCTATGCTACTAGAAATTTGGTTACTTGGAGGATTAAAGGCAAAATGTTGTTGCTCAGACCAATGCTGAAGCCAAGTACCAGGCTATGGCCAAAATTGCTTGTGAAATGAAGTGGTTACAGAGCTTGATGTCTGATCTGGAGTTACTTACCCTGAGCCTATGGAGATGCATTGTGACAATTAGGCTACCATCCATATTGCTAAGAACCCACCTGTTTTTCAAACAAACCAAGCATATTGAGGTCGACTGCCATTTTGCAAAAAATGTTGTCATGTCCAAAAAGATACGCACTTTGTTTACTCCTACAGATGTCCTCCTGTGCTACATCATATTCAAGGTGATACCCCTGAAATCTTGATATTATATTCCACACCCATGTATTCTATGTATTTCATTATGTAAGCCGCTACTGTTTGAGTCAATCCATTTACCAACCCCAATTGAGTTAAGAGGGCAAAAAGACTAACTTGCCTTTTATAACTCTTAAAGAAATTATTTCTTTCTCTACTTGTAGGTAGGAGGGATGGGAAGCCTTGATGCGCCCCCTCACATGTCCTTGACTATAGGTTTCAATCCGCTAGATGCATGGGTTGCAAAATCAGCCGATTCCGATCCATTCCAGATCGGATCGGCCCCGGGGAGAGCCCCCCTGGTTGCATAGACTCCAGACCAGATAGGACGAAATCGAACCCAATCAATCGCGGGCATCCCCTCATGCAACGTTCAGATCAGACCTACACCACCTTCGCCAAGGCCTGCAAGATCATGGGCATCCCCTCACGCAACGTTTGCATGCATGGAGGATGAGTTCAGGCTGTTGCCCGAGATGCTCTAAGACACCATGGAGGCGGATGTGGCTCTAGGTCATGGAATGCAGAATCGGCAGATCTAGATCGGGATCGATCGATTTTGGATCCAGATCGAGAACGGGCGATTCTGGATCAAATCAGCCTAGGCCAATCTGATTCCAGGGGGAAGCCCTTGGATTGTTTAAATTCTGGTCGAATTAGCTGGAATCGGGCTGAGTCAGTCCGGATCAGCCTGGATCAGTCAATCCCAGGCCAATTCTCCCACACGATTTATATATATATATAAATTAATTAATACATGTATTAAACCATCATTTCACATATATAAACTAATATATATGTATATATACACACAAATTAATGTCTAATATGATTGTGTACATTAATTCACATATTTATGTATATAAGTACACAAAGGCATATAGACATATATGACATACATACACACACACACATCTATATATATGATTACATATTCAAATATATATATATTATATAATGTATATGTATACATTCATTGTCATATATATGCATTAACTATATACATGTGCATATTGTTATTATATTTACATTAATATATGATTGTATGTACATTAACGCACATACACACACACTCACATATATATATATAAGTATAAATTGTTTATCAATACGATATATATGTATGAAGTGCTCCATGTTCCAACACTATTCACAATCTAATGATTGTGATATATGTATAATCTATACATTATAAGGATATACATATTAATTATATTTATACATTAATAGGATATGTATATAGTGTATAATTATATATATATATATTGTATATGTATATATATTAATGGGTAAATTTATGAGTATAATTACACATCATGAATATACGTGTAAATATTGAAGACATTTTTTCCTGATTTTCCTGATTTTTTTTTCTGATTTTCCCTATTTTTTTCAAACAAAACTATTTTTTTTAATCTAGCCGAACTAAGATCGGCCAGACTTCCACCTAATCAGCCAATCCAATCAAGATCGGCCTAGGCCAATTCCTAGACCAATCCAACCCCTTTTTCCATGCTCCCAGTAGCGACCCAGATAGCACGTTGCCTCCCAGATTGAGCACGGCCAAGTTGGAGTTTAGAGAGGAGTTCTCTCTCTCTCTCTCTCTCTCTAGAGCCAGAGACGGAGACCCCTCCAGCACCCTCTCTCTCCCCCACCACACGCTCTCTCTCTTCTCTCTCACTACTGGAGTCAAAGGGGGAGACCCTACAGCACCCCCTCTCTCTTTCTCTCTCTCTTTTCATGATTTTTCTTTCTAACTCTCTCTTCTTAATAGGGATATTTAGTAAAATCATGTGTTATTTAACCGTTCCGATAGTTGATAGCAAAATATTCTCAAAAATCTTGACGGCAAACGAACTACAGGGAGATAATTGATAATTTGTTTATTCTAGAGATACAAAATATAATACGAAATTTCAAGGGTACAACCAAGGTTAGCCATACCGCGGCAAACCGCCGCGGTACGTGCGAATCGGGTCGGGTCACCCCAATGGGGTGACTCGGGCGTGCCACAGCGGACTGGTATGGTCCGATCAGCTGAACTTGTTTTTTCCCCCCTTCCCCTCTCATATTCGGCGCATCTAAGGAGTCTAAACGATGTCTAATTGAGATGAAATTTCAAACATAAACTAATTAAGAGATGATATAAATTATAATAATTTTAATTTAATTTTTTAAATTAATTTTTTGTCAAGTAAAAATTATCCCAAAAATCATTAGAACGACTTAATCTCAACATATATGCATCAATAAATTATGATATTTATATTTTTAGAATCAATACATTTTTCTGGTAATTATGATGACTTCATATTTGACTTTATTTTCAGAACCGAATGACGTCCCGTCGAAGTGCGCACAATCAAAAATAGTACCAAAATTATATTAATAATATAAAAAAATTTTAAAATTAAAGATAATTATGTTTTATATAAGTGGTCATATCTTACGTATATTTTACTATCTCTTTTAATTTTTTAGTGTCATATTCATATTTTATTATAAATTTTAAGACGTTACAATTTTGTTTATGTTTTCTGATTCTTAATGTTGATCTAATGGAATACATTGGTCATGTCATAATATTACATAATGATCACATTGGAGTTAGTGGTAGTGGAGGTCACGCTTGTAATCACGGGGATGTGACCCTCCTACACTGGCGGTAACAAAGAGATATGGAAATATGAACGTGTGATCGCCACCAAGATATTTGCCAAGAGATTAGGCGTGTGTGTGATGTATGAATGTGTTTAGAGCGAGGAGATGAGAGAGAGGACACACCTATGTGCCATGCATGCAGAAAATAGGAAAAGAAAGAAAAATGATAACTCAAAGCACAAAGATTGGATCGAAGTGCTTCATTTTTGTGTGGTTAGAGGAGCATGTCAGGAACAACGTTTATGAAGAGTCCAAAGATTGGATCACCTTCGTTCATGCTGTAGAGAGGTCACACTCACTGTTAGTCTGGATCGCGATATGAGAGAGAAGGTCGAGAATAATCAATTGTATTTTTAAGCACAGACATTCATTTGATGTGATTCAAGTTGGAGCTCGTAGAGGAAGTTGTGGGGAACAACTTTCATGAAGAAGCCTCGAAGAGATATGCCCTCGTTTGGGATGTAGAAGGCATGATAATCCCGTATGTGTAGATTATGATATGAGAGAGAAGGTGAAGAATAATATGTTATAACTTTGGGCACATACCACCAATCGAGGTGATTCCACTTCGAGGACGAAGCCGAAAAAGAGTAGAACAACTTTGATAAAGACCTCGTGAGCATATCAGCCCCTTTTCAGGTTGTAGAAGGCGTAATATCTTTGATGGTTCTGGAGGATATGAGAGAGAAAGGGTGCAACATTCAGAATGGCTTCTCCTCTGGCTTTGGGCGATGAGGCTTGGTGAGAAGAGCCTCAAGATGTCTATTCACGTGGTGGTATCAACGTATGTATCAAAACCTATATGAAAATTACATATCTTACGCTAATTATTTGCGCTTTTTAGAGAGCATCTATAATGTGAGGTTGTTCGGAGATGGAAATTATATCCCCTGCTATGAGGGTTTTGTGAACATATATGCTCAGCATGATGAGGAGGATTATGTAAGAACTTGTTAAATGTTTTTATTTACATGTTAAGGAAGATGATGCTAATTTGTAACTTTTCATGCATATGGACAAAAGAAGAGTTGGAAAAGAAGACTGGATCTTTCAAAGAAAGATGAGGAGCATAAGGACGATGATATGAGTACTGTATTTGACTTGTAAGAGTTCATGATTGTATCCTCAATATTAGATGAATGCTAAATGATTGTGTCATGATTTTGACATGTTTGTATGTAATGTTAGATAAACACTAAATGATTGTGTTGGGTTGACTTAAATGACTAAATAAATTTTTTATATTTTTCAACCTCTCAATGTGATGTTCTTATGTTTTACTCATTTTCTTTTAAATTTTACTCATTTTAAATATTCATCATGTCACTAAACTTTAAATAAAAAAAATCAAACAAGCCATTTTCCCACCGTATCTCAGCAGTTTGGTATTGTGCCATACCACAGAGAATGCGGCACGGTCGATCAGGTGGTACGGCGAACCATGGGTACAACCTCAAACACAATATATTCTAGGGGTATATATGTAATTTACCATTTCCATTATCTTAGATGTTGAAGCCTTTAAAACATGGAAATCGTTCCTTGGTATGGGGGACCTGTTTTTTTTCAAGTCTTGGACTCTTGGTTCAAGTTGGAAGGTTTCATTTTGTCTTTGGATGCTTGCTTACCTAACGCAAGAAAAAGGATGTTCACAACCTAGAGAGATTTCAGGTGGAGGACCTATAGGTGTTTCCCTCTTCAAAGAATATGAGAATTGTCCTCAGCCACTCAGGAACCCAAGAAAGGCAAAAAGGAGCGAGCGCTAAAGGATTGAAGGGCTTTGGAGACATGCTGGAGAAATTTTGAGGCCAACAAGGTAGGCATGGTGAACCACACTCACAGGTATGCTTGGTTTTCATGTTCAAAGGCCTTAATTCATACATGTGAAATGAATCGTTTTTCATCATACCAAAAGGTTAGCTCAATCACATGTAAGTCAGCACTTCAATCCAGTGCCACCAAGCATCCCCATAGGCCATACGAGCTTCACTAAAGCATATACAGTGCTCAACCAATGAGATCCCTAACCCAACATGATTGGCTTCTGAACTCCCTCTACTTTCTAACTAGTAGGTGTGACCGATAACTACACATATAGAGGTTCACCTACCTCGGGCTTACTAAGGGTCAGTATAGTAAAACAACATTTTCCAGCTCCATAAAGGCCTGTTAACAAGCTTAGTCCTAGTAAAATTTTGGTTCCACCATCTAGCTCTGAAAAATGGGGATCATTCAACTGCTCAGGTCAGGAACCTATTCAAGGCTACTAGTTGACCCGTTAGCTTTTGTACTTCTTTCACAGACTTCAAACTTGGATGCCTCCACTTGTAGTACAGCCTAAACTTTTTCAGGCCAGCTCCTATGCCTCTGTGAGAGACTATGAAGCCCAGGAATTTTCTTGAGGTGACCCGGAATGCACATTTCTCGAGGTTGAGTTTTATTTGGTACTGTCGCAATACCTGAAAGTACTCAACCAAGTCAGCAACATGATGCTCGACTGATACGCTTTTAACAAGCATATCATCCATATACCTCCACATTTCGCCCGATCTGTTCTTTGAACATATTGTTGACTAATCTCTGATGTGGCCCTAGCATTCTTCAGTCTAACAGGCATTTGCACATAGCAATAAGTTCTGAAGTCGTTTATGAAAGAGGCATTTTCTTATATTTTGGCATCATCCAAAATTGATGGTATCCCGAATAGGCATCCAAGAAGCTGAACACCTCATACCCCAAAGTCGAATCCACAAGCTGATTGATTCAAGGTAGTGGATAGCAACCTTTCGGGCAAGCCTTATTAGGTCAATGAAATCTACACACATCTGCCATTTTCCACCTGGCTTAGGCAAACACCACATTGGTTGGCCAGCCATTTGGGATATAGCACTTCTCATATAGTGCCGCCCACCAGGCTTTTCCTGACCAATGCCTTTATGCTGGTGGGCTGGTGTCTGGGGCCGTTTCTTGTGCTTGACAGGTCGGACTGAAGGATAGACATTGAGCCAGTGCATTATGTCCTCTCCCAAGTCATCTTCCAAGCATACGAAGACATCAATATTGGCTAAAAGGAATGCTAAGAGCAGATCTCTATCTTCTTGTAGATTTTTTCCCAACTTTAAGCTCTTCTAGTCAGCTTTATGAGAAAGGGAACCATTACCAATTATCTACCAGTTTTTGCTTGGCAAATCTTCTCAGTCAAAGGTCTTTTGATGTTCATGGCTTCAACTGCTTTTCCCCTTAAAGTATTCACATAACATCGCCAAAATTCTACTTGACTTCCAAGCACTTTTGCGACTCCTCTTGAGGTAGAGAAGTTCATCTTCTGATGATAGGTAGACGGCACAGCACCATCTGATTCATTAGGACACAGCCGACAATAATATTATACACAGAGAGGCATAGGACATGGACTAACTCTGCCTTTACAGTCACATACAAAGGGCAAGTTCCTAGGGTAATAGGAACTAGGAAGTGTTATGACCCCTTCAACTTGAACCAAGGATCCATTGAATCTGTCTAAAAGGTCTTAATGGGCTGAGGTTCAGTATTGAGATTACACAATACACATTTGTACAAAACAATTATTTTAAAAAATACATTAGGTACACTCTCATAATCTGCTAAGAAGTGATGCACATCATAGCCATCTACAGTGGCATTTACATCCAAAGCATCATCATGGGGAAGTCTTACATTTCCTAAATCCTTGTCAGAGAAAGAGAGAAGGGTCTTCTGGCCAATCCACCTGAAAGACTTCTCGGGCATAACTCTTCCTCTTTTGGCTTAAATCTCCTCCAGTCTGTCTAGTTGCTCTGGAACAATTAGGAGATTCTCTGGAAGAAATCCAACATAATTCCTTTCTTTTATTGTCTCTTGTATATGTATAAATGTGTGTTATTCAACAGAATAGCCTTCCACCTAAGCTGCACAGGAAAAGCCCAAAGCCAATCCCAGGGAACGGTAAAGCTTCATAGGGTCTTTCTGTCCAGGTGCAGAAGCGACCCCATAGGCTTGTACTTTTGCGTCTCTCTAAAATTGCAGTCATGGTTAAATCTTGGTTTATTCAATTTTCAAGGACTCCCAAGCACACGTATTAGCTAAAGCTAGCTCATCGTGGACATTGAATCTAAAGGAACTACTGCTGGATAAATGCCTTGGGCAGATAATCCTCTCAATAGTACGGTAGTAGCATCTAAATGTGCAAATGTCGTGGCAGGAGCAGGGTCAGTCAAATTGTCTGCAGGTACCGCACCTCAGCCGACATGGACCATTTATGTAGGCGTCTCCAATTCATCTGGTAGTGGAGCTGGCATCATCTTGGTATCCCCCAAGCAACTAGGGATAGTTGTTCGGTTTAGCTTCCTGATATCCAACAATACAGCTGAGTATGAGGCTGTTATCTCCAGACTGATGATGACCCGATTACTAGGAGCGGAGGCTGTATGAGTATTGGGAGGCTCTCAACTGGTGACTAACCAGATAAATGTAGAGAATGAGGCCCAAGACTAAACAATGATCAAATATTTAGAAGTAGTCTAAGACCTAGCTCAAAATGGCGATGTGGACGCTTTATCCAAGCTAGCACCACATGTTTGTCTCCGGTCCTCAGGAAGAATTTTGATTGAAGAACTTTAGTCAGTAGCAATAGCGGAAGTGACTAATAGATCACCAATGGAGGTGGTCCAGGTTGATCAACGCCAAACATGGATGGCCCCATTAATGAAATATCTCACAGAGGGAGCATTACCAGAGGATGCACAAGAGGCAAAAAGGATCCGAGTTCAAGCTGCTCAATTCATAATGATCAATGGAGAACTATACTGTTAAGCCTTTTCATATCGTTACTTCCAATGGCTCACACCCACAGAGAGGCTAACCTAGTGATCCAAGAAGTTCACAGGGGGTCCTGTGGAGCACACCAAGGATCCGGACATTAGCGCATAAACTATTGAGACAGGATATCGGTAGCCGACCTTGCAAGAAGATGTTGAAGCCTTTGTCAAACGATGTGATAAGTGCCAAAAGCATAGCCCAATCTTTTGAGCACCAGCTGCCAAGATAACTAGCATTGTTGGTCCATGTCCCTTCACACGGTGGGGGTTGGACCTACTCAAGCTCCAACTGCTGCCGGAAAAGCAAGTTTCTTACTGCAGCCATTAACTACTTCACCAAGTGGGTGGCAACTGAGGCACTAGCAAACTATAACAAATAGGAAGACTTGGGACTTCATGTGGAAGTCAATTACCTATAGGTTCAGTTTACCTCGGATCTTAGTCACCAACAACAGAGAACAGTTTGACAGTGCATGGTTCAAGATCGAGTGTGAACCATGGAAGGGAGGATCACATCAGCCAGGAATCAACTAGGGTCGATCCCAATCCAGATCAGCCTCGATCAGCCATGGCTGATCCGATCCAAAATCGGCCAATCCAGATTGGGATCGGCCGATTATGCCTTCCCCGGTGTGAACAGTATGAGATCAGGTAAAGGTTTACCTAGGTAGCACATCCTCAGAGTAATAGACAAAACAAGGTTACAAATTGTACTCTGCTCCATGGCCTTAAGAGGAGGTTGGATGCATCAAAAGGGTTACGGGTAGACGAGCTACAACATGTGCGTTGGGCATACCGAACTACCAAGAGGGAAGCTACTGGTGAATCTCCTTTCTGCTTAGCCTTTGGCATTGAAATTGTCATACTGCTAGTGCACTTTGATGAAGATACAAATGGCATAAGAATAAAGGCCAACCTAGATCTCCTCCAAATAAAAGCATGAAAGGATGCAGATCAACATTATCAGCAAAAGATGCGGTGAAGGTATAACAGTAGAGTTCGGCCTAGAATCATCCAATGTGGAGATTTGATGCTATAGAAAGTATCCGTCTCATGCCCCCGAGAAGCTGTAGGCAAACCGTCACCAAACTAGGAAAGGCCTTATCGAGTGGGAGAAAGCTTAGACAATGGGGCCTTCAGATTGGAAAATTTTTCGGGTTCACTCGCACCTCATACTTGGAACATTGAGCACCTCAGCCTATACTATTTATGAGAAATGAATGCCTCCTCTTTGTACCTTTGTGAATTACATGGCTTTCCTCCAAGTCACAAAGACGAGAGGATAAAGCCAAGCTACTACATATGGCTTTCCTCTAAGCCATAAAGGCATCAGGATAAAACCAAGCTACCACATATGACAGAAATGGGTGCAAAGGAAATCCAATTACAATTCTCAAAACCTGCAAAAAAAAAACTACATTTTTCTCGGTGGTCCCAAGCTCACTCAAGGAAATTTGGTGCCCACAAATTAAATTTCTCGAGAATATCAAAACTGTTACAAAAAGGAAGTAGGTCGAAATCCTACACGATTGAGCTGGCGTCACTCAATCGGATAGCTGGCCCCCTAGAGGGCCCAACCTCTAGGTCCACTTCCTCCTATTACCCCAGTTTCCCTAGCAGCTGCATTCCACACACCTAAGCTAGAACTTCATCCTGTTTCTTGCCTTACAAGATCCCCACTAGCTTGGGAAGAGGCCATTACAAGAGCAATTCTTCCTCTAGTCCATTACCCACTACTTAAGGTTCTCTTCATCTCTCGAGAACTGTGTTTCTAAGCTAGCTCCTTCAACTTCAACTAAAGGGTCGAAAGTGGTAGACATTGTCGTAGAAGAACCCTCAGAAGACATTGAAATGGATTCGAAGTGTGGACATCTAGACCTTGTATTCTGTAAGATCGTCCCGCGCTACCCTTGACCACTTCTTGGCAATGTCCAACCTCTTTCCAACGTACACCCTGCTTCCCTTTCTTATGCACGTGCAAGTGGCACCCTTGGGGGCCTATTTATAGACTTCACCCCTAGAAGCCAAACAAGCACCCCGTTAGATTGACGGATCAGATAATCTTGAAACACTATGAGTACAAAGTTGCCGATGAATGGGATGTCATGAAGCTGAAACAGTGAGCTTACCTTACCTATCTACAACACCTGGCCTCAAATACAGTTTGATTCACCTCTCATCAACTAGGCCTAAAACAGGTCAGTGTGAACCAACTCAGTCAACTTCGCAACAACACGCATGCAACAATAACCTTCTTAAGATCTCCGATGCTGATTCAACAAGCTTGGATAAACCGACCAGCTGGCATGGTCAGAATCCCCGCGCTCATTACCAATCAGGGGAGTTTCAAGAGGAGGAGGGGGGTGGAGGGGGCCTATGATCATACCAAAGGGATAGCTCGGCTACAATTAGGTTGGCACTCCGACCCAGCGCCCCTAAGCATCCCCATAGGTCATAGGAGCCTCACTAAAGCACATGCAGTGCTCAACCAATGAGATCTCTAACCCAACATGACCGAGCTGCTTTATTGACCTTACCATCCGACCTATGATGGTGAATAATATTGCAATTGACATGGATAATAACTAAGCCCTTACACTTGGCTCAATCCTGCAACAGCATGCAACAACTGATTATGTTGATGATTCCATATCACATAAGGTCAATCCCATATCGAATTCCATACAAACTCCCCCCACATAAACGCCTATAAATAGCACCCGACTAATACTGGAGGGGGAATCCTGGACCCTAGGTGCCTAGATAGGACAAAAATAGGCTTCTCAACCTAGAAAACAACCGACATGTTGCTTAACCTAGAATCCACCCACCAACTATTTTGTAGACAAGTACATCTCATTCACCCAAATCCGACCCAAGTATCTTTATGGAACCGAGGCCTGAACCCATCATACAGGATCCTGGACCCTAGGGCAAAAATAGGCTTCCCAACCTAGAAGACAACTGACTGTTGCTTAACCTAGAATCCACCCACCAACTTTTTTGTAGACAAGGACATCTTATTCACCTAAATCCTACCCATGTATCCTTATGGAACCAAGGCCAGAACCCATCATATAGGCCATCTTATTTTCATCTTCACTTCTGGCTGCCAACTTACTCAAAATTAGGTCTGACCCAGAATGTTTCAGCATGTTTAAATGGACTTCGATGGAAACCAGTTGTGTTTGGTCACAAGTGTTGACAACCTCGACAAAACTGTCAAAATTAAAGCCTAAAGACCCTTTTATGTGAAGATTTAAGTCTAACTGTGGACCATTTACATTCAGTTGTCAACAGTCTAAAGAACCAAGTTTTCTGCTCGTCCACTAGATTTTAAGCAATTGTCAACACCTCGGGAAGGGTAACAGTAGCTCATTAACAAAAGTTTAAGCATCTTATAGACAATTTTCAAAGGAAGGTCAATAGCATCTTTTGTGTTTTAGTTTGTAATTTCTTCTGCAAAAATTAGAGCATGAAAAACAACTTTTACCAGAAACTAGAAAATGGACTTTTTCATCCCTAGTAATCCCCAACCCACCCACAGGCTTGTCAACCCATTTCGTGATTCCAAAGGTGGAAACTCAACTCCTTTCACAAGGTCTCCAACACTATGTTATCAAAGGCGATTGAGGCCATCGCCTAGGCCATGAGGCGAGGCGACCTCATATCGCCTCGCCCCGGCCCATTTCGCCTCGACGATTTCAAACCACCAATTCCACCCTTTTTGCCCTTGTCCAGCCCATATATTGGCCCATAAAGAGGCCCACTTGGCCATTTTATTTACTTGCAATGTAGTTTCTTACATTTTAGTTACTTTACATATAGAAATGAATAGATTTAGTAAGTCATACAATAGTTTGGCATATATGAATGATTAATTTTATGAAATATACTAGTTTCATGTACCTATTTAGGTGATATTTATAGATATCTTCATTTTTTAACTATATATATTACTTTATAATATATCGCCTCAATCGCCTAGGCCATCACCTAGGCCTTTGAGGCTGAGGCCACCCCTTGATCGCCTCAGTCGCCTCTCGCCTCTGACTACATAGCACCAACATTAGAATCCAGTTCTATCACATCTGTTATAGATGACAGTGAAGAAGATCAAAGATGGTACCCACTTCCAGTTGTCAAATAATGGACTTTGCATGGTGATAAGCAAAATCAATTCAATTTTGTAACTATGAACTACTCTCCTCCATGGTAAAGCAAAATCAATTCAACCTTGTACCTGTGAACTACTCCCCATCTTAACTACACATGGTAATGCTTGTCTTCTTTTCTCACTCTTCTATTTCTTATTTACCCTCACACAGTCTTTCTTCATTCTTTATTTCTTAAATGATACGATCCAAAAGATAGGAGCTAACCTTCATTTACCATTCCACCGTACTCTTGTTAGATATTGTTCTATTTCTATTTCTTAATCTCCTTCATTTTTCCATTTTCACATTTTAGAGAGTCAAGTGAATTTGACCACATGGATCAGCTTATTTTCCAACACAATTCTACCTCAGAATCAACCCACGCCACCAGGGAAACACCAGGGATCTACTTGATCTTCTCTTATATGAGCCATCTAAGACCAGCATCCAACATATAGAACTTAGTCAGAACAAATATGCTATGCACACACTAAAAAGATTCTTGCTTTCCTTGTTATCCTCTTCCATTCAAATTTTCCATGTTTCCTCTTCACATTTCCTACATCTTCCTTGTCTGTGGTCCATAAGGGTAAGGATTATCATAACCTAATCTCAATACTTGAGCACTTTTGGTATCACGAAGAGGAGCCAACTGCAAGGACATGACAGGCAACAATAGATGGGCGTCATAAGCACATCATATGGAATTGCTACTAGCTCAAAACGTTTAGAAGATCAATAGGTAGAACTTCCTGCATGTGATTTTGCTACCAAGATATCAGATGAAGTTGAGAAAATCTCAATGATGTTCCTATCTTCCTAAGACTACTGAATATCACGTGTGCATCAACTATCAAGAAACAATTTCACCAGTAACAAGTCAGTATAATACAAACATCTGAAGATTTTGAAGACCACAGTAAGCAAACAGCGAAAGAAGAGGAATGAATCAATAAGCAGCTAAAGTCATCAGATGACTCAAACCTCCGCACCAGATGCTTTATCAGAACAACCCAATTTACCACAAGCAAAACACTGGTGCTTCTTATGCACACAATTTGGGCATAAGAAATTCTGGATAGCCTGCATAGCAAAGAAATCAGGTAAAGAGATCCATGTTCAAGCAAACGGGGCAAATCCACACACCAGACAACAGAGTAATTGAGACCTACTTGCACTTGTGCCCTAGTGTAACCAAGAGTTTTACAATGTGAATCAAGACCTGTATCTTTGCTTGCATGAAAAGACCTTAGGCAATCCCCTTCACAACTGCATTCAGAACAACAAACTTAGGCACAAATAGCTAAGCAATAACAATGCATAAGGACCATGCTTATCATTAGAGGAGAAACACCATAACATATATTTGTGACAGGACAACACATGATGTAAACTTTTACATCAAATATTTATCAAAGCTTAATGTATGTCCCACTATCAATCTCAGATATCGACACTTAAGACTAATAAATAGGTAAAAATTTGTTAGAAGCATGAGAACAAGAGGATGAAAGACAGCAACATGAGGTAGACGAGACAAAAGCATATAGCATACCACAAAAGTTCACCCCCATTGTCACAAATAGCACAGACAGTATCAAAACATTCGACATCTTCATCAGACTCTTCTCCATCGTTGTCAACAGCCTCTTCATCATCATTATCATTGATAAAATCTGATTTCTGAATTTTCTGATCATTTTGGAAGGACACATTGAGAATGTTTAGTAGATTATCTCAGATTTTTGTTTATGACAAGATGAACAAAACTTTAAAAGAAATCTGATGTCCATATTTCATTGAAGAATAATATAAGACAAGTTCATCAAGAGCTTTGATGAAATGCAGACCTTATCAGAAGCATTTTTCTTGGGCAGATCACTAAGAAGCTTCGCCAATAGCTGTCAAAATAAGTATTGAAATCATGGTAAAAAGAAGCTTAATAACTGCAATAAAATGGCAACTCTCTCAACAAAACAACTGGCAGGCATAAAGTATTATATGCATAAAATGTCATTGACTGGATAGTCATAAATAGATGCAAGTATTTATTGTGTGAACATGCAAAAGAAATCATATTTCTTACCAAGAATATTTAAAATGAAAGCACAAAGAACCATATTTTAAATGAAGAATGCATTAAAAACATCTATATGGAGTGAATCAAAGTATGCAACACATTCATTAGACATTTGCCTCTTCAGTGATGTCAACCTCTTAATAGAGATCATATTTATTTTTCTCTGCTGCAACTGATAAATAAATGGGTAGACTACTATCATGTAGGCATTCACAATGTCGAATCGACTCAATCTCAGAATTAACTATACATGTTAGTATTTCACCACCAGCATTATGAGTGACATGAAGATGAAGAATATGCAGAAGATTCAAGGAGAGCATGGAGACAAAATTAGCAATCGAGAGGTCACCTATCAAGTATCAACTTTCCTCTGGGGACACAAGGATAACACATCACATAATACATTGAGCTTTGAACATAAATGATGATGAAGAAAGGTCAAATGATGTCCAAGTTCCATGCTAAATAAAGGGTGATAAGTGAATGACTCTGACAATGACGATTAAGATTTCTGAGACATGAAACATGGTGAAGACGGTGTGACTATGAGAATGATGATTAAGATAATGCTGATTATGGCTACTGAAGCCTCTGATATCTGGGTGGGAAATGATGATCATGAAATCACCTCATGATGATTATGAAGCATGATGACTACAAAATCTGATGAAGATAATGATGATTGTGAGGCTTACAATGACCACAGTACAATTATGAATGATTATGAATAAAGGATCATGGTCATGTTTGTTTAGCCATGATAATATTTCTTGTATTTTTTATTACAAAGTTTAGTAACATCACTTTCTAGCAGGATGGGTCCAGATAACCTATTACTTTGGGATAAGGAACATCAGATCATTGATCCACATGCTGTTTGCCATGGTAGAGGCACCGACCATCCCTCTTTAGATGGGTCTAAGTCTAGACTAAGGACATTATCAACCATAATAATGGATGGACATCCACCTGAGTGCAGTTCTGACCGAGTATACTCGACCTTCATTTTCAGAGCTATCAAATTCCTCCTTTGCCATCTTCCCTTCTAACTTTCACTACCACAGCTAGAGGCAATCAATGTCAATCTGACATATTGGTGAGAGAAGACAGACTTTCATCAGAACAACGAGGATAGCTTGAGACAGTTAATGATGCAGATAAACAGCAGAATGTCATGCTCAGAACTTTGAAGGATTGGACATAGCTCTTGCAGTCCTTTTAGAAATGCAATTAAAGGGCCTTTCTAGAGCCTTACTTCACGAGGGTGTCCTGAATTTGGCTTGCTCAGTGTTTTTTCAGTAAAAAGACACATAAAACCACCTACACTTCTTTTATTGCTCTTTCAGCCAAAATTAAAACATTCAAAGCTGTAAAGTTTCCATTACTTTAATTAAACGCTCTCAACAGGTTTGATCTTACCTCTGATCCTGTTGAAAGGATTTGGCATATAGGAACTACCTTCACTTCCTTTAATTGCTCTTGAATCCCAAGACAAAACAGTCAAAGCTCTAAAATTTCCATTTCTTCAATGAGACATTCCCAACAGCTAGGCCCACTTTCTCGATGACTTTGAACTTACTCCCAGTCCTGTTCGAACCCATTTGAGCACACACATCCCCCAGCCCCACTAACAAGTTGGCATATCATTGACCCAAGTTGTCCAGCTCTGACCAATCCCAAAATATGATCCAAAGCCTCTTTTCTGTGAGACAAAGTCTTCCATAGATTTTTTTTCATTTATTTATTGGCTTTGTTTTATGTGACATCCCATTCACTACTTAAGTAGTGGGAATACCAAGGGTTTAGGATTAACCCCCCAGGGACATGTATTTTGGATCAGGGTAAATACCATGAATCCATGTCCTTTAACTCTCCCCACCAACCTCAATTTATGTTAATTTACAAAGGCCATCTGACCGATTACCCCTGATTAACTGCCACATAGATGTCCATAACATGATCATGATAATTCAACTAAAGAAGACAGTATGGGGTTTGATTTAGAACTAGTCATCATGATAGTTAGTTTTCTTTGCTCTTTAAGTCTCTTTTAGTTTAAAATAATCTGTTATTTCATTTCTCTTCACTTTTATTTATTTAGTTAGTTAGTTATTTTCTTATTATGCTTTCTTAAAACTTCATGGTTATACTAATAATTACTCAAAAGAACAGGACATAACAGCAATTAAAATATTTTGTGGCCTTTACTTTCATTCTGGAATTTTTCTTTGGCAGTGACTTATTATTTATCATCATATTTTTATCTCTCTTTTTAGAAAGGGCTTCATGGGTGTATATGTATTTCAGAAATTTCACGGCACAGCTGCAAGAATAAATAAGACCAGATTTTTTATCCTGCCATTTCAAAAAACAATCATATTCATGATAAAGCAATCCAAAAAAATTTAAACAAAATGATCATGGTACATGCATGTCTATTGTTTCACAAAGGCACGTAAACTAATTAGATGAACAAATTAAACAGCATTAAGTAATAATCGGGGTTTTCTGGGGTTAGTCTTCAGATTGCTTTTTCTCCTTTTGGCCTTGTTTCTTGCTGCCGAGAGGTCCTTCTTCTCTCATGCTTGCTGCTCGTTGTTGTTGTTGTGCTCCAGTTCTTCTGCTCTTCTTGTTGTTTCAGGTGGGGGAAGACCCCTTTTTATAGGCCTCAAGAGGCATGAAACAGTGAGGCTTGTAATCATGAGTGGGTGTGTGTGGTGTTGGATACTCACCTCTTACCCCCACTGGCTGACAGTGGGGGTGGAGATGGCGCACCCTCACTTCCCAGTCTGAGATAGGGAGAGAGAGAGGGGAAGAGGGAGAGAGAGAGAGAGAGGGTGGGGAACATGGTCACCTCAGCCCCATTCCATCCGCGAATCTCCCCTCTCACACCCACCAGTGAACCTAGCCTGTGGGGCTTGGGGATTAGGCTCGTGGGCCTTCCCCCTCACAACCAACAGCTGGCTCAGCCGCCAGGGCTTAAGGATGGGACCACGGAGCCCCCTCCCCCTTCTTTCCTCTCCAATCCCCACTGGTTGGCTCATCCAATGGGGAGTTGAGGGTGCCGCAACAGCCCGGCCTTTGTCCCCACCAGTTCGCCAAACTAGTGAGGGAATAGGGAGGCTGCCACCCCAGCCGGCTGGTCGAACCGGTGGGAATTGGGGCGGGGGCCGCGCCATCCTCTCCCCCCTCCCCCACCGGCTATCCCAAGTCATAAGGGTTTGGGGGGTGGAACCATGGTGACCCCCTCCTTTCTCCCTTTGTCTCTTCTCCACAATAGCTCCGCCCTCTCTCTTCTCTTTTTTTATTCCATGTAGCATGTACTTTTGTCCTCTTTGGCTTCCACAGGGTAAAGAAGACTGCTGAAGAAGATTTGGCCTGCTCCAAGGAAGATTGGACTTGCTGGAAAAAGACTCAGTCTACATCAAAGGTTGCATGGATGGCAGAGTCGGCCGACTCTGAGTCGGTAGGCCCCTGGCGACCCGACTCTGGGGGGGGGGGGGGGAGGGGGGGGGGGGGGGGGGGACACCGACCCACCCCACGGGACTGGTTTACAAAGTTCACTGTCCCGACTCAGGCCGACTCGGCCCGACTCAGGCCGAGTCTGGCCCGACTCAGGGTCGGGATCGGCTGGGGCCGACCCAGCCACCCGACCCGACTCTGCCATCCTTGATGGCTGCCTCCTTCCTGATGCTGATTTCCTCTTATCCAGGAGTCGAGAGACATTGTCGTTGGCCCAAATACTCTTCCCAGGAGTTGACCGGACATTTCTTCGAGAGCGCTCATTGCTCAAACATCACCAAGATCCTTTTAGCCCAGAATTTTATATTCTGCACCACCTTGAACCATCGGCTTCTCCCTGGCATCAGGACATGTCCACAACATCTAACAAATAATTTATTTGTTGCCTTTGGATATTCCTAGTGACGCTCTGAGTATTTCCAAGTATCACTCTACATGTCCTGATCAATGTGTATCACAATTTTTGTATGTGCGGCTTTGTATCATTGAGTGTTTATATATATATGACTTTTTCCAGGATCCAACAGCCTCAAGCTGAAAAACCCAAGGATTAAAATACATACATAAATTCATTATACCAATTTGTACCTAAGCTGAATCCTTAGTCACAATGTATTGATGTAATAAGCCCCATAATTTTTTCTAAACCTTCTAAAAATCTACTATGATGATGACAGCATTCCTTTTTTTCTCCAAAGTTTAATAGTGAATAGGCACATAAAACTATAGTATTGGGCAGAGTTCAATTGGTAGTATGGGTGGAGTTCTGTGAGTGATGAGAGGACCGCCCATGTTTCAGCGGAGCACTACCCACCAAAAACTTTTCAGGGATAGATATGAATTAGTCAGCATCAAATACGTCATCAATTACATTCATCCTTGCTGCAAATGTGTTTGTGATGATCCTAAAGAACTTCCATACTCCCATTAAGTGAAACTAATGGACCCATGATCAGCTGTGGGATTACATTGTGTCTCCTTGGGCAAAAAGCACAAGAAAAACTAAGGAGCTTTATTTTCCAAGGGTTTCTCTAAATTCCTGAATGGCTTCCATAAGATCTACAATAATTCCGCTGGTATGTCCGATTCTTGGGTATGTAGGTGGGAGAGAGGAGGCAGGTTCTCAGTACAATCAGCCTACCAGGCCCTTTCAGATGGTGGCTTGAGATACCCTTGGTTTTCTCAAGTGTGGGCACCAAAAAGCCCACTTAAGGTGAAGGTGCTCATATGGAGGATATCTCATGGACGAATACCTACTTGTGATAGGGTGGCTGAATTTCTTCAGAACACTCCCACTCGGTGTTGCTTGTGTGGGGAGTCAGAAGAGGATTTGGACCATATATTCACTTCTTGTCCTTTTGCCATAGCATTGTGGGAAAGGATTAGCCGGCGGATCCGGCAGCCTCTTGGGCAGTTCTCTTCGGTGCAGGAGTTATTGGCTAAGTGGCACAGGAGGTGTGGAGACTTAAGGGGGACAGAATTATTTAGTGGCTAATCCTTCATGCCACTCTTTGGGCCCTGTGGTCCAAGAGAAATAGCAGAATATTCAGAAGGGAAGTGAGATCAGAGGAGAGGGGTTTGGCTTTTGTTTGTGAAGAAGTGGTTTTTTGGCCAGTGCATTATTGTCATTTGGGGGCCGAACTCCTCTCCCCTTTTCTTATTGGGAATTAAGGGGATACACTAGCTTGGTGTTCTCTCCTTCGCTGGTTGTCTTGTGGGGAAGAGCACCTTGTATAGAAGTTTTGTGGTTATACCTCTACACTTCACATTCTTTTATTATATACTTTGTGTTTGTGGTACCATCCACATTTCAAAAAAAAAATCTACAATAATTCCAGAAATGTCAATCAAATTGGAGAGAAGAGCAATGTATAGTTGTTGATTTTTTCATATCCATGTCAAAACTTGCTCGAATGACGACCTCATCCAATCATCAATCTAACCTGCCAGGTTCCATAAAACTTATCCTTTCTTTTGTACTATTCCAACTTGCAGCCTCCACTCTACTTTGAAAGGTCTTGCCAATATTTAAGAACATGTGAATTTATGTTTTAATGGACACTTCTATGTAAACAAAAAATACAGGACATGTCATCTATAGGACAATACCTGACAGTTCATTCTAAAGTTTTAATAGCAACATATAAAAAACTCTTTAAAGTACCTGTTAGAATGCTAAAAGTTCAGTTAGTTAGCTAATAACTTATATATCATTTTGCATTTCAGGAAAAGTTTCCATTTTCGCAAGAACTAGTGCCTAGGATTTCAGCACCATCTTAGGTCACAAAGATAGGTATCTGGAAGAGACAAGAGAGAGTTTTCGTCTCCCTACACATCTTTAACAAAAAACCTCTGTTTTTTTCTCAGTTGATATTTGAAACCACAGGATTCCACAAAACATTTTTAATGTTTTCTTATTCCAGAGTATTTAGGGCTTTGAGATTTTCCAGATGAGGAAGGCACATTCAAACACCAGTGGTTGATTGGCATGAAGCATCCAAACCATCTGTATGGCAATGCACAATGAGAAGCAAAAAACTCGTCCCATAAGCAGTTCAAAACAAGAACACTCATGTTCCATTATATAATCAATGTGCTAAACGATAAAGTTAATTGATGAAATGTCTATACTTCATTGAACTTCCAATAGAATGGTAGTCTGCTAGGTAAAGCTGAACCTAGTTTGATTCAAAACATGCGAGCTAAAACTCACCCACATTTTTTTAAGGACAAGAAGAAAACATTTTCCCCAACTAATTGAGTAACTGGCCACCCCTACTTGAGGGCCACATAAGGCAAGAATAGAGTCAAATTAGTGATTTGAATGATCCTTCTGATTCACAGAGTGGTGCAGTTGGAGCAAGCTGGTGTACACTAAGGAGTGGCCTGGTGGTTAGCTCTCCATGTATACCAGGATGAGATCACAAGTTCAAATCCCATTGAGAGCAGGTTTATAAGGAATTTTTAAGGACATTGTTATGCTATTTTTCCAACCAAAAAATTGAAAAAAGCTGGTCATCAACATTTTGGAGAAAAACCAATTCTGGGGCGGCTAATGCAACCACCCACTAGTTCAGCATAATTCAAAAACCAAATTAACATATAATGAAAAAGCCAGCAGAGGAAAATCTTTACAAAGTATACTCTGTTAAGAATATGGCCTACAAATCTCATACTGTCAACCATATAAATAGCATCAAATTTTCAGAAGCAAACCATAAATAACTGACAATATGCCTTCATGTCAAATAAGCTTTAATGATTCTTCAAGTATTTTGTCATAAGATGAGATTAACTGCTCATAGTTCTGATGAAGTATGCATATTGTGGCTCCAACAAGTTTTACTCCTCCCACCAGAAAACTTATTTTCCCTAACATGTTCCCACCTCTTGTTAACGTTGATTGCTTCTTACCAGAAAACTTAGATTAACTCCCCTTTTCTGACATGTTACATGTCCCCATCTCTTGTTTACTTTGCTTTTACCAGAAAATTTAAATAAACATAGAAAATCAATGTATCACAAAGGTAATTGCATTAGAGACTGAAATAAAATCTGCCACTAGAGAATACAAAGTCAAATTGAAGTGTTACATCTTCTTTGTCCAACTCATAAACAAAAGGTACCAAGAAAACTATCTTTATTTGCATCACAGTTAGCATTGGCATTTAGCACAAGAAAGTCAAACCTGAACACCTTCCTTATATGCTCCCATACGGATTTGTCTGATGATGCTGGATTGCTCTTTAGGTAGAGGAGGCACTCTAAAGTGATCAGAATCTTCCTGATAGTATCCTCATAGGCTTTCCGCGGCTTCAGGAGTTTCAACCACTTTTTGTCTTTTGAGAGGACACTGATTGCGGGGCTATCACCCTCAATTTCAGCTTTCCATGCAATAACTTGTTTGTAGACTTTTTGAAGGCCATCATCTGTCTTCCCATACAGGAATACCTGGTCCTTATGCACACCAAGGCTCTCATCCTCACTCCACAATACGGGCAAAAGTGAGAAACAGACTGGCTCTTCCTTCTCATTCACAAAGTGATACTCTGTGACAGCTTCAGGCATGAGTTCTTCATCATCAGAAGAAGCCATCCTCTTCCCCACCAACAAGAAGCTCAATATGAAAGCAGATAGATAGTCAGCTGGAGGTAGAGCGACACTTTTTATTTCTTATGTTACCGCCTACCCAATCCAAACATGTTCAATAATTCACCACTTTACTGCAAAGATTCAAAGGGAAACAAGTAAGGCACCCAAACATAAACTTGTTTCATGACTAAGTGACAGGCTACACCTAAATAAAAGGGGGACAAATGGCACCATTAATCAAGAAGTATGATACGTGGTTGAACCAGGCCAAGAAATAAGTACTGTACCATCTTTAGACATAGACCACCCAACAGCAACAAGATTCAAAAACATGCAGGTAACCAGTGGTGGAATCACCAGTGGTCAGAGGCAACATTTAAAAAGAAAGGGCCAGTCTGGATTGGAATCAGGTGAACCAGACCAGACAGGCTAACCCAGTCTGGCTCACCTAGTTTGAGAGCTGGACAGCCTGGACCAGAAAAAAAAAACTTGGGGAAAAAAAGATACCAGGACAAGAACAGGGAATCTCATGGTGACTGCCTCCTCGCCCCAGGACCTGGCCATGTGGGTACTGTGCCAAAAGAGAGATCGAGGGGGTGCCCCCAGACAATGCATCATCAAAGAGACGAAATGAGGGAGGTGACAAGAGAAGCAAGGCCTAGACAACATGCACATATGTATGCATATATAGATAGATAGAGAGAGATGGGGGTACGTTGGAGGAACCTCCCTGCACGTGGTGCCTGGACAACATGCTGAGAGAGACAAAGAGATGAGGACACATTCATCCTTATTCAATATAAAGTAGTATTTCGAATCATCCAATTATCCTCTCCCATTTTATCAACCTCTACAAGTTGGATATTGATAAGAGATATAAATAGGTCATAAGAAATTTTTAACTATAATGTAATGTCATATGCAATATATATATATATGACATATATATACATATACATATGAATATAATAAATGGATGGATACCTTAGAAGCAGCTGACCCAGTATCCACATCCGCTCCAAAACTGGTTTGAATATCATCCATATTTCAGAAAACAAATGTCGGACTGGATATAAGCCGATTATATGCAACTACGGTCGAAGCAGATCTGGATATGACAGGCCTAAGGAGCAGGAAGCTTGATAGTGACAGGAAGACTGGCATTTGTGAGTTGTGACAGAGGCTGAGTACACCCAATAAAATGCCTATCAGGGATGGGTCCAGACCCATTCTTACATGAAAATAGTGGGCAAAAAAATGTACCTATTTGTATGAATGGATCTCCATCGGATCTTGGTTTAACAGGTATGTTTGACAGCCCAATCCCCAGCTATTCATTCTGGCACCTACTGACGATCACCATCAAAAGACAAACTTCATTGCGATGAGGTAGTAAGAAACCAGTTCTCAACCATAACAAACTGCAAAAAGAAAAGTTGATTCCTAGCCACCAGGAGCAGGATGTTCAAATCGAACTCCTATTATGAACTCAATGAGAAGACGCTTCCAAAACTCTCCTGCTAAAGCAAAATGTAAACCAAAACGTAAGCTACCAACAGAAATAGCGCAAAGCAGAACCAAGCCCTTGTAGTGTGATTGTTCTTAGGTCGGGGCCTAACCCTAAACCCTAATACTCTCGAAGAATGTAGGGCTCAAAGGGGGGTAAGAAGAGAAACAAAATCAAGTTCACAACCAAAATATGAACAAAATTATTAAGTTGAACATTTACTTTCGAATTCCCATCCAGGCAAACAAGAACACTTCTACCAAGGTCACACTTGGATGGCGCACGATGTCCCCAATACCATCAAATCCCACACCAGAACTCTCAAATAGTCTAAGGACCTGCACTTCCAACTCATTTATTCCCTCTAATCCCTACGTGAAAATGCACGCCTCATCTAAGTCTATACAGGGCAAAAAAACCCAAGGTACAGGAATACCCAGCAAAGACTATTACCTTTCGAAGCAAACCTCAAAACCCTTGTGCATACAAGAAGAAAACAAACGCGTCTAAACCCGCATAGGCTGCCGCAACATTTTCAGATGGGCGAGGCGTTCTCGAAGTTTACCTGACCAAATAGGATTCCGGGCGAACTTTGAAGACGGTGAAGGCGTTCTCTGACGGAGCCGATGGCGCCGCTGAAGACGACAACGGCGGAAGTCCAAAAGGAAGTTCCAGAATCGATGGCCGGCGCCTACTGTCCGAGGAACAGAGAAAGGGGGTCGGCACCCCGCCGATGATGGCCGGCCGGACGCAGGGTTCCAGCGTTTGGGGCTTGGAGTTCCCAGGCAGCAGAGGAAGAATGGGACACTGGCGGACGACGAGGCACCCCAGCAAAATAGCAGGCAGACCGAAACAGTCGGTTCCGTGGAACCCGCACGCGGTGGTTTCGGGATGATAGATTTCGATCACCGACCGGCACGATTACCGACACTCGATAGAGTATTTTTGTAATAATCGATATTGTATGGTAAATCTCCACTTGCGCAAACTTTCTGAGGTGTGCACGTCAATAGATCCGGGCATGTACCGACCCCGTGGAAGTAAGGTTCGTCGTATGTATCGATCGTGTCGTATTTTTTGTGGTACGGTACAGTATTATATTATTGAGATATAATAAAAAAATAATTTATTTAAATTTTTTAAAAAATTTGTGACTTGATGAATATTTAAAACGAGTAAACTTCAAAAGAATACTCTCCGTACAAATTCAAGATAAATTTTTTATCTCTTCTCATGTATGTATCATTTCTCTCTCTCATTTCTCTCTTATATTCTCCAGAACTATCAGGAATATCACTCATTTTACAATCTGAAAAGGGGTTGATATGCTCACGAGGTCTTCATCAAAATTGTTCTATTCTTCTTCAACTTCGTCTTCGAAGTGAAATCACTTCAATTAATAATATATGCCCAAAATTATAGCAGATTATTCTTCACATTCTCTCTCATATCATGATCTACATATACATGATTATCATATCTTCCACATCTCAAACGAGGGCATATCTCTTTGAGACTTCTTCATGAAAGTTGTTCCCCACGACTTCTTCTACGAGCTCCAACTAGAATCATATCAAATGAAGATTTATGCTTAAAGATATAGTAGATTATTCTTGATATTCTCTCTCGTATCGTGATCCAAATTAACAGTGAGTGCGGCCTCTCTACAGCTTGAACGAGAGTGATCAAGTCTTTGGGCTCTTCATGAAAGTTGTTCATGATATGACCAATGTATTCCATTAGATCGACATCAAGAATCTGAAAACAGAAATAGTAACGCCTTAAAATTTATAATAAAATATTAATATGACACTAAGAAATTAAAAGAGATAGTAAATTATACGTAAAACATTATTAGTTATATAAAATATAATTATCTTTAATTTTAGAATATTTTTATATTATTAATATAATTCTGGTACTATCTTTGATTGTGTGCACTTCAACGAGACGACATTCGGTTCCAAAAAATAAAGTGAAACCTGAAGTCATCATAATTACTAGAAAGTATATATTGATTTTAAAAATATAAAATATCAAGAATCATTGATGCATAAATGTTGAGATTAAGTATGTTGACCATTTTGGTACGGCAGCAAACTAACCTAGAGGGGGGTGAATAGGTTTTCTAAAATTTGAAACAGAAACTTAAACACAGAAAATTATCACTTGAAAGTTTGATTAGTTGAGTGTGATAGAGAGTAGCAGTGCGGAAGTAAATAAACAATCACACAAATAACACAATGAATTTATCCTGATTCGGCCATTCCCACCTGGAAGTCTTACGTCTAGTCCCCAAGCAATCTTTTAGGATTTTACTAACCAAGTGTACAGTCCCCCTCAAGGACAATACAACACCCAGCACCCAAGCTGGTCTTCTTCTCTTTCTCGGGCAAGAAGGCAGCCAACTTCTCTTACAGGTCAAGAAGCCAACCTCCTGGTACAAACCCCAATGCGGTTCTGCTAGACTTAAACCCCCAGCTAGGTTCTACATTGAGTACAGTCCCTCAACTTGACAAAAAACGTCAGCAACTACACTGGCCAACTATTCACTCAAGAAGAGACTCAATGTATACAGTCCTACAGTTGGACTGAAATCTTTCTTAGAAAAGAAAGAACATAGCTGAGAGTTTTACAAGAATGAACTCTAACCCAGAAACTCTCAACGAAGGACTCTCCCTAAAAATTACAATGACCACACAGAGAGAGTGAAGAGAGGAGGAGGAGGAGCTTGAAACTTGAAGGCTTCAGACGCTTGAGCACTTCTTCTTGGACTCGGGCTCTCTCTCTTTTCCTTTGAATGTATGTGAAATTCAGGTTCCTCACAGGATGCACACTCCTTTAAAGATCTTCAGGAAAAGCTCTCTTCTTGTTCTTTAACATTGCTTCATCTTTTATATGAGCAGACTTGAACAAACCCGTTGGAGTTCTAGTCGTTGCTCATCTTCTCTTTGTTCTGATATTTTATGGTCTACGAGGTCTGCAAGCATGGAAGAAAGTGTATTGATAAAAGAGTGTTTCTGTCAAAAAGGCTAATACCTCTATGTTTCCTACTGTCACCCAAAAGTGGTAGGTAAACATTTTTTGTCTTACAGGAGAGAAGGGATCTAGAGAGATAAAAAAGATCTTCTGTCAGAAAGAAAGAAATTACGCAAATGAAATATATTTAACTTTTCACTCGATGCCAAAAACATTTTGAAATATAAGAAAATTGATGTTTAAGTTGAAATCTATGTTTGAGCAGAATCTATGTTTAAATGAAATTCATGTTTTCAAGCGAATCGATGTTTAAGTGAAATCCATGTTTGAATAGAATCCATGTTTTCAAGCGAATCGATGTTTAAGTGAAATTGATGTTAGAATAGATGTTTAAGTGAAATCGATGATTGAATAGAATCGATGTTTAAGTGAAATCGATGTTTTCAAGCGAATCGATGTTTAAGTCAAATCAATAGTTTCAAGCAAATCGATGTTTAAGTGAGATCGATGTTTTTAAGCAAATCGATGTTTGAGTGAAATCCATATTTTCAAGCAAATCGATGTGACACTTTGTGAACTGAAATCGATGTATATTGAATAGACATCGATTTAGTTTTTTAGTACAAATCACACAGCAATAATACCATAAATTTATATTTATTAGGAAAATATGATATTTAATTTATTAAAAAAATATGATATTAAATATATTTAATATTTAATTAATCATAAGTTTTGTTATCACCAAATATAAGGGTAATATATAATAGTGGTTCAACAATCTCCCCTTTTTGTGATGACAAAACTTATGAGAATTTTCTGACAAAAATACTTAAAGCATAGAAAATATAGAAAATTCACAGATAATGCATACTATGCAAACTCTCCCCCTTTTTGTCACTAACCAAAAAGGAAGGATCTTACCATGCATTCTCTCCCCTTTTTGTGAAAACTTCTTACCAGTGAGGGGTTCAACAATAATTGACATTAATGAATAACTCTCCCTTAGTCTATGCTCCCCCTGAATGAGAGGCTCCACCTGAATGAGACTTGCAAACAGTTGTTAATAGTACTAAAAAAATTTGTGACTACTCCCTCTTCAAATATGAGTTGGATGAAGAGCTGGAAGTCACCAATACTTTGAGCATCCTTAATCCTGATGCTCCAAGACTATCCTGCAAATACACTATTCAGAAGTAGGTACCCAAATCTTTTTGAGTCCTTGATGGTTAGATGCATAAAAATATTCTTTCGGAATCCATACTAGGTGCCTTGTTGTGCAAGTTTTTACTGTCTGTCCTAATTTATTGCAATAAGAACAACAATGAACATAATTTGTTTTGCAGTTCCTATTGTCTTTATAAGGTCTCTTTTTGTGAGGCATCTTGGTTTCTTTTACAAATTTTGGCAGTAGATACTTTTCAAGAATTATGACTTGTTTTCCTTTTTCAGGAGGTTCGTATCCAATGCCTTGTTTATTATTGACAATTTTTTATCCTTTTAAACATAGAGCTAGAGATGTTTTCCCTTTAGTTAATTTTCTAACAGATTCTTTTAAATAAAGATTTTCTTTAGTTAGAGTTTTAAGTTTTTCTTCTAACTCTAACTTCTCATTGTTCTTACTTTTCAAATCTTCATTTAAAAGATAATTATTATCTTTACTTCCTTTTAATTATTTTTCTAATTGTTCCATTTCGAATTTATGATCTGATTTGGTATTCTCTAAACAAGTAGTGTTATTTTTAAAAAAAATTATTCTTTTACAACACCTTTATGTTTTTCATAAAGTTCATTAAAGACTTCTTATAAGTCTTCAGACTCTGACCTGAATCAATGCACGAATCAAAAAATGAGTCAGAATGCACCTCATCTAGTCCTACCATAAGGGCTAGACTTACCTGCTCTTTTTTCGGAATCTGAGCTTGATGATTCTGAAGTTGTGGCTTCTTCATTGTCCCAAAGCAGCCATGGCTTTTCTTTTGAATTTCTTGTGCTGCTTTTGGATTTTTCTGGCTGACCAGTCTTCTTGAGTCTTAGACAATCTGGTCTCAGATGTCCAGATTTTATGCATTCACAGCAGACTGGTTTTTTTTCCTTTCTCTCTTTCTTTTGAATCCCTCTTGATCCATTTTTCTTATTCTTGAGAATTTTTTGAAGTTTGGATAGGACATCATCCACATCACTGTCTTTAGAACCTGCAATTTTTGAACTATAAGAAGAAGAGGAGGTGGAAGGAGCTGCTGCAACTTTAAGAGTATTAGTAAGTTTTTTCTTGGAAGAGCTTTTAGATAGTCGCTCTATATTGATTTCACGTGCCATGAGAGAGCCAATTAATTTATCAATGGAAAACTTGGTTAGATCATGAGCTTCTTCAATAGCTGTGACCTTAGGGGTCCATGAAATAGTTAAAGATCTAAGTATCTTTCTGACAGTTTGCTCATCATAAAGATTTTTACCAAGAGAACTTAGACCAACTACTATGCTTGAAAATCTATTATACATCTGAGTGATATTTTTATTTGGTAGTATTTTAAATTGCTCATATTGTGAGACAAGATTATCTATCCTAGTTTGTTTTACTTTATTTGTTCCCTTGTAAGTTACCTGCAATTTATCCCATATTTCTTTTGCAAATTTACATGCAGATACTCTACTAAATTCTCTTTTGGATAAAGCACAACATAAATAGTTCTTTGCTTTAAAGTTTAGAGAGAATTTACTCTTATCAACTACTGTAATAGCAGTAGTACCTTCGGCAGGAACAATAACATAATCACCTACCTCTATTACCTGCCACAGATCAAAGTCTGTGCCTCGAATGAAGCATTACATTCTCATTTTCCAGTATTGGTAATCCTCTCCATCAAAGAGTGGAGGTATGATGACTGATTGACCTTCAGAAAATCCTTGAGCTGCCATGGATCTTCTCTAAGATCGTTGGATCTTCTTCTTGAAGAGACTTGGCTCTGATACCACTTATTGGCCCTTTTGGTACGACAACAAGCTAACCTAGAGGGGGGTGAATAGGTTTTCTAAAATATGAAACAGAAACTTAAACACAGAAAATTATCACTTGAAAGTTTGGTTAGTTGAGTGTGATAGAGAGCAGTAGTGCGCAAGCAAATAAACAATCACACAAAGAACACAAGGAATTTATCCTGGTTCGGCCCTTCCCACATGGAAGTCCTACGTCCAGTCCCCAAGCAATCTCTTGGGATTTTACTAACCAAGTGTACAGTCCCCCTCAAGGACAATACAACACTCAGCACCCAAGCTGGTCTTCTTCTCTTTCTCAGGCAAGAAGGCAACCCACTTCTCTTACAGGTCAAGAAGCCAACCTCCTGGTACAAACCCCAGTGTGGTTCTGCTAGACTTAAACCCCCCAGCTAGGTTCTACACTAAGTATAGTCCCTCAGCTGGACAGAAAACACCAGCAACTACACTGGCCAACTATTCACGCAGGAAGAGACTTACTGTATACAGTTCTACAGTTGGACTGAAATCTTTCTTAGAAAAGAAAGAACAGAGCTGAGAGTTTTACAAGAATGAACTCTAACCCAGAAACTCTCAGCGAATGAATCTCTCCAAGAATTACAATGACCACATAGAAAGAGTGAAGAGAGGAGAAGGAGCTTGAAGCTTGAATGTTTCAGACGCTTGAGCACTTCTTATTGGGCTCAGACTCTTTCTCTCTTTTCCTTTGAGTGTATGTGAAATTCAGGTTGCTCACAGGATGAACACTCCTTTAAAGATCTTCAGAAAAAAGCTCTCTTCTTGTTCTTTAGCATTGCTTCATCTTTTATATGAGCAGACTTGAACAAATCCGTTGGAGTTCTAGTCGTTGCTCATCTTCTCTTTTTTCTGATATTTTATGGTCTACGAGGTTTGCAAGTATAGAAAAAAGTGTTTTGATAAAAGAGTGTTTATGTCAAAAAGACTCATACCTCTATGTTTCCTACTGTCACCCAGAAGTGGTAGGTAATCCCTTTTTGTCTGATAGGAGAGAAGGGATCTAGAGAGATAAAAAAGATCTTCTGTCAGAAAGATAAAAGATTACGCAAATGAAATATATTTGACTTTTCACTAGATGGCAAAAACATTTTGAAATATAAGGAAACCGATGTTTAAGTTGAAATCTATGTTTAAACTGAATCTATATTTAAGTGAAATATATGTTTTCAAGCGAATCGATATTTAAGTGAAATCCATGTTTGAACAGAATCCATGTTTTCAAGCGAATCGATGTTTAAGTGAAATCGATGTTTAAGTGAAATCGATGTTAGAATCGATGTTTAAGTCAAATCGATATTTTCAAGCAAATCGATGTTTGAGTGAAATCTATATTTTCAAGCAAATCGATGTTTGAGTGAAATCTATATTTTCAAACAAATCGATGTTTGAGTAAAATCCATATTTTCAAGCAAATCGATGTGGCACTTTGTGAACTGAAATCGATGTATATTGAATAGACATCGATTTAACTTTTTAGTGCAAATCACACAGCAATATTGCCATAAATTTATATTTATTAGAAAAACATGATATTTAATTTATTAAAAAATATGATATTAAATATATTTAATATTTAATTAATCATAAATTTTGTTATCACCAAAATATAAGGATAAAATATAAGAGTGGTTCAACAAAGTCGACCTAATAATTTTTGAGATAATTTTTACTTGACAAAAAATTAATTTAAAAATTAAACTATAATTACTATAATTTGTATCATCACTTAATTAAGTTATGTTTGAAATTTCATCTTAATTAGACACCATTTAGACCATTTAAGTGTATACAGGTGTGTACTTCAACAATACGATATTTAGTTCTTAAAATAAAATCAAATCTGAAGTGTACTGATTCTAAAAATATAAATATCAGGAGTTATTGATGCATAGATGTTGAGATTAAGTCGGCCTAATAATTTTTGGGATAATTTTTACTTAACAAAAAATTAAATTAAAAAATTAAACTAAAATTACTATAATTTGTATCATCTTTTAATTAGCTTATGTTTGAAATTTCATCTCAATTAGACATTATTTATATCCATTAGATGTTGAGATTAAGTCGATCTAATGATTTTTTGGATAATTTTTATTTGACAAAAAATTAATTTAAAAAAGTAAACTAAAATTACTATAATTTGTATCATCTGTTAATTAGTTTATGTTTGAAATTCCATCTCAATTAGACACCATTTAGACCCCTTAGATACACCGGACGTGAGAGGAAAGTTAAAAAAAAAAATCGATCTGCCACGGACCAGACCGTATTGGCCCATGACATACCGCGGCGTGCCACTGCGGCATGCCCGAGTCACCCCATTCGAGCCAGAGACCAGTGCGGTTTGGCCAAACCGTGCGGTTTGGCCAAACCGCACGTGGAAGATGATTTTGGAACGTAATCTATTTTTTATGTCAAAAATATTTTTAACCCATCATCATGAATAATCTGCTGATATAGTAGGATTATCCATTCAAAATTTTAAAAGATTAAAGTATATATATATTTAAAATAATTTATAATCTATGATTATATATATATATATAAATTACTTTCATTTCGATCACTCTTTTTTTTAATAAACTCTCATATCTCTCTTATCTTTCTCTTTCCCTAAATTAATATATATTTTAAACCCCTCCCCCCTCTCTTTTCCACTTGGACTCTCGCTCCCTCCACCACTCTCTTTTACCATGTTGAAATCTCTCTTTCTCTCTCTCTTCCCCCACTTGAACTCTCTCCACCTTCTTCGTATTCAAATTTTTTATTTAATATATATTTATAATAAAAATAGGAGAAATTAATTGGAAGTCTCTGACTGTAATATGAAGGTCCTTACTGTAATATGATTTAACGTATACTATAACTAAAGATAACACTTACTGTAATGAGTTACAACTCTGTTAGAGACTAAAAAATAAATTAAATATTTATTAGGGACTCCTAATTAATTTACCCATAAAAATATACTACACTAGAACCCATCTAATCTTTCAAATTTATTTTTTCTTAATTTATTATATCCTCTTTTCTCTCTTTCCATCTCTCCACCTCTTCCCGATTATATTTTTCATATTATTAGTGTTTCAATTTCCTAACCTCTCTATGCATCAAATTTTTCAAAATTTTACTATTTATATTTTCTAATTTATAATATATTTTTATTACAAATACATAATATGCCTTCACCCATAACAGCTAGTTCCATGGTCTATCAAATTTTAGGGGTATATTGGGACCGTCAAAAACAGTATAATTATATATATATCACAACAAATCTCCTCTCCCTCCCCACTCTCTCTCTTGCTTTCTCCCCACTTGGATTTTTCTCTCTATACCCACCTCTTTGCCGTCAAGTTTTATTAAACACTTGCTACCTTTGTTTCAAAATTTAATATTGGAGAGGAGAAAATTTGTTAAGCCCGAAAATTAGAAATCAACTCAAAAGTGACAACCCAATAAACATACATGACCTAATCCATCAAAGGCCCCACATGCAAGATAATAATAAGCGCTACACGGCTCCGAATCGCAGCCTACCTAGAGAGATATCAAAGCTCCGAAAAAAAACTTTAAGCGCATATCAAGTGTCCAGAAAGCTATCAAGGAGCTTATTTCAGAATATCATAGCATATGGCAATCCTCAGCCTAAGGCAAATAAACCCATTCAAGGGATCCCCACAAGGCCCTAAGGAGATCTCGTCCTACTAGGCTCCGACCCAACCTATCAGCTAAAAAATTCCAAACATGATTACTGTTAAATCGCAAGCATGGAGGGATTAAGATGAGATTAAAGAGTCTTACATAATTTACTCAAAGCCCATAACGGAATATGTCAACTTCTTTGTCTCATTTCTATATGAATTTTGGTGATAACAAAACTTCTGATTTTATGTGATTAACATATACATTTTATTAAGTCTGTCAACAAGAAATAAAGGTAAAATAATTGCTCTAAAGGTCTTCAGTGTAAGTACTTCAAAACTCATTCTCAAGTACTTTATAATATTTTCTTAGTCCATATCTATTTTAGAACAAGATTCATACCGATTGATGTTGAAATGCTCTATCGATTCCTGAACAAATTGTGCATCGATTCATGAATAAGAAATCTCTATTGATTGATATTTAAGTATTCATCTGATTAGAGAATAAGAGTTTCTATCGATCGCTGTTTAAAGTGTTACACTAATTGCTGAACATCTTTAAAGTTCATTCTGATTACTTAACAAAGATTCAGTAGTCTTCCTATTGGTGAACAACATACTATCTATGTTCCGATTTGTGAATACCATGTTCCGATTGGTGAACACCATATCAATTAGCATTATTGTTGTTCCGATTAGTGACAAGTGGCCTGATTCATTTCGATTAACGTTATAGGCATTCTGATTACTGACTAACGAGGCTTATACTGTATCGATTGCTGATCACCATGTCCGATTAGTGAACACTTACTCTATATTATTTCGTGTGTTGCTCAGATATCGATTAGTGAATACTTGGTCTACATTGTTCCGATTAGCACTATTCACTCAACGATTATTGAATATGAGTCACAAGTCATATCGATTAGTGAACATTTGACTTATATACTTTTGATTTGTCACACCCCCAATTATAGAGGAATAAATTGGGTGCGCGAGGATCATATACGAATGACGCAGAAGAGTAAATCAAAGCGAAACTAAGTAAAGTAATGAGACGAGACAATATTGGTATAAAACATCAACTCTTTATTCCATTAACTTTCAATGTCAAATTACAAACTTAAAAACTTTGAGCCAAACATAGGACCCATTTATTGGAAGGAAAATTACATTGGACTCATTTCAAATGACTAGCTATTACTGACTCCATATAAGCCTAAGCATAATCTATGACAAACTTTCTTGTACTCTCTTCACTCAAGCCCATCCCCTTCAGTTTTGATATCCAATTCCTCATCACCTGAAAATGGTTAAACAACAATATGAGCTAACACCCAGTAGGATTTATATCTCATGGTGCGGGCATACTTTAAGTAAATTAACATTTTATCATGCAACAAGCAATACTCATGCTCATGATAACATGGTAAATCAATGTCAGAGTCATGACAAGTATTTGACACGAGAACAATTTAGTAAACAATATCCAATGACATTTATCAAGTGACAAGAGATGATTACTAATAGTGTTGACGATAGTACGATCATGTGCCAAAAGGAAGATATTCAAGAGGCTCAATATTCAATAGCATGTATAGTGAACAGTACGAGTTGAATTTCATAGAATCCCAATGGACAATAACATGTACGATAGAATTGTCCATGTAACAATTCAGTCATATCAATCAATCAATCATTCAGTAGCAATTTGGAATTAACTGGACCAATCTTGCATTTCATTCAGGTGCTATGCTAGACAACCTAGTGGATCATATACTTCCGCGGTTATAAGTATTTCGGCTGCTCCTCCCAGGACTAGACAATGTTGTTGTGTTATGGTTATGTGAATGACCAAAATCATTATTTTGATTTGTTTCGATGATGACATAATCTTGTTCATCTTGTTGATAACATAACTTCATTGTTTTATTGATGAACATAAGTGCTTTCATGTTACATATCCTTTAAGTAATGGTTGCATAGCATAGACTGACTAGCCATAGTAGAAACTTGCATACATGACCAATCGATTGTTGGATTATGTTGTGTTGAGTGTGCCTCATGTTTCATATTGTAAATATGACACAACATATGTTTTGATGATGACTAAACCATTTGATGATGACTAAACAATTTACAATTTGTTGCACAACATTCTTGATAATGATTAATAAATGGTGTTTTAATAACCATGTCTTGATGTGACACCATAATGTTTTTGATGATGAACTTAAGTACTTTCATGTTATATATCCTTTGATTAATGATTGCAAACCATAGACTGACTGGCCACATTGAAAACTTGCTTAAATGAATTTGTGATGTTCTATTTTGGTTGTAATAATTCGAAGATGTGTCTTCATATATTCACGATTTGGTCGCAGTCAGCCGAAGTCAAGTTTTGACTGGGACTTTGAACGATCACGTTTTGATCACAGTCAACTGAAGCACACACAATCTGATGTACAGTTTTGTTCTTTGTCAGTCGAAGTGGAACTTTGTCATATACAAAGTTAGACTTCGTATATGACAAAGTCATTTCGACTGATCAAGACAAATTTAACATTGTTACTTATTATGTTCTCATTTACTCTTTGTGAATCGAAACCAGACTTCGACCGAGACTTTGGATGTTCACATTTACTCTTGGCCAGTCGAAGCTATGGCACTTCGTATATTCATGTGTTGGTCGTTGTCATCCAAAGCAACTTGACTTCGGATGTCACAATTTAGTCTTTGCCAGTCGAAGTGCTGTAACTTCGGATTTTCATGTGTTAAGTCTTGCCAGTCGAAGCACTGTGACTTCGGATGTCACGATTTAGTCACCCTCGGTAGAAGTGCTCAATTCGATCGTTCTTGTCTATTAGTTGACATTCAAAGTTCTATATTGTTTTATTTTGTCAATTTCATCATCAGTTACTTAATGGGAATATGGCACATGTCTTTATTAAATGTTGGATATATTTGTGTCATACATTTTGAAGATGTTAAATTGCTTTATTTAAATGACTTTTGATAAATGCTCTACTAATTTGGGTTTTTTCGTGTACAGGACAAATGGAGCATGTGTCAACTTAAAGGGTGTGCTGACAACCCTAAAGTTGGTGCTTACACATTCCCAGAATCTCACGTGACTGGCACGTGTCTCATTTAAGGTGCTTGGGATTGTGCCCCTGGTTTTGATGATGTCATGAATCAAGCAAAAGTGTCATAAATTTCTAAGAATTCTCCTAACACAAGTTTTTATATGATAGGAAAAATTCATAAAGTCAAAAGATCTCATGTGTGTTGACACTGGTTGCTTCATAGATCGGCACACATGTCTCAGTGAATGAGTTACTAGAGTTCAGTGAAGCACTTGAGTCGACACTACCCATGTCACGCCCCGATATTTAGCAGCGGAATAAATGCCGAGGTGCGTGAACGATACAATAGACGCATCACAGTTGAATAGCACAGAGTCACAATTGAATATAATAACACAGTGGAAACTATAATATAAAAGTACTCCTTATTCCATTCATTCAACTAATTAAAAACCTTACATCAATCGAGCCGATCAAATGGCCCATTATTCAAATAAAAATGTTTCACTATTACATCAACTACTCAAATAACTATTCTTAGACTATCAACTGCTCATATGGCGGGTGCTCATCACTCTTGCCCTGCCCCATCTGACTCCTCTGGTTCCTCATCACTACCTGAAAAAGACAGGATGATAGGGGTCAGCGAACTAGCTCAGTAGGATTTACATCTCAATATTGTGCGGGCACTAGTATACATGATTAACATTTTAAATAGGCAAGATATGAACATGTACATGATGACAATGCATGCTTTTCTAACAAGTTGAATAGCGGAATCGAACAGATGTCATATCAAATCATATATCGAATTGCATATACAATGGACAAATAGTTCAAGAGTAGAATCATATCCAAAGGAATTGACCGTATTCATACAGATATCATGTATTCACATGAACAGACGTATCATATCAAATCTTATCATACCATATCAAATCAAACTTATCATATCATATCAAACGAAGGCACATTCACACAAATCTTGCATATCGTATCAGTGCCATGCCAAGCACCACAAGTCCATACTCCCGCAGTTAATAAGTACATTGGGGCGCTCTTTCCCAGGACCAGACAGGGCCCCTATTGCACAAGCATTAGTCAAATGGACCGAAGTCCTACGTTGTGCCAAACAAACATATTCATTTTATGGCCACAAAATTTCAATAATAAGCTCAATGTAACAAGAACATGATCATCATAGAGTCAAGGTGTGACAAATAGCTCAAGAAAACAAATGGGCAGTATAACGACGTATCTTATGTTTCATAATTCATTAATGTCTTGACATGAAGATGACTAATGACAGATCGTACGTGGAACATGTGCTCTCTATCTCCAGGGTACTTCATGGTACAACTAGCTCGGTCTCTACGTGGGAATCCATAGAGAACTGAGACTTACGGAGGTCTTAAGGAAAAGATCACTAGTCTGCCAATTCGGAATGACCGTCAAAGAGCTCACAATTCCCCAAGAAGGGTGTGCCTAATCGTGCAAATGTGTAAGTGACGTGTCACGGATCTTTCCTAACATGTATGCAATATGAACAAATAATTGAAACATCGGAAAGCATATAACTGAAGGAAACTCATATACAAATCATGATAGAAACTTAACTAACAAGTCCATACTAGCATGTATTCATTCCCACATTCATATCATATTCTTACAATATCAAATTGACAATAAGTAAGATCACAAGATAATCAAATGAACATAAGGTCAATCACAATTACACATTAGAATCATATTCATATCATTACCATTTTTCAATGGGTTGATTTCTTTTAGGTCCATGCATACTACATAACATCATGCACATGCTAATAGACCAAGAAAACTAACAAGCTAACTGACTCGCCAAAAAGTACAGTCTCGGGTCTGTCTGTGAATAGCGTCCAACACATTAGACATTTTTCCAAACACGGTGTACAGGTAAACAGGCCAAACCATGTGGAAAAGTGAATCGCGTCAGCCTTGTAGGCCACCTTTCAGACGAAATCGCGTCGGGGTATAGCGACGCGTTAAAGGAAATTCATTAAATAATACGCTGGGCGGGAAAACGGCATGAAACGTGTCCGGGGATCCCGCCGCGGTTCAGATCGGGCACAGACTCCCACGCGGCACGAAGTCTCACGCGGCCATTGACCGGTCACCGCGAGAATCGTGTCACACCTCATGGACGCCATTTACTGGATCGCGTCGGACCAGGCCGACGCAATACTATGCGCTGGAATCGCGTCGCCTGGACCAGACGCAATTCCTAGCTTAACTCGAAAATGCAGGAAAACCAACTGCTCCTCTTACCATGCTTATATCTCTCTATCTAATGATATTTAGACAAAACTTCCAACATGAAAGATGACTAGAACAACTAGTAGAAGAACTTTGATGTTGGGGGTTTGATCTAATTCTGTCTCAAATCTCATGCAAAATATGAAGAACATAAAAATCCCTAACTGTGCGCGACTTAGGGAAAACGACTAGAACTCAACATATACTGCATGAAAATTAGGCAAATCAAGTGAAAATGAACCTAGACTCGAAGCTCTACAAGATGGTATTGGTTTTATTTAATCTTGGCCTGAGAACACCTACCTTTATGAAGATCTAAGAGATGTCGTCGTTCTGGATGCAGCAGAGGATGAAGGGGATGAAGCTCCGGTTCCCAACCTTTCTCCTCCTCCTATGAAGCCCTAGCCCACCTCCAAATAACCCCAACTCGTTGCCAAACCTTCCCCAAGAGTTTCGTGACGAGTTCTTATAGATTTAGGGTGTATTTACATGTCCTAATGGGACTAGGAAAGTGGGCTGCGAATTCTGCTTTCTACCTTCCAAAATTTGGGATTCTCTCACCCAAAGGAGGTAGTTACACCATGGGAAGGTGTCATACTGGGTTGGCCATGATTTGGCTTGCCATGCATGGCCATTACCACTAATTTTAACCCTAATTTCCCTCCCTAATCACCACCTATTTACATGTACAAATTTGGGGGTAATTTCTTGTTCCAATTTTTATTCTTGGGCCAAAAGTAATCCATTGACCCAATTTCATTAACGGGTCTCTAATACAAGATGTTAGAAGTCTTTCCAACATATTTATTTTATTTATGGTTGTGACATTTTTCCGCGTTAACAATGTTTCGACTTGGTTTCCTAATTTGGGTAGTTAGTCACATGTGATGTTCATTAGGTCAATCAGATTTTTCGTTGCACGAATTTCTTTGTGGCACACTTAGGGATAATATTTGTGGTTGATTTATAATTTTTACGGAATTTTCCGATGTATTTTCTCTTGTACGATAATGGTACGTAAGTTTTATCATTCTGATAATGCAGAATTTATTTATTTCCATTTATTTCTAAAATTTTTAAATAACTAAATTTCCGGGGTGTTACATCCTCCACCACTTAAGAAATTTGGTCCCCAAATTTACACGTAATGGTATAGTTCGTACCTGAGAATAGTTCTAGGTGGTTTTTCTTCATTCTTTCCTCCGTTTCCCAGGTAGCGTTGGTAACTCCGTCTCGACTCCATTGGACCTTCACCATAGGTATGGTACGATTCCTGAGTCGTTGAATCTTCCGATCCAATAGCTTGATCGGCTTCTCTTCATAGGTCAGGTCCTCCAGAATCTCCAAGTCCTCATGGTTGATTACATGGTCGGCATTGAATAAGTACTTCCTCAGCATGGATATGTGGAACACATTATGCACGTTTGCCAGCTGTGGAGGTAGTGCAAGTCTATACACCACCTGGCCAATCCTTTCCAGAATTTCAAATGGTCCGATAAATCTGGGACTCAACTTTCCCTTGATCCCAAATCTTTGGATTCCCCTTGAAGGTGAGACCTTCAGGAAAACATGTTCGCCAACCTGAAATTCCAGTTCTCTCCTTCTCTTGTCTGCATAACTCTTCTGCCTGGATTGTGCTATCTTCAGACATTCCCTGACAATCTGAACCTTTCTGACAGTCGCCTCAATTAAGTCAGGTCCAACCCATTAGTTCTTCCCAACCTCTTCCCAACAAAGGGGTGATCTGCAACTCCTGCCATATAAGGCTTCAAACGGTGCCATCTTGATACTTGCATGATAGCTATTGTTGTATGCAAACTCCATCAGGTACAATTGATCATCCCATCGACCTCTAAAATCTAGCACCAGAGCACGAAGCATATTCTCCACAATTTGATTGGTCCTTTTGGTTTGTTCATCAGTCTGAGGATGGAAGGCAGTACTAAAGTTTAGTTTAGTACCCATTGCTGCTTGTAAACCCTTCCAGAAGTGTGAAGTAAATCTAGGGTCCCGATCCGATATTATGTTAGATGGAACCCCATGCAATCTAACTACTTCCTTAACATATAGTGCGACCAATACATCCACTGACTAGGTACTCTTAATCGGCAAGAAATGAGCCGACTTAGTCAATCGATCAACTATTACCCAAATTGCATCCATTCCACCCCTAGTCTTGGGCAATCCCATGATAAAGTCCATACTGATACTATCCCACTTTCATTCCGGGATTTCTAGTGGTAGCAGTCCACCCGCTGTACGGAAATGCTCGGCCTTGACTTTCATGCATGTTAAACAGTATGACACATGATCGGCCACATCCCTCTTCATGTTTAGCCACCAATACGACCTTTTTAAGTCTTGGTACATCTTTGTTGATCCAGGATGAATCATGTACTTGGATTGGTGAGCTTCATTTAATAACCTATTCTTGAGTTCTTTATGATCAGGGACACATGTTCTACCTCGGAATAGTAATCTTCCATCAGCTGATAGAGAAAAATCAGGTCTTTGTTCTAGCTTCTCCCTGATCTCGACTAAGAATGGATCCTCTTCTTGTTTCTCCTTGATTTCGGTCAGTAGATCCGACTGTATTTGGAGATTGGAAATCATCACCTATTTTTCCTTCTTTCCCATGTCTAAGTTTAAACTTGCAAATTGCTCAAATAACTTCCATTCACCCAGCATCATACTAGCTAACATAGCTCCAGGTTGTTTACTTAGAGCGTCTGCCACTACATTGGCTTTCCCAGGGTGATATTGAATGGAAAAGTCAAAGTCTTTGAGATATTCTAACCACCTTCTTTGTTTCCTGTTAAGCTCCTTCTGTGAGAATAAGTATTTTAAACTTTTGTGGTCAGAAAAGACTTTAAATTGCTCACCATAGATGTAATGCCTCCAAATCTTCAAGGCGAATACTACAGCTGCTAACTCCAGGTCATGAACCAGGTAGTTCACTTCGTGGATCTTCAACTGTCTTGAGGCATATGCTATTTGTGACGACCCTCATTATACCGGTACGGTTATACCAACCCACGTCGGTATAGTGAACGTTATCACAGTGGGACATTTACCCAAACGCTATCACATGATTGACATATACACAAATATAGATATAGAGTAGTGGAAGAAAAGAACTACTAGTTTTCATTTCATCATCCACATTAAACATACATGATTCAAATGACAAATTTAAGAGAAATAAAGTCCACATAATGAAATACTAAACTCAAATACATAGTTTGTCCACAAATTCCTTAATAGTTCTATTACAATGTCTCATTACATACTATGAAAGCAAAAGTCACAACGTCGACTCCACCAAGCTACTCGCCACGCTCGGAGTCACTCTCCACTGTCTCTTCCAAAGGTGTCGGGTCACCAACTAAACCTGTACGCCGAAGCAAGGAGTGAGTCTAAAAGACTCAACAAATAACTCCATATACATCATTCATGCATACATCACAGTAGGTTCTACATTCCAATTCACGAAGCAACACATATAGCATGTTTGAACATTGATAAGAGACAACCTATCATGGTATTTTTACAAAATTTAAAACATATGGTACATGATTTGAGACATTCCAAAATGAATATCCTATCACATGCTTACTACTCATTCAATCACATTAAGCTACAACATGATAGCAACTAACATGGGATTCTCACATGCATAAAAGGAAACATTTCTATCATGGTTTCTACACATTCTTGCACATGCACACTATCATTTCATACACTTTAAGGTTGCTGTTATAACATTATTTCACATTAACATATCATGGATCACAATACCACAATCTAACACATTGGTTTCACATGTTTGCACAATTACTCATTCACATAGTTCTCATTTTACACATTGCACGTTTACACATATTCACACTACACAATTTACACATATCCACATTCACATTTCACAATTTAGTGCCGTGACACATAGTCCAAACCACCATTAGAAGGACACATCACATACACATAACACATAACACATAGACGCCACCTAGGCAACACAGTGACGACTCTTAGACTGCGCAGACCGGGAGAACAAGTCTCCACCCTAACCAGTGGTACTTGTCCACCTCCAGGATTTCATCCTAATACCCTTAGGATCTTAACACATTGAACTTTCCCATGGGGACTTTTCCATGGTACGGTTCCACGGCCCTCTATGGAAGCAGTGTCACACATGGCACATTCTTACACATTACACATTCCGATTTTTACACACATATTACACATGTCTTCACATTCTCTCACTTATACACATGGCTATGTTTTCCTATTCATGATACTATTGTTGACAGAAATCAAACATTCAGTACCTTACACTAATCAGGTTGAAACATATATAATCAACCATGTTCATATTAGTATGTGTCGAACACTCATTTTCGCATGGAAACCTCATGGAGCACTCTACAGTTATCTAAAAAACATGAGAATTTAACCGCAGACTAATTTTAAGTTTATGATCACACATGCAAATTTTCACATTTTTCTGAGTCATATTTGCATTTACAGAAATTAAAACATTCAATCTCATGCCATTCATAATTCAATTTATCATGGAACATAACATGAATCTCAGATTTGACATTTCACAGATCCGAATCTATCATACACATTGTTATAGAAAATTTCCCCGAATTTATTGCACAACATACAATTTACTGTGGATTTTTGAGAATCCTACACATGCCTTCTATTTCCATTGCAGAAATTACAGTAAATCACACGAACATGAACAAATTCTCAAATTTGCAGGGTATGAACTGACGCATATACACATGGTATAGAAAAATCTAGGGCATTTAATTCCTCAGGAATCATGTAGACAGTAGGTGAACATGCATAATCCATTTTTCCCAACATGTATTTCAATAAATCTAATAATTTATGCCATCCACAGAAAAACACAGAAATTTCCACACACATCACATTACCTATTTTACATAACATATAAAAATTACACTATATCTTCATGCGTCAAAGTCCAAAAAATACTTATTTAAGGCAGAACAGTTTACTGTTCTGCACTGAAGAACTTAGCGGCAGTGTCTGGCCATTCAAGGAGTTGGACGGCAATATCGCTGGACGCAGACTGGAGATCTTGGCGGCAAGAGGCCTTGACGCCAACTTCCTGTCTGTGCAAGAATACAGACCGAGCTTCAAATGAAGGAGAGTTGTGAGGATCCAGGACACGAGGAAAATCTGTAAAAATGGTAAAACCCTACTAGACACCTACATGGATGAAGTGAATGGGTTACTTGCCTCTCAATAAACCTCCAAAGGGATCAAAGTTGTTGTTGAAGCTCTCCTTGGGCAGTCCCAAGAAGCCTCCAAACTCCTCTTGCTCCGGGTTCTTGGTCGATGTAGACGCCAAACCAACGTCGGGGAAGCCTTCCCCTATGTCCCAGCTATCCTCCAGTCGGTGTAGATCGCCGGGAGAAGCCTTCAGTCGCCGGATTCAAGCTTGCCAAGTTCAGGTTTCCTTCAGTCCAAAGCTAGGGTTTCTCTCCTCTCTTCAAAGAGTCAAGAGAGCTCTTCTGGTGCAGAAGGGGTTTGGTTTATAGGAGAATGAGTTTGGGATATCCCGGAGGGGTGATGTGAAAGCCTGAGAGCCGTTGGGGACTTCTCCCTAATGGTTGGGCTTGCTTGCCCCTGGAGTTTCGGGGTCTGCTGCGCATGCATGTCAGAGAAGTAGACGTCCATATCTCTGGACGTTCACATAAGAATTGGCGTCCATCGAGGTGGACGCTGACTCATCATGGACGTTCATCCATGTTGACGCCAATTGGCCCTTCGGCCAGAACTTAAAATCATACAGAAACCATGCTTAACCTATACATATATACATGAAACCTAGGTAGTATAATGTATACACTATTACACCATGCATTCAAATAATATTTACCATCTAATTATACATATGCACATATAAGTATAACTAGCTAATATGTACATAGCAATTCACATATGCATAAACATGGTCACACATAACATGACTCAATGCAAAATTAATAAAATGGCAACAAATTCGAGGGCCTTACACTATTACTTTCCCTTGTTGCATTAAGACACATCCCAGACCTGTTCCAGAAGCATCTGAATAGATTTCAAATCCTCCCTCTTCAGTGGGTAAGGCAAGGACATGGGCAGTAGTCAGACACTTCTTCAAGTTGTTAAAACTTTCTTCACATTCATCGGTCCACACAAATGGATTTTCCTTCCGGGTCAGCTTGGTTAATGGTACTGCAATCTTTGAGAAATCCTTTATAAACCTTCGATAATATCCTGCTAATCCCAGAAAGCTCTTGATTTCTGTGACGCTTGTCGGTCTTTCCCATTTCAATACAGCCTCAACCTTTAATGGATCAATAACGATACCATCCTTGGTTACCACATGCCCTAGAAAGGATACCTCCTCAAGCCAGAATTCACATTTACTTAGCTTGGCATATAATTTATTCTCCCTTAAAATCTGCAATGCAATCCTCAAATGCTCCTCATGTTCTTCCTTTGTCTTGGAATATATCAATATATCATCGATGAATACCACCACAAATTTATCAAGATATGGACGATAAATGCTATTCATCAACTGCATGAAAACTGTAGGGGCATTTGTTAGTCCAAAAGGCATAACAATAAATTCATAATGCCCATACCTACTTCGGAAGGCTGTCTTGTGAATGTCTTCTCCTTTGATCCTCAATTGGTGATAGCCGGATCTGAGATCTATTTTAGAGAAGTATTTAGCTCCAGACAATTGGTCAAACAACTCATCAATCCTTGGTAGAGGATATTTGTTCTTGATGGTTAACTGGTTTAGTTGCATGTAGTCTATACACAGCCTCATCGACCCATCTTTCTTCTTGACAAAAAGGACAAGTGTACCCCATGGTGATGTGCTTGGTCGGATGAATCCCTTCTCTAACAATTCCATCAGTTGTTCTTTTAATTCCTTCAGTTCTGCGGGGGACATTCTATATAGTGCCCTAGATACTGGTGTTGCTCCAGGGACCAATTCAATGGTGAAGTCGACCTCTCGCTCAGGAGGGATTCCTGACAAGTCTTCGGGAAAGACGTCAGCGTACTCACTGATAATATGGATGTCCTCAACTTTGACTTCCTTCTTTGCGATGACAACAACAGCAAGAAAGGCCATACAACCTTTCCTCATCATCCTTTTGGCTTTTAGTGCAGAGATGAGGGACAATCTCTTGTGGTTTCTATCCCCTGTGAACACTAGTTTTGGGTAATGGCTAAAGGTTACCCGACCTCTCCTACAATTGATACTAGCCCCATATTCAGACAACCAGTTTGCTCCTAGTATCACATCATACCCCTCCATGTCCATGCATATTAAATTTGCAGGTAGGTTTTGAGTTTCAATCAACACTTCACTGGATGGCATATGGTTTGTAAGATTGGTACCAGGACCAATCGAGGTTGACACAACTATTCCGGATTCCATTGGGACGAGTTTCACAGGTAGGGTATCAACAAATGTTTGAGATATAAAGGAACGTGTAGCTCCCGTATCAAATAGAACATATGCGGGTCGGGTAAGAATAGTAAGTGTACCTTCCACGATACCTCCTTCTTCTGCAGCTTCAGGTTCCTGAATAGCCTGCAAGCGGCCTTGCCTCTTCTGTCCATTCGGACGCTTGTCCTGAGGGGCTTGTTCTTTCAGCATTGGGCAGTCCGAGATCCTGTGGTCACGACTTCTACAGCGCAGGTATCTCCCTTGCGCTCTCCAGCATTGTTCAGACCGGTGACTAGCTTTGTCACAGTGTTTGCACCTTTCTCCAGTTGCCACCACTATCTGCTTGCCTAACACCTTTGGCTTTTTATCAGCTGGTTAATTTACCCCGCCACTGGGCCTTTTCTTCCCAATGGTTGGTTGATACCTTTCAGTAGCAGACACTTGCTCCCTTTTTACAGACTTTCCCTTAATTCTATCGGCAGTCTCCATGGCATCTTCCAGTAACTGAGCCTTCTTTACCATATCAGCATAGGTTGGAATGCCCATTGGCGCCAGTTGAGTGATGAACTGGGGCCTCAAGCCATTCAGAAAGCGTTTCGCCTTCATTCTTTCTGTCCCAATCAAGTGAACAGCATATCGGCACAGATGAGAGAATTGAGCCTCATACTCGGCCACAGTGAGTCCTCTCTGCTTCAAACTCGCAAATTCGGCTGCTTTCCATTCCTAGACCCTCTCAGAGAAGTACTTGGTGTTGAATCGCTCAATGAACTGATCCCATGTTAGTTGCTGGCCATTCAATGTTGCTTCCACTGACTCCCACCATGCCCTGACATCCTTTTCCAATTGGAAGGTCGCCATTAGTACTTTGTTCTGGTCCGTGCATTGCATGACCTTGAATATCCTTTCAATTTCCTTAACCCAGTGTTTAGCAACATCCGGGTCAGTACTCCCTTCAAACCTAGGCAGATCCATACTTCGGAAATTCCGATGGAGATCACTGGCTCCGCGGTTACCTCCACCCTGGGTGGCTTGCAGGATAGCCTGAGTCAAGTTCTGTAATGTTTGTTGCATGTTTCTAGCCTGGGCACGTTCAACGTCCATTGAGGTAATAAGTACCTTCAAGATAATAATATGAGTCAGTCATCTAAATATATCACATGTGACTTCTATTCCCATGGCTCTACCCAAGGTCACATTGGGTATGACAGATTTTGACTTGTGTGATCTAGTTTCATTCCATATTCCTATTCCCTTGGACCCTAAAGTTCAGCATCTGATACCAACTGTCACGCCCCGATATTTGGCAGCGGAATAAATACCGAGGTGCGTGAACGATACAAATAGACGTATCATAGTTGAATAACGCAGAGTCACAATTGAATATAATAACACAGTGGAAACTATAATATAAAAGTACTCCTTAATCCATTCATTCAACTAATTAAAAACCTTACATCAATCGAGCCGATCAAAGGGCCCATTATTCAAATAAAAATGTTTCACTATTACATCAACTACTTAAATAACTATTCTTAGACTATCAACTCCTCATATGGTGGGTGCTCATCACTCTTGCCTTGCCCCATCTGACTCCTATGATTCCTCATCACTACCTGAAAAGGACAGGATGATAGGGGTGAGCGAACTAGCTCAGTAGGATTTACATCTCAATATTGTGCGGGCACTAGTATACATGATTAACATTTTAAATAGGCAAGATATGAACATGTACATGATGACAATGCATGCTTTTCTAACAAGCTGAATGGCGGAATCGAACAGATGTCATATCAAATCATATATCGAATTGCATATACAATGGACAGATAGTTCAAGAGTAGAATCATATCAAAAGGAATTGGCCATATTCATACAGATATCATGTATTCACATGAACAGACGTATCATATCAAATCTTATCATACCATGCCATATCAAATCAAACTTATCATATCATATCAAACGAAGACACATTCACACAAATCTTGCATATCGTATCAGTGCCATGCCAAGCACCACAAGTCCATACTCTCGTGGTTAATAAGTACGTTGGGGTGCTCTTCCCCGGGACCAGACATGGCCCCTATTGCACAGGCATTAGTCAAATGGACCGAAGTCCTACGTGGTGCCGAACAAACATATTCATTTATGGCCACAGAATTTCAATAATAAGCTCAATGTAACAAGAACATGATCATCATAGAGTCAAGGTGTGACAAATAGCTCAAGAGAACAAATGGGCAGTATAACGATGTATCTTATGTTTCATAATTCATTATTATCTTGACATGAGGATGACTAATGACAGATTGTATGCGGGACATGTGCTCTCTATCTCCAGGGTACTTCATGGTACAACCAGCTCGGTCTCTACGTGGGAATCCATAGAGAACGGAGACTTACGGAGGTCTTAAGGAAAAGATCACTAGTCTGCCAATTCGGGATGACCGGCAGAGAGCTCACAATTCCCCAAGAAGAGTGTGCCTAATCGTGCAAAGGTGTAAGTGACGTGTCACAGATCTTTCCTAACATGTATGCAATATGAACAAATAATTGAAACATCGGAAAACATATAACTTAAGGAAACTCATATACAAATCATGATAGAAACTTAACTAACAAGTCCATACTAACATGTATTCATTCCCACATTCATATCATATTCTTACAATATCAAATTGACAATAAGTAAGATCACAAGATAATCAAATGAACATAAGGTCAATCACAATTACGCATTAGAATCATATTCATATCATTACCGTTTTTCAATGGGTTGATTGCTTTTAGGTCCATGCATACTACATAACATCATGCACATGCTAATAGACCAAGAAAACTAACAAGCTAACTGACTCGCCAAAAAGTATAGTCTCGGGTCTGTCTGTGAATAGCGTCCAACACATTAGACATTTTTCCAAACACGGTGTACAGGTAAACAGGCCAAACCATGCAGAAAAGTGAATCACGTCGGGGTATAGCGACGCGTTAAAGGAAATTCATTAAATAATACGCTGGGCGAGAAAACGACATGAAACACGTCCGGGGATCCCACCGCGGTTCAGACCGGGCACAGACTCCTACGCGGCGCAAAGTCTCACGCAGCCGTTGACCGGTCACCGTGAGAATCACGTCACACCTCGTGGATGCCATTTATTGGATCGCATCGGACCAGGCCGACGCGATACCAATCGCGTCGCCTGGACCAGACGCGATTCCTAGCTTAACCCGAAAACGCAGGAAAACCAACTGCTCCTCTTACCATGCTTATATCTCTCTATATAATGATATTTAGATAAAATGTCCAACATGAAAGATGACAAGAACAACTAGTAGAAGAACTTTCATGTTGGGGGTTTGATCTAATTCGGTCTCAAATCTCATACAAAACATGAAGAACGTAAAAATCCCTAACTGTGCGCGATTTAGGAAAAACGACTAGAACTCGACGTATACTCCATGAAAATTAGGTAAATCAAGTGCAAATGAACCAAGACTCGAATCTCTACAAGATGGTATTGGTTTTCTTTAATCTTGGCCCGAGAACACCTACCTTTATGAAGATCTAAGAGATGTCGTCATTCTGGATACAACAGAGGATGAAGGGGATGAAGCTCCGGTTCCCAGCCTTTCTCCTCCTCCTCTGAAGCCCTAGCCTGCCTCCAAACGACCCCAACTCGTTTCCAAACCTTCCCCAAGAGTTTAGTGACGAGTTCTTATAGATTTAGGGTGTATTTACATGTCCTAATGAGACTAGGAAAGGGGGCTGCAAATTCTGCTTTCTACCTTCCAAAATTTGGGATTCTCTCACCCAAAGGAGGTAGCTACACCATGGGAAGGTGTCATACAGGGTTGGCCACGATTTGGCTTGCCATGCATGGTTACCACTAATTTTAACCCTAATTTGCCCTCCCTAATCACCACCTATTTTCATGTACGAATTTGGGGGTAATTTCTTGTTCCAATTTTTATTCTTGGGCCAAAAGTAATCCATTGGCCAAATTTCATTAACGGGTCTCTAATACAAGATGTTAGAAGTCTTTCCAACATATTTATTTTATTTATGGTTGTGACATTTTTCTGCGTTAACAATTTTCCGACTTGGTTTCCTAATTTGGGTAGTTAGTCACGTGTGACGTTCATTAGGTCAATCGGATTTTTCGTTGCACGAATTTCTTCGTGGCACACTTAGGGATAATATTTAGGGTTGATTTATAATTTTTACGAAATTTTACGATATATTTTATCTTGTACGATAATGGTACGTAAGTTTTATCATTTTGATAATACATAATTTATTTATTTCCATTTATTTCTAAAATTTTTAAATCACTAAATTTCTGGGGTGTTACCCAAAGGACAGGTCGACACTTGATAGATTTCCAGTAGCACAGAAGTCTAAAGTATCGCATAAGGTCGACTCTAGTTGAAGAACAGGTCGACACTAGTTGGTCTTCTGGTTAGCGCTGGAGGAAAAAAATTGCATAAGGTCGACTCCGGATGAGAATCAGGTCGACACTAGTTGAATTTTCTGTTAGCACTGAAAGGAAAGAAATACATGAGGTCGACTCCATATGAAGATCAAGTCGACTCCACTAGTCTATGGGGTCGACTCCAGATGAAAATCAGGTCGACTCTACCATTCTATAAGGTCGACACTCAGATGCTACAAGGTCAACTCTATACTCATGGACAGCCAGTCTCTACAACCGTCTAATGGATAAGGTCGACTCATGGAGACATGGAGTCGACTCTACTGAAGCATCTACATTTGTCCAAGTCAAGTTCTGTGTGCGTCGACACTATACTCAAGTTGTGTCGACTCTCTGACCTTCTTATTCCTGTGATGAAAAGAGTTTTCTAGCGCATTAGTTCTAGGCACGTGACCTGAGGCCCAATGATTAAGACTCTAGGCACACTTTACAAGGTTCTGGAAGATACCCTTTTTGGCGGCAAAAGCACCTCCTAACGAATTGAGAATATGTTGGGGCCCACTAGGAAGATTCTGTGATGCTGATCAAAAAACGGCGTGACGTCCTCTTCGAAAGATAACACATACAGAAAAAATAGAGCGTCTGAGAGCAAAAAGAGTAGAAAGAGCAGAGAGCTTGAGAGGAGAGAAGAACAGACTTCGGTGTAGTCTGCTCATCTAGAAGAAAAAGATGTTGGATCCCTTCTTCTACCTGTATGAAGACCTGTTGCTGATCAATTGAAGCAGAGCATCAGAATTCAACCCAATTCAGAGACAATTGATCCTTAAGCTGCGAGAAGATGCAATTGGGAGTTCAAGGAGAAATCTGATTAGATCTCAACTCCAGTGAAACTGCACGCAGAGTGTTTGCAAAATTTCTACATTCCTTTAGCAAGTTCTCTTGTTTGATTTTTCCTATTTCTTCTGAATACCAAACTGCTTGGTTGTCTGCTCTAGTTGGAGTTGATGGACTGATCCAACACTTTGTGTGTGAGGATTGTGAGATTGATACAATCTTGAAGCTGTGAATCAGATTTATTGAAGCTATGAATCGGCAAGCTGTATGAAGCTGTGAATCTGCAGTTGTGTGATTGTTTCACACTTTCGGGTTGTTTAGTGAAGCCTCACTTAGTTTAGTGAGGGGTGGATGTAGGTCTCCACACTGGAGTCGAACCACCTTAAAAATTTTGCTTGCATTGTGTGGTGTGTTGTGCATTGGATCATTTGCTTCGTCTGATTTGATTTAAGTAGCTCTTTCATATCATAAGGTTTGTTTCGGGCTCTTAAATTTTTAAGTGGTCAATATCTATTCACCTCCCTCTAGATATTCATTTCATACCCAACATATGGTATCGGAGTTAGGCTCTCCAATTTTTGGTTTAACAACCTGGAGAGATCAATGTGGAATGGATTCCATAGGATATATTGCAGAAGGTCATTCTGTAAATAGACCCCCCTATTTTGATGGAACTAACTATGCTTATTGGAAAACTTGCATGCAGGTGTTTTTGCGAGCACAAGATCATCAAATCTGGAGGGTAGTTAGTAATGGACCTATGAGCTATTGGAAGATGAGGAAAAGTGGACTCCAGAAGAAATCAAGAAGTCAAATGCAAATTGGAGTGCTATGAACATCATGCAGTGTTCACTTCATCCCACAAAATTTTCGAGGGTCTCATCATGTGCTAGTGCAAAGGAAATATGGAATCGCCTAATGGTCATTTATGAAGGTACGTCTGAAGTGAAAGTAACAAAAGCTAACATGCTGGTTTCTGAATATGAAGCATTTTAAATGAAGCATGATGAAACCGTTTCAGAGTGTATAGTAGATTGACCTTGTTGACCAATGGCTTAAAGAATCTAGAAAAAACCTATACAGAACAGGAACTTGTTAGAAAAATTCTTAGATCTTTAACCCTTGTATGGCACACAAAGGCCACTGCAGTAGAAGAATCAAGGAATTTATCTACTACATATGTTGATGAACTAATTGGCTCTTTGATGACTTATGAGTTGGGCTTAAAGAGAACAGAAGAAGATGTCAAGATGAAGAAGCCACTTGCACTCAAGGCAAGTCCAAGCATCAAGGAAGCCACTGATGAAAGTGAGTCATCTACTTCTAAAAATGACTCAGGTGAGTTTGCCCTTATCATAAGAAAATTCAGAAAATTTCTGAGAAAAGAAGGTAAGGGATTTCTGAAAAAGAAATCACAAGTGAACAATTTTTCAAAGCCTAAACAGTATGTAAATAAGAGATCTGATAGGGTTGTATGTTATAATTGCAGGAAACCAGGGCATGTGAAATCAGAATGTTCTAAGCCCTTGAAGAAGACAGATTTGCCCTTAAGCATTTACATGATTAGAAAAATCATGCTAACTAATCCCATGTTTCTACCCCAACTCACTGGTTATCCCTAGGTTTCTCGTACTAATGTTCTGATACCAATTTAATCTGTCACGTTCTAGCAAAACTACATTTACCGAACATGACAGATTTTATGCACGACGAGTAATACACATAGTTTGTTCATACTAACTAAGTTTGCGGAAATTATTACATGATACTCCTCATTTTAGTCTGAATGAGGATCAAACAGAAGTAACTGTAGCTTTATTACATTCTCACTTATAACTACAAGAATACAAAAGATAGTTGCACGACACTTCTTGATTCAGGTGGTTATCTCAACACTCAAATCCCCTTTAAGCAGTTCCTCCATCTTGGTCACCTGAAATATTGAATTGAATGAGCTAACTAGCCCAGTAGGATTCAATATTTCTAAAAGGATTCAGATAGATAAATATTCAAGGTAGAACGAGTAAAGATCACTAACATGGTGTGTTTCAATAACGAAAACACAAGATCATTCGATAACATGTGTTGAACAAGCACAATGTTGGAAATAGAATCAATAACTCAAGATGATATTTGGATTCCAAATCAGATACAATATCACACACACAAGCATGACATGATGACCAATCAAGCACGAATTGATGCATGCCAACATCCACGACGTCCTTATCGCCCCCGCGCGGCCACTGACGAATTCAGGTGCTCTCCCCAGGACTGAACCAGCCCTTATTTGCCAGGCATTTTTCTTAGATTGAGTCCCAAGACTCTCAAAGTGTCATCATCATACACTTATCCTTGTAATGAATCAAGGTGTACAAGGATTCACTCATGAATCACACACAAGAATTAAGGAACTCTGTTCCTTCGCTAGTTTCAGAATTTACGAATCTCACAAGAACAATTTTGTTCGGAACTTTGAAGAAATTATTCATGATGGAATGAAAGGTTCATGACTGAGTTTAGTAGGTAAAACCACAAGGGTTCATTCAAAGTTTACACATAAGAGTGAAGGAACTATGTTTTCTTACTGATTTCAGAGATTGGTAGCCCTTCGAGGTCAAAGTTGTTCGAAACTTCGGAGAAATAATTCATGGAACAAAGAAGGGTACATGACTGGTTTTGGTAGGTCTTTAGGTACTAAAAACCATAAGATTTAGGTGGACTATTAGTTGGTATACTTAGGTAGGATTTGTATCAAGAAATGGAGTAAAACAAAGGCTAGAAACATGTACTGTTGTCATCTGTCGACAGGCACAAGGAAGCTGTCGACAGATCTGGCTTTCCAGACATCAGGAGTTCAGGTCTGTGTGGATCTGTCGACAGCAAGAAATGGATCTGTCGACAGATCTCCACAGGTGAAAAATTCAGACTTCTGGCTATGAGTTCTGTCGACAGCCAGATGTTCGTCTGTCGACAGATCTTGCTCAAACTTTCAGAAATGATTCTAAATCAACTATAAGTAATACTATTAAACTTATCTATCATTTCTAACATGATTAGGACTTAATCCAAACATAATCTTAGCCTCAAGCATGAAGCTATCATGACAAGAGAATAAAAGATATAAACATGGAATGAGGTTCATATGGCTGATTTTTCAAGAAGACACATTCAAAGGAAAGTTCAAGGAAAATAGAATGGAAAGTTTTTCTCTTAAACTCTCTTATCTTTTTCCACTAATCACTTGTCAAGATCACACACTTAAGACCTTCAAGATCTTTCAGTTAATCAATTTCACAAAAAGAAAGAACCATCATGGTTCTATCTACACCACACACGAGCATTGATAAAACTTCAGATTCTTGGATCAAGTTAAGAATGGAAGGAACAATCTATGAACTCTCATGGGTTAAAACTAACTAAAACTTGATGGAGAATATAGTTCTATCATGAACACATTCTCAGAATTTACAGAGTAACAGACCCAATATAGATTCATTTCAAACATGAGAACCAAAGGTGGAAAGTCAGAGATTTAGGAGTTGAATCCTACCTTTAATGATGAATGAAAGGTTTCTACGATAAAGAGTTCCACAATTGCAAAGGAATAAGAAGAGTCTTGCACGTATTGCAACCTTAACAGGTGTTCTGTAGCACTGGAGAGGTAAGGTCCTTCGTAGACCCAGTAGCAGCAACACACAATAATTCCAGGAGCATGAACGGGGCCAGAAATGCACAGGAAGAAGAACCAAATGCTTCTGCTATACCCTCACTATGACATTTCAGAACCACAACAAGGTTGCAGCAGCATGCAAAGATGGAAAAGATGTTCATGTAACAAGATGGGGGACATTTATAACCCCAAACGTCTTCATGCACAATGACACGTTAACGACTAATGTGTCATGGTAAGAGTTCTTTTACCCCAAGTTTAACACGTAGCCCATGCAAAGTTACCGTGGCTACATGCACACAGTAACAATCATAGCCATTCCTAAGTGTGGTGGCTCCTTAAGGGCCTTCCATGTATCCCACCAGGAAATTCCCAAAAATGTCTTACCGTAAATATTCCATAATTCAGCTGGTCCAATGATCACTATGCAAAACCATCCAAATGGTGTCCTCTTGTCACGAAATTTTAACCATAGGCTAATAGAATGGTTTTACTAATTGTGGTGATTTTTATTTAATTTTTAGATTTTATTTTACAGTAGGTGAAAAATCACCCGAAAAATGGTCGCGTCGACTGTACCTTGAAATCCGTACGTCGAAAAATTCAGATAATTGCATTTCTGACTTCTCCACATTTTTATGGAAATTATGGTACTTTCGGATTTTTATTTTGTTGTCGTTTTCCAGTGTCGCCTTGTGGGAGCGCGCACTTCAATGTACGTCACTGGGGTAACGTTTGTTACCACTAATTATACACAAATATTATTTTTTTCAATTTATGACTATTGCTTAAGTCTAATTACTTTATTACACATGGTTTTTCAATAATAAAAATTCTGGGGTGTTACAGATTGGGAGCATGTTTCTTTTGAATTACTTGATCAATATGATGAAGTCAAAAGGAAAATAAAGTGCTCAAAAGAAAAATGAATCATATTGTTCATGATACCTTAATGGAAGTGAAAGAAAAAGAACTTGTTCAAGAAATCACCGTGTTAAAAGAAAATGTTTGTGAATTGAAAGTCAAGGAGATTGAATATGTCAAAGAAATGAAACTGGTTGCTGAAAAATATGATGCCATAAAAAGTGTGAATATTAAAATGAAGAAAGAAATTGAAAATCTTCAGAAAGAAGTAACCAGGAGACAAGAAGCTCTGGAAAGATTTGTGAGTGGTAAAAACAACTTAGAAGTCTTGCTTGGAACAAAAGTGAACTTCAACAAAGAAGGGTTGGACTTCAATCCCTTAAAGAAGAAAGAAATAAGTTTGAAAATAAGAACATTTATTTCTTCAACAAATTCACAAACCTCCTCATCCAGAAATCAATTCAATGGGAGGAAAACTCAAATAAATGAGAAAAGAGAAAATGTTAAAAATTCTAAAATTGGGAAATTCAATAAAAAGGGTAAGGCAAGTGCTGGATTCAATCAACAAACATATCTCAATGGAACAAATCTTGGCAATCACATGACTGGGTAGGTCGACACTATTCCTATGGCAGGTTGACACCTTCATACACTAGACCACAGAACATGTCTAGATGGACTCGAGCAGGTCAACAGCATCCCTACAGAGTGTCGACACACTCTCACAGCGTTGCTAGATCTGGTCATTCAGAATATCCCAAGAGGTCTAGTTATCGAAATTATTCTTGGTTTCCTCACAAGAACACTGAAGGCAATTTCATGAAAATGAAAAGAAACAGTGATTCAAAAATTCTTGGAACAGCAGAAAGAATCAGAAACAACATGAAACCAAAAATACCATTAAACCCATAGTAAAAAGGCAAGCATAGATTCCAAAAAGTTTGCGTTCATATGTTCTTGAATTGGGTGATTTGAAGGGACCAAAATGTACTTGGGTTCCAAAGATCTTTCTTTGAATGTGTTGTAGGTATGTCTTACAACCAAGAACAACAAGTGGTATCTTGACAATGGATGTTCAAGACATATGACAGGGGACAAAGATAAATTCTGCTTATTGTCTGAAAAGAAAGCTAGACATGTGACTTTTGGAGGAAACAACAAAGGTAAAATTGTTGGTTCAGGTAAAGTGGGTAAGAGTACTTCAAATTCAATTGATGATGTACTTCTGGTAGAAGGATTGTAATACAACGTTCTGAGCATAAGTCAACTCTGTGACAAGGGTCACAAGGTAATTTTTGATTCCCTTGGTTGTACAATTTTTAAGCCGAATTCAAACTGTGTAAAATTTTCTGGTAAAAGAATCAATAATGTTTACATAGTTGATTTGGATGAACTTGAAAACAACAATCTTTGTCTTGCTGCTAATAAAAATGATCTTGCATGTTTGTGGCATCGTAGACTAGGACATGCTAGCTACAATATGCTACATAAATTAGTTAAATTCAATGTGGTAAAAGGCTTGCCAGAAATTTCCTTCAAGTAAAATTTCAAAATCTGTGAAGCATGTACTCAAGGTAAGCAAACAAGAAAACCCTTCAAAAGTAGATCTGAAAGTCAATCCTCTAAACATTTTGAACTTATTCACATGGATCTGTTTAGACCCACAAGGACAAACAATCTAAATGGGAAAAATGTTTGGATATGTAATTGTTGATGACTTTTTAAGATTTACTTGAGTATTCTTTCTTGCTCAAAAAAGTGATGCCTTCATAGAATTTCAAGAATTCTATAAGAAAATCCTTCAGGAAGGAAAGTTCAAAATAATTTCAATCATGTCTGACCATGGTGGTGAATTTGAAAATATTAATTTTGAAAATCTTTGCAGAGAAGAAGGAATATCTCACAAAATTTCATCACTCAGAACCCCTGAACAAAATGGAGTGGTAGAAAGGCGAAATCGAACACCGGTTGAAATGGCAAGAACAATGTTGATTGAAAGTGGGTTGCCTAGAAAATTCTGGGCAGAAGCAGTAAACACTTCTTGCTACATCATAAATCGTGCAATGGTAAGGCCTCTAAGTAAAAAGACTCATTATGAGCTTCTGAAAGGTAAGAAACCTTCCATTGCTCATTTCAAAGTGTTTGGTGCAAAATGCTTTATTCTGAACAACAACAAAAGTTATTTAGATAAATTTGAATCTAAGAGTGAGTTGGGGATTTTTCTTGGCTACTCTAATCATTCTAGAGCATATAGAGTTTTTAATGTCAAAGATCAAATTGTTGAAGAATCCCCTCATATAACATTTGATGAACTTCATGATGGTGTGTGCAGGGAAAAGGATGATGGAGAATTCCTTGAAAAGGAAGATTCAAGCGACAAGCAAGGAAAGGAGTCTGCCACAAGTAAAAAGTCAGGTGATGAAGATGGGCAAGAGACAACAATTGCTAATGAAAACACAGATCAACTGAACATCATAATGCTAAGGGATCACCCTCAAGATAGTATCATTGGTAACCTACTTGATCCACCCAGAACAAGATCTCATTTTAAACTTATTTCTGAATTTTTTTTTTAATAAAAGATCACAGGGACTGCAAACCAGCTAAGTGCACTACTCCCCAGTAGGGAATAATGTTATCACTCCCCCGGTTTGATTCCCTGTGATAAAAATATTATTCAATAAGGAAGATTTGATACACAACCTGCGGGGCATACCCCTGCCAAACAGCCCATACAATGATAATGAAGCCCAAGACCAGACCCCACCAGAAATAGAGGAGAGAACCACCCAACTGACACACATTATCGCCTAAAACTAGGTAAGCCAGCCTTGTCAACTAGTAAAGCCCCGCGAACAGAAAATGGTAAAGAGCTCATATCACTGAAAACCGAGCTAGAAGAGGTGGAACAAGCGTAATTAGCCAAGCAATCCGCCGGCTGATTTCCCTCCCGAAAGATATGCTTCAACTGTGGCTGCATAAGATTGAACATTTGGAGAAGCCCACGCCACCATGGGAAGACCGCCCAATGGGGAAACAGACCAGAAGCAATAGCCTGAATGGTGGAACGGGAATCCGAGTATAGCACGGAAATATGAAGCCTCCTCCTCATAGCCAGCCGAAGACCATCATATAAAGCACGGACTTCAGCGACAGTGCTACTACCCACTCCATAATAAATAGCAAACCCACCTATGAAGCTGCCATGCACGTCCCGAATACAACCCCCACCACCACAAATTCCAGTATTACCTTTAGACGCTCCATCTACATTCAAGCAATAGCTATGAAGAGGCGGAGTCCACCTCACCTGAATGGGCACCCTAATGTGAACCAAGACTCTGAGATCAAACAGTTGGAGGATGGCCGCCTGGTTATAGGAGATAGAGCCTGAAAACTTAGCAGACACCATAAGGGATCTGAGTGCCACCACAGTCGAGCTTTTGATAGCAGAAACTGAAGCCGGAACACCCTCCATGCGAGCACGACACCTGGATCTCCATAATTCCCAGAGCATAATAATGGAAGTAATCAACCCAGCACAAAGAATGGGCGAGCTCATATTAGAACTAGATAAGATACTCCATAGGCGGATAGAAACATGATCACTCCAATTAATTTTGACGCTGAGAAGGGGAGCTACCCAAGACCATAGGACTTTAGCAATGGAGCTGGAGATAAATAAGTGATCAAGACATTCCCGCTCATGATCAACACAACAAACACACATGGATACAAGCAGAATTCCACACTCCATAATACGAGAATCAATCGAGACCGCCCGATGAAGTAACTTCCATGCAAACATCGCAGCACGAGGAGGAATATGATGAGACCATAGTTTCAGCCATGCACTACGAGAGATACCAGAGGCAGAGGCAACCAAGTAAGCTGATTTAACAGTGAACTCACCATGTTGATTAGGGGACCAAATAAACTTATCTGGCTGGTCAGAAAGAAGAATCCGAACATCCTGGGGGGAGACAGTAAGAGAGGACCAAACTGGATTACCATCATCCAACACCACCTCTCTAACCGAAGCAGAAGGAGATTGAATGGGAACAGTGCCACTCAGAGCACGTAAGAGAGATGAATCCCCAATCCAGGAATCCATAAAAAACTTAACCATAGTTCCTTCCCCACCAATCCACCGCATATTAGCCAAAATCAACTCTTTTGCTTTATTGAAAATGCGCTTAGAGATACCAAAAGGAAAGGGAGAAGAAACCTCACTAAGATGGGAAGTCAACAGGAACCTGCTCCGGGCATATGAGGACCAGAGGGAGGTACCATGCAAAATGCTCCAAATTTGCTTAGCCGCCATAGCCACCTGAAGGGTATTTAAGTTCCTGAAATTCAACCCACCCTCAATAAATGGCTTTTGTAAGGAAGACCAAGCTACCCAGTGGCGTCTACGCTCACCATCACCCCCCTACCAGAAAAAATTTGCACAAATTCGATCTAACTGATGAATGATCGTATTGGGAATAGAGACAGAACTAGCCAGATACACAGGAATACTCAAGAGGGTTGATCGAATAAGGACCGCCCGACCCGCCTGGGATAGTATTTTGGCACGCCAACCAGACAATTTCCGAGTAACAGCCTCCACCAGGAACTTGAAATCTTGGACTTTCAACCTGCCCGCCTTCAGAGGAATGCCCAGATACTTAATGGAGCCATACTGATGAGAGTAGCCGGTGACAACAGAGAGACGAGACACCAAGGCAGCAGGCGATTTTTCAGATAGATAGAAGCAACTTTTATGAGCATTCACTTTTTGACCCGAGCTCCTTTCATACGACCCAAGGAAATGCAAAAGAGATTTAACACCATGGATTTCAGCGTTCATAAAGATAAGCGTATCATCTGCATAAAGTAGATGAGAGATCGGCAAGACACCTCTGGGACCACTGAAGAATTTTATTAATCCACTGTTGAACAGATGAGACAACCCTCGACTAAGCACTTCAGAAGCAATGATGAAAAGAGTTGGGGCCAAAGGATCTCCTTGGCGAATACCTCTGGTAGATTTGAAAAAGCCAGAAATGGAACCATTAAACAAAACTGAAGACCATCAGTTGTATAGAAGCATACCAACTAGCGAAGTGAGCCGGGTGGAGAAACCAAATTTTTGCATAACCTGCAGAATAAAGTCCCACTCCATGCGATCATAAGCTTTAGCCATATCGAGTTTGAACATGATATTGTGGCCTCTAACTTTATGGTTAATATCTCTAATGATATGACGAGCCAAATCCACATTGTCCAAGATAGACCTCCCTTTCACAAAGGCACTCTGATTATCGGAGATGATAAGCGGCAACAACGGAGCAAGGCGAGCAGAGAGGATCCTGGAGATAATTTTGAAAGCAAAATTGCACAAAGTGATAAGACGAAAATCACCAAAATTACGTGGCACATCCACCTTAGGAATAAGGGTAATGAGAGAAGAAGATAAACCCCTTGGAAGACAAAACCCTGCAAAAAAACCTTGCGTCGCTGCAATGACATCTGCACCAATAATATCCCAGCAATGGGTAAAAAAGGATCCAGAGAAACCATCTGGACCAGGAGCACTATTTCCATTCATTTCAAAGACGGTGTTCTTAACTTCCTTTGCCGTGGGGGGGAGGCACAATTTATCGTTTTGATCTGATGTGATAAGCGAAGGAATAACAGATAAAAGACCACGGTCGACTTCATGAGACTCAGAAGATAAAAGATGATGGAAAAAGGTGACGGCTTCATCCTTAAGTAAATCCTGGTCCGAACACCAATCTTGAGAAGAATTGATTTTAAGCCTGTGAATATAATTTTTCCTCCTGTTACACTTAACTGTTGCATGATAGAAAGAAGTGTTGCGATCACCACTAGCAAGCCAATCAACTCTAGCCTTCTGTTTCCAGAAAATGTCCTCCCTTTTCAAGGCCAAGTTAAGCCGGCCATTAGCAGCTGAAAGGGCCTCACGATTACCTGCAGACGGGGACATGTCAAACACCTGCTGCAACCTAGCAACCTCTTCCGCCGCCGTGATTACCATCTGTTGAACATGCCCAAAGACTCCCTTATTCCAGCTTTTAAGAAAGGATTTAACCTCCTTGAGCTTCACATGGAGACGGATGAGAGGATTTACATCAACCACCCTGGAGCTAGTCCAAACAGTGGAAACGGCCTGCAAAAAGGAGTCATGCGTAGTCCACATATTTTGAAAAATAAATCGGGTAGGACCACGAGGGGAGGACACACAAGATATTAATAAAGGGAAGTGATCCGAGGGCCCCCTGCTAAGGTGGGTAACAGCTGCATTCGGCCAGAGATCCTGGAATTTATCATTAAATAAGATACGATCAAGTCTAGCACGAATATTAGCAGGACCTGCACGGTTATTGTTCCAAGTGAAGGTAGTCCCCATATAACCAGCATCAAACAGACCTGAAGCAGCAATGAAGGCGTTGAAATCAATCATACTGGACATGTTGCCAAAGGAGCCACCCAACTTCTCAGACAGATGAGCAATGCAGTTAAAGTCCCCACCAATAACCCATGGGACATCCACAGAGAGACCAAAATGCAATAAGTCATCAAAGAGAGCACGACGTAAACCTGCATGGCAGGAAGCATAAACACAAGTAATATAAGAGGAGTAACCAAACAAAGAACGAACTCCCAGAGTGATATATTGATCAGAAGAGACAATAATATCCAGAGGAAGAGAAGAATCCCAGAAAATCCATATCTTCGAATCATTTATCAAATTAGCAGCAAACTTATCCAACTTAAGAGAGATAGAAATCCGAGATGCTTTATCCATAGGCTGTTTAGGCTCAAAAATCGCCACTAAAGCGGGATGATGCTGAGAAGTCAACTTCTTAAGACCTCTTTTAGAAGCCAAGTTCCCAATACCCCGAATATTCCAGAATAGTGCAGAATTCATTGGAGTACAATATCTTTCCCTCTGTCCTCCGAGCGAGCTCTAGCTCTAGTAATAACCCGTTCACGTCTTGGAATATCCCCTTTGATGACAGAATTCAAATGCATGAAATTATTCTCCACAACAGATAAAGCAACCAGATCAATCTCTTCACCAGGAACCGAAACTTGAAGAAGACCAGATTCTAAGGAAAGTGGAATATCACCAGTAGGTAGACGAACGCTGTTACCTAAGTCTCCAACACCATCATCCTCAATAACACCTACAACCACATCTGAAGCTTCCTTCTGAACATGCATAATAGGAGTTGACAGAGTAGGATCTGCCTCCATCAGAGCAGGCGTAACCTGATCTGTCGCCAAGGGAAACTCCGCCGCCGCCACGAAGGTGATATCCGAGTGCTGGAAGGAATCCGCCATAGGACAGGGAACCGATGCAGAAACCTGAGCGGGGTTAAGGGAAGGATTTACGTCCACCTGCACTGGAGGAAACTTGAAACCTACCTCTGCCCGAGAAAGAAGCATATTATCTGGATCTACCGACTGCGCCTAAGGAGGGTCGGCCACAGGCGAAGGGTGAACATCGTCGGAAGGGGTAGCGCCCGAGCCAAGAGGCCCATGCACGACCACAGGCTTCCATGCCCTGGCGGCGGTTGGTGCAACAACCCTAGGAAGGGTTTTCTCTACGTGCATGTCCTTCACAGCCGTACGGCAGCGGCTCTCACCATGACCCAACCGATGACAAGCACAGCAATAATCAGGGATATTCACGTAAATAATTTCTTGCCAAAAACCACCATACTCACCCATCCCAATCCAAACCCTATCAGGTCTGGGTTGAAGCAAATCCAACTCTACGCAAACCCTAGACGCCTTAGTATTCAGGAGAAGATCTGTGGCATGCGCAACTTGAAGAACAGGACCAATGTTGGTCGCAATAGAGGAAAGCAAACTTTTCTAATATAAGTGCACAGGGAGATTCGGGAAATCAATCCAAACAGGTAGAATAGACGGATCTTCAGACAGTTTGAATAAGGGAGACCATTTAAAGAACCTGAAGAGCTTGCCTTTGACATATAGAGATTCGCGAAGAAGCACCCTTAGGAAATCGTCATCACAAGTAAACCTGAGGAGAAGATGAAAGTTGTCCAGGGCGCTGATCAAAAAAGGAGCTTTAAGGCCACAGCGCGAAACCAGGATGGATCGAATCTCTGGAACAAGAGGTCTACCAAATGAAGTCTTGGAAACCAAAGCAAACTTGAAGGGGATTAGGGAGGCGGTCATCTCTTCCTTAGAAAGGAACACAGCAGGTTCGCCTTTGTCCGTGAAAGCCGGATCATGAACCTTCGACGCCACAGGAGGAAGCTGGAGAGAAGCCGCTATAGCTTGGGCATAGGAGACGGCCCCCCCAGGAGGGGGAGGAACCCCCTCCGCGGCCATGGTCGGCCCAAAGGCCGGCGGGAGAAACCCAGCGACCAAGAGAAACCACAGAGCTTCTCTCTCTAGAGTCTAGAGAGAAAAAGATTTTTTCCTCTACTTATTTCTGAATTAGATCTGTTGAACCACTCCTATATTTTACCTTTATATTTTAGTGATAACAAAACTTATAATTAATTAAAAATTATTAAATATATTTAATATCATATTTTTCTAATAAATATAAATTTATGGCATTATTGCTGTGTGATTTGCACTAAAAAGCTAAATCGATGTCTATTCAATATACATCAATTTCAGTTCACAAAGTGCCACATCGATTCCCTTGAAAACCTAGATTCTGTTCAAACATCAATTTCACTTAAACATCGATTTCATTCAAACATCGATTTCACTTAAACATTGATTTCACTTAAACATCGATTTCACTTAAACATCGATTTCATTCAAACATCGATTTCACTTAACCATCGATTTCACTTAAACATCGATTTCACTCAAACATTGTTTTCACTCAAACATCATTTTCACTCAAACATCGATTTCACTTAAACATCAATTTCACTTAAACATCGATTCCCTTGAAAACATGGATTTCACTTGAACATGGATTCGGTTCAAACATAGATTTCACTTAAACATCAACTCTGTTGAAACATGGATTTCATTAGAACATGGATTCTGTTCAAACATAGATTTCAACTTAAACATCGATTTCTTTCATATTTCAAAATGTTTTTGGCATCTAATGAAAAGTCAAATATATTTCATTTGCGTAATCTTCTATCTTTCTGACAGAAGATCTTTTCTATCCCTCTAGATCTCTTCTCTCCTATCATACAAAAAGAGCTTACCTACCACTTTTGGGTGACAGTAGAAAACACCGAAGTGTGAGCCTTTTTTGACAGAAACACTCTTTAATCTAAACACCTTCTTCTATGCTTGCAGACCTCGAAGACCACCAAGTGGCTGACAGTCAAAAGAAGAAGAATAGAAAAATCAGCAACGACAGAAGAGTTCCAACAGATCTCTTCAACGGATCAATTCAAAGCTGCTCATATAAAAGATGAAGCAAGGCTGAAGAACAAGAAGTGATCTTTCCTGAAGATCTTTAAAGGAGTGTACATCATGTGAGAAACCTCAACTTCACATACACTCAAAGAATGAGAGAAGAGCTCAAGCCCAATCAAGATAAGCTTTTCATAGCAGAAGTTTTCAAAGCTTTCAAGCCTTCCTCTCTTCACTCTCTCTCTGTGGTCATTGTAATTCTTGGGGAGAGTCCTTTGCTGAGAGTTTCTGCATTAGAGTCCATTTTTGTAAAACTCTCAGCTTTGTTCTTTCCTTTCTAAGAAAGATTTCTGTCCAACTGAGGGACTGTACTCAATGTAGAACCTAGCTGGGGGTTAAGTCTAGCAGAACCGCACTAGGGTTTGTACTAGGAGGTTGGCTTCTTGACCTGTAAGAGAAGTGGGCTGCCTTCTTGCCCGGGAAAGAGAAGAAGACCAGCTGGGGTGCTGGGTGTTGTATTGTCCTTGAGGGGGACTGTACCCTTCGTTAGTAAAATCCCAAGCGATTGCTTGGGGATTGGACGTAGGACTTCCATGTGGGAAGGGCCGAACCAGGATAAATTTCTTGTGTTCTTTGTGTGATTGTTCATTTGCTTCCGCACTACTACTCTCTATCACACTCAACTAACCAAACTTTCAAGTGATAATTTTAAGTGATTAAGTTTATGTTTCAGATTTCAGAAAACCTATTCACCCCTCTCTAGGTTAGCTTGCTGCCGTACCAAAAGGGCCAACAAGATCAAATGACTCTTGTTTCACAAATTGAACCTAAAAATGTTGAAGATGCACTAAAAGATGCTTTTTGGGTAAATGCCATTCAAGAAAAATTGAATCAATTTGAAAGAAATAATGTTTGACATTTGGTTCCAAGACCTTCTTCTTAAAGTGTCATTAGAACTAAATGGGTTTTCAGAAATAAAATAAGTGAAGAAGGCAAGATAATAAGAAATAAGACCAGACTAGTAGCAAAAAGTTATAATTAAGAATTTGGAATTAACTTAGAATAATCTTTTACTCTTGTAGCTAGGCTTGAAGCAATCAGAATTTTACTCTCATTTGTATGTGCTCACTGTATTAAATTACTGTAAATGGATGTTAAGAGTGCTTTTTTAAATAGCTTAATAAAAGAGGAAGTTTTTGTTGAACAACCTTCTGGATTTGAATGCATTGATTTTCCTAACTAGCTTGACAAGGCTCTCTATGGATTAAAGGAAGCTCCCAGGGCTTGGTATGACAGATTGAGCTCATTCCTTACAGGTAAAGATTATTCCAGAGGTAAAGTAGATCAAACCTTTTTTACTAATGTGCAGGAAAATGATATTTTGGTTGTCCAAATTTATGTTGATGAAATTATATTTGGATCAACAAAATCTTCTGTGTGTAAGGAATTTGCTGATTTGATGACAAGTGAATTTGAAATGAGCTTAATGGGTGAACTAAATTTTTTCCTTGGATTATAGGTTGTTCAAACTAAGGAAGGAACCTTCATCAATCAGTCAAAGTACATACAAGATTTGCTAAAGAAGTACAAAATGGAAAATACTAAAGCAATGACAACACCAATGAGCACAACATTAAGTTTGGATGCTGATTTGAAATGTAACTTGATAGATCCAAAGACTTACAGAGGTATGATCGGATCCTTGCTTTATCTGATAACATCTAGACCTAATATACAATTCTCTGTGTGTATGTGTGCTAGATTTCAGGCTAGTCCTAGAGAATCCCACATGAGTGCTGCAAAAAAGAATTTTCAGATATCTGGCAGGAACTCATGAATTGGGATTGTGGTATCTTGCATCTAGTGAGTATAATTTGATATCTTATTCAGATGCGGATTACGCTGGCTGTAAATTAGATAGAAAGAGTACTATGGTCATTGCCAATTTTTGGGAGGGTGCTTAGTGTTGCCCGGTTGGCTAACCCAGAGGGGGGGTGAATGGGTCTTTAAAATAAGTTTATCTGAGAAAAACCTGAACTCAAATTAACATAAAAAGTTCTTGAAAGGGATTAGTAATGGTTAGTAAAAACAACAATCACACAAAGAAGACAATCACACAACACACAGATTTATCCTGGTTCGGATCTCCTCTCCTTAGGAGTCCTACGTCCAGTCCCTGAGCAACCCTCAGGATTTCACTAACTAGGGTACAGTCCCCCTATGGACAAAAACAACCACCCAGCTCAGCTGGTCTTCCTTCACCCCTGAAGGGAACACAACACCCTGGTAACACCAGGTCTTCCTTTACTCACGAAGGAAAAGAAACACCACCCTGGAAACCACCAGGTCTTCCTTCACGCACGAAGGGAATAACACGGAAAGTTCTTGAAAGAAAAAGACTAGCCCCTAGATCAAGCTTTCACAAAACTCAATCTGAAGCTACAAGCACTGAGAGTCGAAGATCTACACAAAGTGCACTCTCTCAGAACTAAACTAGCTCTTCCTTAATTTTTCTTCTCACAGCACAGGGAGCTAAGAGCCAAGATCGAAAAGAGTGAATTTCTGGCTCTAGAGAACTTTCGAAGACTTGAAAGCTGCAGAGTTCTAGCCGCTCTTCAATATGAATTCAATTCTCTCGCTGTTTGTCTTCAGAGCTTCATCTTGTATTTGTATCTCCGATTTGAATGAGGACAAGGAGATGACCGTTGTCTCACAGCTTTGGTGTACGTTAGACTGAAGGATTTGTGGAAGCTTCCTGTCAACAGTCTTTTGTTCTTTGGAGCACGCAAAGTGATAAGATCTTCTGAGTTTGCTTGTAGTTCCTTCTGTGTCCGTTGTTGTAGGATGGTACATCCTTAAGGTTCTGCAAGGTTGAGCTTTAATGGTAGACAGCTATACTATCTCCAGATGTCAATCAACGTCAAAGCAGATAGACACAAATATAGTAGTAACGCTTTATCGTTCCAAAAGATGCATGCAGAGAATACACGAGAATGGAAGATATGTTCTGTGTCCATGCAGAGATACGTTCAGTCTTTATTAAATGCATGGCAGTCAATCAGACGAGATGCGACTTTGACTATTCAACGTAGATTAAAAAAAAACATTTAATTAATGGAAACATGACTTATGCAGTCGTTGTGAAAATCTGATAGAATCGTTATGGTCAAGTTGCTGTAGACTGATAAGAAGTCGTTATGATAACTTATAAAATCGTTACCACAACCAAGTCGTTCTATAACAGATGATAAAAGAAATCGTTATGAAACATGGCAAGTCGTTATAACTTTCTAAAGAAATCGTTACGATGACTTACAGAATCGTTATGACGAGCAAGTCGTTATAACTTTCTAAAGAAATCGTTACGATGACTTACAGAATCGTTATGACGAGCAAGTCGTTATAACTTTCTAAAGAAATCGTTACGATGACTTACAGAATCGTTATGACGAGCAAGTCGTTATAACTTTCTAAAGAAATCGTTACGATAACTTACAGAGTCGTTATAATGAGCAAGTCGTTATAACTTCTGAAGAAGTCGTTACGATAACTTACAGAGTCATTATAATGAGCAAGTCGTTATAACTTCTGAAGAAGTCGTTACGATAACTTACAGAGTCGTTATAATGAGCAAGTCGTTATAACTTCTGAAGAAGTCCTTACGATAACTTACAGAGTCGTTATAATATCAACTTATTTGACATAGTAAGGTTATTCAATCTTTCAAGTAAATCGTTGTTCTAGAGAGGAAATCGTTATAGTTAATGAAGAAATTATTATGGCTCTTCTGAAAACAGATGTATGTAAGACTTACCACAAATGCTTGACTTTCTTTGGGTAATTCCTGTGCTTATGGCTAGATAAACAAGGTTAGAGAAACTTTTGACAGTGTTTTGTTTATCACCAAAATAGGCAAGTAATTAATTAAAAGTACATGGGGATGGACTGTTCATCACTTAGTCTCTTGGGCTTCTAAGAAACAACACTCGGTTGTTCTCTCTACTGCAGAGGCAGAATATGTAGCTGCAGAGAGTTGTGGCACTCAAATGTTATGGATTAAACACCAACTCCAAAACTACCTAGTAGATCTTGGATGTGTCCCAATAATGTGTGATAACACTAGTGCAATAAATTTGGCTAAAAATCCAATCCAGCACTCCAGGACTAAGCACATAGAAATCAAACATCATTTTCTAAGAGATGAAGTCAGCAAGAACTCATTTGAATTGCATTTCATTAAAATATCTAAGCAAATTGCAGATATTTTTACAAAACCTTTGTGTAATGAAAGATTTTCATATCTAAGAAGAGAACTTGGTTTGTGCTTGCTTGATTCATGACTGGTTGCTTGATAAATTTCTTGCAAATGCTTACTTGAGTGATTGCTTGTCATATGATTTGATATTACTTGTTGATTGATCACCTTACTTCAATATCTGGTGCATTTGGTGAGGGGGAGGTTGGTTCAAGAATTCAGTGTTTGGAAAGATAAGGTTCTGTGATTCAAAATGGTCAGAAAAGTTGAAAGTATTGGATACACAGTGATTGCAATCTGAGAAGAATGATTCCTTCAGAAAATCTAAGATTTGGCTTGAATTAGGTCGACTCTAATGGTAAGTAAGTCGTCACTATCTTCCTTGATCCTGAATTCTTTTCGTTTTTCAGTTTCTGTTCACTCTCTTCCTTCTCACAAAGATCCATTTTTTAAGGGGGAGTAATTCAACTGTAAATATTTTTATTTTTAGGCAATTTCTCAGGGGGAGTTATAATTCTTATACTCTAAACTCCATTATCTCTAAGAGTAAGAAAAATGGTTTGTTAATTATGAACTTCTAAGTTTAACTTTGAAATTCACTGAAAACATCAAAGAGGTTAAATAACAGTTGCTGAAAACATTGTCTCAAGTGAAAATTGCATCCTATTCATTTTTGAAATTCCCAAGTTTTTTGGTCTCTCTGGATAGATTCTAAAAATCATCTGAGCTGTATTGGTTTAAATTTTTTTCTTGAGAAGATAAAAGTTGTTCAAGATCTTTCATATAAAATCCTTAAAGATTGCAGAACAATGACTAGGCTATGAGAAACTACAAATCCTGATAAAATCAGTTGATTAAATTATATGTCATGATGAGCTAGTTAATTTTGTTCAGGGTTGATAAAATTCTGCTTGTGCTTACTGAGTAACTGGGGATTCTTGTGTCTGACCAACATGTATCTTCACATGAAAAGTTGCACACAACCCTTGAGATAAGATGATTACCTCATTTGAGTAATTATGAGCTCTGGTGTGTAAAAAGCATGAGCTCTTTCATGAAAAAGAAAGGGTAAGTCTGATTGTTCATCTTTTTATAAAAATGCAAATTGTCAGTCAAATTGAAATTCAAAATCTGAAAAATCTCAAGATAGTTTTTATCTCAATACATCTTGGTTTGCTTTTTATATCTATCCAGGGTCACCTTTTTACTTGTGTTGAGTAAGAATTTATAAGACTACAATTTCACCTAAAAGATTTTTTCACCTGTTATTTCTGCTTCTCAGTATTTCAGTGTTTGTTAATTGGATAAACTAAATTTATAACTTTCATACCATTAACTTCACTAAGAGGAGTATAAAGTGAAGAAAGTGCATAACTCTTTTAACTTCCTCAAAGTTTCCCAAATATACAATTAATCATGGTACATTGCTCCTTTCCTAATTCTATCTGAACTGTTCATTGAATCCTTCGTGATAGAGTCGACACATGTTTGGTTAGAGTCGACTCATCTTGTTCATCACTTTCACTGGAACATGTTATCTCTCACTATTCCGTATGCTCTCTGTATCATCTAGGGCAGGTCGACGCTTGACGTGTCTCTTCCCTCAAACAGTCTCAACTCAAGCGCCCGTTCGAATTGTAAGGCCTTCAATTTCTGTGCATATTATATCTATTTTGATGTTTAAGTGTTCTGCCGAAAATCCCTTCTTAACGTCAACATCCATTTGTGAACATTTTTTCGTCTCAAAACACCCCACAAAGATTAATTTAAAAAAGAGATTTTTAATGAAATATAAGCGGTGAAAGAAGAGGGAAAGAAAAAAGTGCATGTGTGCACGAGAGGGAAAATGTGATCGCCAGGTACACGAGGGTACCGAATAAGATGGGTAAGAGGTGTAGAGAATACTTACCTTCACCCAAAGATCGTGGGAGATAGAATGATGGTGGGTTGACTTCTACTTCTCTAACCAGCCGGCTGGCGAAGAAGACTTTAGCCCGTGGTTACCTTGCAAAATGAGAAAACAGCAAACAAGTGAAGAGAAGATTAGACTATGATGTGCGGTACCAAAATCAAAGAAAGTGAGATAAAACACAATGATATGGGCTTGAACACACCTCGTGGGAGTGGTGTTAAACCTCTAAAAATGTAGGCGTGTAAGGAAATGAAGTGAGTGTGTGTGAGAATTGTGTGATGAATGTAAGAACTAAACAAATGAAATGAAGCAAAAGAAAATGATGAGGAGAAAAGGGGTGGCGAAATGAGCCCGCAGCAGCAATGTCCAAGAGGAAGAAGAATCCTCCTAGCTCCAAAGCAATGAAGAGGGATGAAGGCTCCGAACTCCAATGGATGGATGCTCAGAGCAGCATGGGATGACTGTCCTTCTCCTTAGCTTCGGAATGCGAGTCTCCAGTGCGGTAGGGCTTTGCCGTATTGCTTGGGATCATCTTAAAACCATAGCCTTGGGGGTCTTTTATAGGGGAAAATTCCTTGAATCGCGACGGACATAGATGTCGCCTATTGAAGTGAATCACGACCGACTAAACTGTCGCGTTTCTAAAGATCGACTTGCCCTGATTAAGCCTTTCCAAACATCGATTATAGTAGGTTTAATAATCGCGATGACATAACCCAACGCGTTTCAAACAATTCCAATACCGATTGATTCTTTCCAAATATTAATAAATGGAAATATTGAATCGCGACGACCTGAGTGGTCGCGTATTTGAACAAATTCGATCTTCTGATGGTAATCGATCTTCATATGATGGAAGGTAAGAAACACGACGGACCATGCAGACTCGATTCTAATTAGCAAGAAAATCTTTCTAAAAACAATTTTGGAATTTGCCATAATTCGAAATTGGAAACTCTTAATCGCGATTACCTGAACGGACGCGATTCAAAATGAGTGGAAAGAAGTGGAGTGACTGAAAAGTAGATGCCAAGGTGTGATGATACACGCCTCAACAACATATGTCTGGAGCTGTTCTTCAATTCAAAATGAAGTGGCTTGTAGAAATCTCAGGAGATAACTCAATGTTTGGACGAAAAGGAAGGGTGTGCACGTGGGCACAAAGAGTAGAAAGATCAACTTCCAGCATCGGGGAAGTACCTACGGACACAATCCGGCAGGTTTCACCGTTGGGGAGCGTTTACCAGCTTGTGGACGTGCTGCAGCCATGGTGGATCTACATGGAAAATAGATGAATTGATATAGGAATCCAAAACAAGGAGTTTATCAAGAGATGATCTCCAAACATCAACAAGATGAACTGAATACTTGACTCAGAATGGAATATTTCATGTTAATTGGAATTTAGAATAAGTGGTTCTCTTCAATTAAGCACGAGAGTAATTTTTTGGCAATGAGCTCAAAGTCCTACATGATGCATGTTGGGCTAAAAGAAAAAGATTAAAACAAAATAAAATATAAAATAATCAAGGATAATATTGTTATGATGCCGAAATCAAGATACCAGATGGAATCCGTCATCCTTCTTGCAAAGTGTAACAGCCTATCCTCAAGTCGTAGGAATCCTATGAAATCATCACTATTTTTGGCAGAGGAGGGGAACTTAAATTTCAGATTCATTAGAGCCTCAAGGTCCTTGATATGCTATAATAGAGTATAACATATAATAAGATGCAATAATACCAGAGATTAGGGATTCGCCGAAGATGATCATGAGCTGTACGGCGAGAGACATGTATCTAAAACCTGTACTCAAAGACTCATCGGCATTGACAAGCAACAAATAATGGAGCAAAATATCAAAATAATGTTGCTTTAAATCATGACAGGTGATACAGACGCGTTTCACTTACCTGAATCGCGACGACCTGGTCAGTCGCGATTTACCTTTACCAGTCGCAATGGAAGTCGAAGTGAGGCACTTGAATCACGACGTATGTGTCGGTTGCGATTTTGAACTTTCAGCCGAGACTTGATTTTCTTGCCTATTTTGCATTCCTTGCTCTTTTTTGGGCTTGCCTCCGGGCTTGTGCGGCCATGGGGGTTTAGAAACACCCCTTCCCATGCTCTCTTCATGTTCTCAACCTCTCCAAAGACCGGAAATCAAGCTATCAAGCAAGAGAGAAGAAGAAAAGGAAGAGAATTGAATATTGAAGCTATGGAACATGATGATGTTCCCCCATCCAAGAAACCAAGAATTGAGGGATTTAAAAGGCTAAACAAGATTGATGGGCATATCTGCAAACTCATTCAAGCAAAACTGGTGAGTACATGTGATTCTTGCATTGTTCTTCATATTCTTGCTTATGTTCATCATTGTTCTTACATATTCTTGTTGTTATTATATGTTCTTGCTATTCTCATCTTCTCTCTCTATTTTTCCTTTTCTTTTCCTCTCTTTTCTTCTTCCCACTGCCATGGCCGAACCCATATCTCCAAATGCTGCCCATGTCATACTCATATGCCTATGATCATATCACCCATACCTCATGATTACACCTCCATATGCCAAACTCCCTTGGCCAAACCATGCGCATGTGCCATTTCTACTTATGGCCATATCAAACCAACCATGATCATATTACCCATGCATATGCCAATCTCCCTCCTGGCCAAATCTACTCACAGGACTATCCCCTCTTCCCGGGCAACAGGAGGTACATGCGTCTCGCTTGGCTCCAAAAGCTAACTTCCTCCATCAGTCTTGACATGACCACCATCCTCTCTAGGTGGAGAATCAATAACTTAGCTGTCCATGCCAAAAGATACCATGAGATTTACCTTGATTGGGCGGCCATGGGGGCTTTGATAGAATTATGGCATCCTCAAACCCACACCTTCCTCTTCAAGACCTTCGAAGCAACCATCCTATTGGAAGAAGTTGAAATTTTATTAGGCTTAAAGTAGATGAAAAGAGGCGACGAGGATGATACAACAATCATGCCAAGGAGCGTCACAAGTAAGGAAGTGCTAGAGAGCTTCATGGGGAGCGGAAGGGCGGCCCAAAATGTCCAAACCGGAAAAGGTATAAATCTGCAACAATTGGCAGTTTGGACGATGAAGGAGATACCAAAGGTGGAAGACGACGAGAGACTGGAGAAAATAATGAGAGGATTCGCCATATGCCTGGTGGGTGCACTCCTCTTTCCGTCGATAGACAATACACTTGAAGAGGAGAAGCTCAGTGCGGTATGTGGTAGATGGGAGGGAGAGAGACTGGGACCGGCGGTGCTAGCCTTCCTCTACAGCGGACTCACGACGACAAGCTTGGGTAGGCCTCCTTATGGATCCATGTTGTTATTCACTTGTTGGACGGATCTGCACTTTATGTTTGATGTGAACAATGAGGCCACTATGTAGCGGTCCTCATCGTTCAGACCCGTTAACCTAATAACGTGCTTGATCCGACTCTGCCTCCCGCGAACGAGCCGAAGCCTCGCAAGGGATACCATTTACAAGTCCGTAGAAATATAAAGGAAACTGCTGAAATATATTATAAGATTGTCATCTCACAAAAATTTACAAGGAATTTACATAGCCATTTCTCAACTGTAACCAGACACAATACAACAACAACCTGGGGCATACCCCGAGGTGTACAAAGAAAGAAGATTACACTGCTGGAGGTGCAGACCCTGCCCCGCTACGGTGCGGCTCGGAACTAGATGAAGGATAAGAAGCCTCCTACTCTCCCTCACCTGAAAGGAGTAGGGGTGAGCCTCACAAGTCACTGGCTCAGTAGGGAAACTCCCCTAGAAACCGAGCAAACCAAACTCACAAGTAACTACAGCAGGGAGCTACGCTAGCAATCTATAGAACTATCTAAACAGAATATTTAAGCTATAAACTCTACTTACCACATGCTATTAATAAAAGCAACTTTAATAAATAAACAGCAAACCACAACAAAGTGTACGTGCTAAAGTAGGAAAACACCACACTCGAGCCACGAAGACTGGTTCGCGACACCAGCTACTGACCCAGACAAACCACACAGGGCTACCTCTCAGTCTCGTAGCCACGGATGAAAGGTCCAGCTGCCGCTCCACCAGAACAAGACAAGAAACTGTGGAGATCAACCAACACCACTTCTGCGGACCACACAGCCGCAGGCCCATGTCTGACACCTTTAGGGACTCTGGCCCGAGCTCCCTAAAGTGAGGCACTAGAAAACAGGACTAGATGGGGCCCAGTACGTCTACTGGTGTCCGTAACCCCCAACCACGAGCGTGCTACAAGCGACAAAACACAAACTCTTACAAGTCGCTGTCCCACTGCCGTCTTTCCCTCAGCTGGACGTACAACTCTACACAAGAGTGAGGGTGTCCAGGAAGACGACACAGACCTCGACGGTACACAAGTACCGGGACAAGCCCCGAGCACTCACGTGCTTGGCTCACACAAAACCTGGGGCTCCCAACTGAAGAGGTAACCACGTTAGGCGTCGTACAACTCGCCACACACACACAAACCACGTGCACACCGCACAAGTCTCGTGAAACCCCACATCAACCGCGTGAACACTACGCCAACCACACACACAACATGCTCCCCGAGCGCTACAGGTGCCAACGTACCACTTACCTTAGCCATGCACAACAAACCACGATAATCGGATAACCACTGTAGCATGCATAAAAATAAAGCCCCTCAGACCTGTTGTCGCGACAGGGTCCCATGTCACCTTCTGAACGCGACACCCCGATAGGTCGCGTTCAGAAGTAGAACGCGATGGGTCGACCTGTCGCGTTCAGAACGCGACAGGAGGATCCGTCGCCTTCATAGACAGGAACCCTAATCTGGGGACCCCTCGCCGGATCACCCCCACAAATCCTGAAAATAGGTATTTTCATCCATTTTTCATGCTTTAATGAGTGCCCTAGCATGGTATCTATGGTTTGTAAATCAAATAACGTGTTAAACACGCCACACACACAATCCAAGCATCAAAACGAGGTGGAATTTCCCTACCTCCGCGAAGAACGCGAAGAACGAGACCCACACGACGTTTCCCCCGCTCCACGCAACATCCTCGCGGTGAGAACACGCCAAAAATTCCTCCAAAACATCGGATCGCCCTTCACCACAGTGAAATCTCCTTCCCTAGCCGAGCAGAGCTTGCAGAAGCTCTATTTGGCCAAAACCTACTTAAAAACGTAGCTCGGTTAGGAACACGACGTACCCTGTCGTCGTGACCTGAACGCGACGTAGGAGGCTGTCGCCTTCACACTCACGACGTCAGCAAGCCGCCCAGCATACGACACGCGGCGTGCATGCAGACGACGACTCAAAACAGCGATTCCATGAATGCGACACCCAGGACTGTCACGTTCAGAACGCGACGCTCCTTACTGTCGTGTTCACAGGCAGTGAATAATTAGACACTTTGGGCCCAACTTGTCGGCCCACAATTCCCTAGAAACCTGTGTAAACACCTGCTACACACACTGATGGGCCACACATGGGCCTCCATACCCATTAAGCAACAATCCGAACGATCAATATGCTACACACTAGCTCATCCCGCATCTTCTCCCAGAGTCCGCTCCGTCATATGAACATTCAGGTGGGCTTAGAAGGGCGTGTGGCTAACCGTGTGCCACAACTCAAGACGCGGGCAGATTGGCGTGATCACCTCCGAAGCATGCCCATGAACGCGTTTACTTGTACTCTAGCGCCATTTCTAGCCAAGGACCTACGAACACGGCTAGCACCAGGTGTGGAGTTGCGATTAATATGGGCGACTGAATTTGTACTCTACAACCCGCATCACTGCCTATCTCAACTCGGGCTTCCCGCGGCACAACTTCGAGAGGCCATCTCATCTTCCGCCGATCAAGAGGCGGGAGATCGGTACCAACAACGATGGAGAAGAGGCGGACACCAGCAAGGCGCTATGGAAAGTCTGCTCCTTCAGGCGGCCGATCCTACATGTGGAGGAGGTGGAAGATGAGTGGATGACTTATGTAAGAGAACTCATAAAAATCTGGCCCAAGGTGGCCGTTTGTAAACGCCAACATTGAATCATCAATAAGAATCGAATTGCGTCCTTTACACGGCCAAAATGAACTATCTTTCATGATTATATCATCCAAACAACTTAGATTTTCTCCTCAAATTTGGCCCTCGGGTGAGCCTTTTGAATCGCGACGGACACATACATTGCTCTTCTCCTCATAATCCACGACCAACTAAACCGTTGCGCTTAACCTTAAATAGTAACCACTATCCCCGTCGCATTTCAATTGTACCTCGAAATTCAAAATTTGCGTGCCTTAAACTCAGCGCTGGGGCAATGATGGCTCTCTGAATTGCGACGACAGCCTCCGTCGCATTTTAAATGAACGCTTCAAATTCGCGATGCCTGTGTCTGTCGCATTTTAAACATGTTCCGGAAGCTACAAAATGCCCGAGGGCGCCTCCGTTCTCTCCTTTTGCTTCCCTTCTCTCTCAAGCTCTCTCATCTCCCGATCTCTCTTCTCCCATCTCTCAAGCTCTCTATTTTCTCTCTATGCTCTCTCATCCAGTGATGAAGAAGGCGACGACGGCTAAACCCCGACGAGGCAACGGTTCTCTGGCGGAAGAAGAGGGGTCATCGGCACTGGCAGAGGAGATGGTTGAAATGCCGGGCACGGCCGCTCGTGCGATGGTGGCATAATTGCTGGAGGCGGGTGGTGAGCTGGAGATGGTGCTGGAGGAAGAAGACGCTCCGATAGCAGCAGAAGAGGTGGAGCCGGCGGCGGCCGTGGAGGAAGAGGAGGTGCCCAGGGGGCAGTTCCGGCAAGGGAGGAGGGGACGCGAGGCACCTCTTTCTTTGTGATTTGTGGTAGAATGGACGACCGTTGGTGCCAGAGACAGTGGAAAGTGAATCGCGACAACACCAGTCGTCGTGGTTCAAGGAATTGAATCGCGACGGCCTTAGCCGTCACCTTTCAAAATGAACCGTGACTGACACAGTGGTCGCGATTCAAAGGGTCACTCGAGAACTTGAAATTGGGCCTGTTTTCTGCACAATTTGATTATTTTAAGTGTTTATTGACTTGTACTGATCTATATGTGCCTTTTTGATGTGCAGGGAGTTATGAGGCCGAGAATTCATTGGTCGCTGGTGATAGCGGCGTACCAGGGGCTCCTGGACTTTCAGAGGGAGAGAGTATGGGGATGGGGTTTGGGCCGATCTTGGAGATCGAGCCCTTTTACGTTGACAGTCCCATGGTACAGGCGTTGAGGGAGAAATGGGACAGAGTGAGCAGGGCATTCCTCCTGCCCTGGGGGCACATGGTGCCGTCCCAGGAGGACGTAGCGAGGATCACCGGCCTCTGGGTGGAAGGGGAGACGGTGACAGGAGTGACGTACGCGGACTATACAGAGTTCACATAAGATCTGCTGGGGCTGGAGCCTACAGGGATAGATGACCTCGGCGACCGGAGAATAGTTGACCGAGTAGAGTTGTTGGAGAGCCTGGGCCTACGAGGTGTGAGGCAGACAGGCGTGGAGTCGCTGCACGAGTTCGTGTAGTGAGCGGCGGGGCTGGCCAGGGTGGTGTACGGTGAGGACCCCGAGGATGAGGAGCGGGTGGACCGAGACTTGAGGAGGTTCCTGGTGCTATTTTTGGGGAAGATGCTGCTGGGAATGAAGGGGGACGACAACACTGCCGTTTCTGGAGATTTTGGGGGATCTAGAGAGAGTTGGCCAATACGCGTGGGGTGTGGCGTTCCTGGCCCACACGTTTGCAAATCTTTCCGACGGTACCAACCGTGAGACCACAGTGGGCAGATTCGCCCCTTTCCTCCAGGTATGCTCTTCGTTTTGCTTGCTTGATTTACTTGCACTTAAAAATTGTTAGTCAAACTAATCAATATGTTCATGTATGCAGGTATGGAGTTATTATTACATTCCTCTGGGGAGGGCCACGAAGGTGCGACCTGATGCACTCCCCCTGGCGTGGAGGTGGCTGCCCATGGTGACGATGGCCTCTTTCTCACTCTAGCTGGACACCCTCCGTCATGACATCCGGGACTTCCCGGCCCTCCTGGTACGTATTCTTCCTCATCTATTTCATGCATTTAATATGATCTATGACATGTGACTAATGTATGCATGTGTGTAGGTGGTTTGGCAGCCCTACGTGGGCATGACCGACGATGGCCAGCCATGGGTGGAGAGTGGCCAACCTTGTTTCTGGCGTGACCTGTGGGTCCATTGCCTAAACGAGATCGAGCCACTCCACCTCCGGCTCGCCATGCGTACTCTTGAGCTGCACCAGGTGTGGTCCGATGAGGTCGAGCGCAGGGGGATCGAGAGGAGGACAAGGGGGAAGGTCAAGAGGGTGGACTGGCACCTGCGCTTCCCTGGCCAGTACTTCGACTGGCAGCGGGGAGGATATCTGGTGGAGTCTGACGCAGCGGACAACTTTGCTTACCTTCAGCGCTACCAGGAGGTGTATGGAGAGCGGGACTTAATGAGGCCAGCTAGGGTATGCACTTATAAACTTGACTTGTTCATGGTGATGTGTATGATTGATCTAACAATTGTGTGCATATGCAGGATGCTCTTGATGGCCTGATCGACACCCTCCGGGTCCAGTTGGCGAGCACAGAGGCCCAGCTAGTGGAGGCACGCGAGGCCTTGGCGACTCTGGTAAGTTTAGAATATCGTACCTTTGCTTTCTTACCTTAACATGTGCTAACTTGATTTTTAATATGTGCAGCGTGCAGCGCAGGTGACCGTAGAGTGCACCGATGTTGTAGGTGCCTCTACTAGCAGGAGCGTGCCTGACCTGGAGGTAGCCTCTCTCCGGGAGCAGTTGACAGCGGCAGTCACTCGGGCAGAGATGGCGGAGGATGACCTCACTGCACGGGTAAGTAAATTAATTAGGTATGTGAGAAATGAATTTCTTTATACTTACACGTGCTGGCTTGTGTACAGTCTGCCGAGCTTCAGAGCGCCATCTCCCAGGCGGCGCTTGCGAGTGCCGAGGTGATGGGGTTGACAGAGCAGTTGTCCGAGCTGCGTACCCAGGTCTCCCAGCACGATTTAGACCTCCCTCGTGTGGCGGCGGAGTTGCGAGTGTTGCTCTCCGTGGAGCGGAGGGAGCGGGAGCGTGGTCGGTGGGAGCAGGAGCGCAGTCGTTGGAAGCAGGAGTGGGAGCGCTTGACCCAGCAGGCTCTGGATGCACGCACGAGTTTGGGTGTCTCCAAGTGCCTGCTGCATGAGGCGGAGGACCGATATCGGCGCGGTCGGGAGCGTGCCGTGAGGGAGGGGCAAGCCAGTGCCTACTTCGCGAGCTTCCTCGTCACTTCCTCTGAGTACCAGAGAAACGTCCATGAGGGATGCGCCGCCTAAAGGTCGACCGACTCACATACTTCCATGAGGCCACCGCCTCCTCACTCGACAGCGAACCCCGACGAGGCGGAGAGTAGCAGACATCCCCGATCGACTGAGAGTGGTGGCGAGAGCTAGGCCACCCATCATGATGTGTACCTCTTTATTTTTCTCCATGCTGAAGTGTACCCAGTGGGGCACCTTTATGATGTACTTTTGGGGCTGGCCCCCCTTTTGGCCATATATATATATATCATGTGTACTTTGCCTTCTCTCTTTCTATGCCTGAAAAATACTTGAGCAAACATGTTAAATAGCTGCTCTGACTCAGCCCCTTGCACATTAGGCAAACTAGGCTTCATGATCTTGTCAAGGGGCTGAGCCTTTATTAAATAAGACGGAAATAAAGAAACAACATAATTAAAATGCAACATGCACGCAGACATATGCTAACAGGAAATTAAAAAATGAGCATGCATTCGATGCATTCATACAAATGAGGTATGATTTTTTTTTTTTGTGTTTTCAACATATTCATTTTTTTTTGGATTTTGACATGTTCAATTTTTTTGGATTTTGAAAATAGGTAGTTTTTGTGGTTTTGGAAATATTTAATTTTTTTGAATTTTGAAATTATGTGATTTTTTAGATTTTGAAATATTCAATTTTTTTTCGGATTTGAAAATATTCTATTTTTTGGTTATGAAATATTCAATATTTTTTGGGTTTTGAAATATTCAATATTTTTTTGGGTTTTGAAATATTCAATATTTTTTTTGAATTTTGAAATAAGGGCCGCAACCCGTCGTAGTCCCTTCTAAAAAGACGCGCGGAATGAAGGGAATCCACTCTAATTGGAAAACCTGATATTTGGACCCATTATCTGTCACGTCCTAATTAACATCTATTTATTGAAAATGATAGAAAAACAAACAGACTTAAGAAATAGAGCTTATATTTTATACATCTGTCATCATCATTGCAGAAGCTTTACTTATATAATACTCCTCATAACAATTCACAAGAGGAGTAAGAAAAAGAAAACAAAATAACATCTTTATTATTTTAACTACAATGCTAGAAAGGTAACCTAAGAGACTCCGTCGACTGGTTGACCCGCTCAGCACACCCCCTTAAGAGCTAGGCTCATCATGTTCACCTAAAAAAGTAAGATTTAATGAGCTAACAAGCCCAGGAGGTTTCACTCTTCTAATCCAAAGGACTAAGATAACCAAAGAATTGGGCAAGAAACTTAATTGGTAGCATTGCTGAACATCAAGGATGATTGTATAACCATGTCAATTAGATAACAACTATAGAATAAGAGTGCTGAGCTAAATTTGCATAGAAAGGAATTCAGGATAATACTTACATTTTGGTTCAAGTACATATTCAACTCATGATAAAATAAGATGATGACCAATCAAGCAAGTATGATGCTATGTCAAACATCCAAGAGATCCATAATCGTTCCGTACGACCATTAAATGAATTCGGGTGCTCCTCCCTGGACTGGATCAGCCCCACTTGCACAGACATATATCTCAATTGAGTTCAAAGACCCAAAAAATTTTCATCACAAATCATTTCTGTAAAATATTCAAGTGTGGTACATAAGTACTCAAGATCTCACTAGTAGCAAAAGGGTTGGGAGTCAATGCCAATGACTTCAGAAGGTTGTAGCTATGTAGGAATCAATTATACTTGGGGGTGTTCAAGACAACCCATATTGGATGTGGATGGAAATTGAATGGTTCTTCTCAGTGTTAATGTAGTTGGAATTCAAGAAAATGAAGGAAACAACTTGTTTGGTTAATACCAAAGTGTGTCACTTTGAGTTGGACAAGAAATGGATCTGGATAGCATAGTAGAACAGTGTATGTCGATAGCCAAAGAGTGGTTGTCGACAGCCACTGACCATCCATAATCAGGTTCTGGAATCTGGTCCCTGTCTGTCGATAGGCCAAAGGTGGCTGTCGACAGATGAAGGCCATCTGTCGACAGATGAAGTCTATCTGTCGACATTTACTGGTGTTTCTACATTTCTGGGTTCTGGAAACATGATACCTGTCGATAGATGAGTTCTATCTGCCGACAGTCGTAGGTTAAACTTCCAGAAATGGTGTAATACTACCTCAGGAAACTCTACCAAGTGTTCCTATGATTCTAAGTATGGTTAACAACATCTAATGGATCTTACTTACATTTCTAAACATCACTTACATGAAGGAAGAAATAGAACAGTAGGAGTACAAGCTTTACACATGGGTGGCAAGAAACTTAAGAAAGGATAATTATTGGAAATACAACTCTTCTAAACAACATTTTCTTGCATCTAGTAGGAAGTTCTCCACAAATATGCTTGGATATGACATGATCATTAGCTAAAACATGATTACAATGGATAAGAAAAGCATTCCTAAGGATGTTTACAGAACCCAAGTCTAAGTATGAACGTGGTAAAACACTTAAACATGAAGTTCTTAACAAGAGAAGGAGACAAGAAGGAGAGAATCCTACTTGACTTAAGAAAGATGAAGGTCTTTCTCCTCTCCCCAATGAAGGAACTAGCAGTAGGAGGAAGAAGAAGTCTTGTGGAAGTGGTAGCCACGACAGGTGCAGTAGATGGAGTAGCAGCAAGGGCAGCTACAACAGGAGAAATAGTAGCAGCAGCTACAATAGAAGCAGCACCAACGATAGTAGAGCAACAACAACATCAGCAGCTTCAGCAGAGCAAGTGGGTAAAAGCCTATACGAAGGGTTAAGGGAGCGTTTATATAAACTCCCGGGTTCCATACATGTATGGCACGTAGCCATACATATGTAACCGTAAAACCCATCTTTCCCCTCCTAAAGCCACGTTTACCATGGGGTTTTACCCCACTCACACGTAGTGAACTACGTGTAAATTATTTACCCCTGGTGAGATGAGCCTTACATAGCCAAAGCTACGTAAGCAATTATTCAAAAAAAGAAAAAGTTAACGTAAATAGGAGATAATTCAGCTGGTCCATTTATCCCTATACTTTTATATCCAAATGATATCCAATTAAGTTGAAATTTCAAACACAAGCTAATTGGAAGGTTTTACAAATTATGGTAATTTTAGTTTAATTTTTTAGAATTAATATTTTGCCCAGTAAAAAAATTACCTGGAAAATCATTGTGTCGACTTAATCTTGATATCTACGTGTCAATAATTTTGGATATTTACATTTCTAATATCAGCACATTTTTTTCTTCAAAAATTATGGTGTTTTCGGATTTCAATTGTGTTATAGAATTTCGGTGACGCCCTGTTGGAGTACGTACCTCAGAATATAACACTATAATAATTTTATTAATATAAAGATAATTCCTAAAATAAAGATAATTATATCCCATGTAAATGATTGTGTTTGTCAACCAAAATCATCACATTTATCTAAATTTTCATTTAATAAAATTTTAGGGTGTTACACTTCAATTACTTAGCCATCATTAAAAGTTCATTAATAATTCTTAGGTGTGTTAAACAAAGGTTGGACGTGCTTAAGTGGTGCCTTCACCCAGGGTGGCTTTTGGCGACGCCCTCTTTAGTTGATCGTTGCCTTGCCTTGAACCTAGGATGTACCCATAGGGGAGAAGGGAAGATGATGTTTAGGAAGTCTACCAATAGTTTGAGTTGATGATCAGTTTATCCCCATGTAATTTAAATAAATTACATATCTATTTTGGTGATTAACAAAACTATGATAAAGGTTACTAACATTCTTTCTATGAAGTCTAAACACAGGAAATAAACCAAGGGAAAACAAGCTAATCAAGTAAGTATTCATCACACTACAACAGTAAGAGTTCAAAGCATTAATATTTGTCTAAGTACAAATCGATTTCCACTGTAGGTCATAACGATTTCCTTAGTTTCATAACGATTTTATACTTACAAGGATTCTATGTGTTAAATCGTTAAGTGATCGCAACGATTTTCCCTCACAACGATTCGTTAAGTGATCGCAACGATTTGCCCTCACAACGATTCGTTAAGTGATCGCAAAGACTTGCCCTCACAATGATTCGTTAAGTGGTTCGTAACGATTTGTTCTTATAACGATTTCTTTAGCATCGTAACGATTTGCTCTCGTAACGATTTCTTTAGTCATCGTAACGATTTGCTCTCGTAACGATTTCTTTAGTAATCGTAACGATTTGCTCTCGTAACGATTTCTTTAGTCATCGTAACGACTTACTTTCATAACGATTCATTAAGTAATTCACAAAGATTTATACATCAATTTGCTTATAACATCATAACGATTTGCATATCGATTTGCTTATAACATCACAACGATTTGTACATCGATTTGCTTATAAAGTCATAACGATTTGTACATCGATTTGCTTATAACGTCATAACGATTTGTACATCGATTTGCTTATAACGTCATAACGATTTGTACATCGATTTGTTTATGACTTCATAACGATTTGATTACTAATGCATATAACAATTTGTGTATGCATCTCTGCACAACGATTTCATAAGTCATGTATATAACAATTTCGTGAAAAATAACGATTCAATTTTCGAGCTAATTTTTGATACGTTGAAAAGTCAAAGTCTTCACGCATATTTATGACAACTGTGAATTTATGAAGACTAAACGTATCACTGCATGCATGCAGACAATATCTTCCATTATCGTATCTTCTCTGTAAACATCTTTTAGAACAACAAAATGGCATTACTATTTTGATGAACATTCATTCTGACGTTGACTGACAACAAGAAACATCTTAGCTGTCTACTGTTCAAGCTTTAAATATGTGCAGATCTCTGATAGTATCCATCATACAATGTTGGACAAAATAGAAGCCAAAGAAGATTACAGAAGATCCTCTCTCTCTTTGCGTGCATGAAAGGATAAAGGACTGTTGACTGGAAGACTCCAAGTGCCAAGCAGTCTAACGTACCTTATGCATAGAGACAACGGGCACTTCAACATTCGAATTTCAAAAGATGATATATGAAGTTCCTGAAGCGTCAAGAAGTAGAGCGTTGTTGAACAACAAGCGATAACGCCCACAACCTTCTGCAAGCTTTTCTGAGAGCCAAGCAAAAACTCCCATCAGTCTTATCTCTTGCTCTCTGTGCTAAGTTCAGATCTGTGAGAGAGCCTTTTTGTCTGAGAAGAGTCCTTGATTGTGGATCTCTTCTTCTCAGTCCTTGCTTCAGATCAAGCAGTGTTCTATAAGCTTGATCTAGGGGCATCATCTCTTTGACACATTCTCTTGTGTTTGCTCCCTTCAGTTGTAAAGGAAGACCTGGTGTGGTATCCAGGGTGCTGTTCCTTTCGGTTGTGAAGGAAGACCTGGTGGGGTATCCAGGGTGTTGTTCCCTTCGGTTGAAGGAAGACTAGCTGGGGTGCTGAGTGCTGTAGTGTCCTTAAGGGGGACTGTACCCTTGTTAGTGAAATCCTGAGATATTGCTCAGGGACTGGACGTAGGACTCCTAAGGATAGGAGATCCGAACCAGGATAATTCTTTGTGTCATGAGATTGCTTTTGTGTGTTTGATCTTTCGATTCACTAACACTAACAATATGCAAAGTGTGTTTTGTGTGACTGTTTTGTGAACATGTTTTGAGTCTTAAATAATTTATAAGAATCCCATTCACCCCCCATCTGGGCTTGCTAGCTGGACAACAAGTGGTATAGAAGATTTTTCAGCACTGTGGCATAAGTGTAGTAGGAGATGTGTCTGAGAAGATGGGCCAAGCAATCCTGTAGCACCCCAGAAATTTTAACTATATAAAAATTCGAATAAATGGAAATACATAATTTTCATAATATCAAGGTGTTTAAAACATACGTATCATTATCATATGTGCTAAATCACATTGGAAAAATCCATGAAAATGGGAAACCAACCTCACACATTATTCTTAAGGGTTCCAAAAAGAAGTTATGCGATGAAAAATCCGATTAACCAAGTGAGCATCACATGGTGACCGATTATCCGAATTAAGGAAACAAGTCGGAAAACCGTTAATACGGAAATACGACGCAATCATAAATTAAATAAAAATGTTAGAAAGGCTTATAACATTATATATTAATGACCCAATATCATAATTGGGCCAATGAATCACATATGACCCAAAAATCAAATAAAGCTAGAAAGTGCATGGAAATTCGTAACCATAAATAAGCTGAAATTAAAAAGGGGTAATTAGGATTTAATTGGGATGCAATCATGCACTTTTAGCAACCCAAATTTGTGCCTACCCATCCATGGAAGTTGCTTGATGGCCAAGACTCTCTAATGGAGGAAGAAATCATCAAAAATAGGAAACCAACATGCCAATCCCGCAACCCTTCTTTCCTAGTTACAATAGGACTCCTAAACACCATGGTTACTTAAATACTCTTCACCCAAACCCTAGGGATGAATTTAGAACTTGCTGGGGTCGTGTGGAGGAGCTCTTGGTGGCTGGAGAGTAGGAGATCAAGCATACCAAGCTCATCTTCTTCCCCCGTTCATTTGCTACGACCTGCACAAACCACCCTCTTGAAGCCGATCAAAGGTAGGACAAACCTAAATCCCATCGTGCAAGGCTTATACCTCTGGAAATAGGGTCAAGTCTACTTTCTAACCCAAGTGGAATGCCCAAATTCCATGCAGTATACACGGAGTATTAGGCGTTCTACAAACAGTGGTCTGAACACGGGTTTTCTGAAGAATGAGACTTCATCAACCCAAGAGGTAGGTTTTCTTGGGCCAAATCTTAGCATCTCCTATACCAAATGTGTAGAGCATCAAGTTAGCTTTCATTGCCCTCTGGTTTCATCGAATTTCATTGAGTAAATTTTGAATTATAAGCGTTTTCTCAAAGTCATGCACTGTTAGGGCTTTTCCTGTTCTTCGTATGTTTCATGTGATTCAAGACCAAATTAGGGTAAATTCATAACATGAAAGTTATTCTACTAGTTATCCTCTTCAGGTTTTGTGTTAACCATTTTATCTAAATGTCATCAGTTGGAGAGTTATAAGCGAGGTAATAGGGTTGCTGCATGGAACTACGTCTTCAGGTTACACTTGGTCTTACCTTGTATTCAACTTGATCAAAACCTATCGAAACCATCCTTATTGTCCAATTCCGATTTACTGGAAGTACCCTTGTATGTCTAGGTTGTTTAAAAATTGGTTTCGTTATTTTTCATGCACTGTACAATTTGTTCTCTATTTTAGAACAACCCTGTGTCAAAAGAAGGAAAGACTAGTCCGCAATCCAAAGCACTGTCCTTGCTCTGTCATGGTCAGGCACGGACCCTGTGAACGCGACGGCCCGATAGGTCGCATTCAGAGGTTTGATTGCGACACCCCCCTTGTCGCTTTCTCAAGGCGACATGCGCTCCGTCGCTATCCAGCTACCTGATCTGACATCCCCGTCGCGATGCTCACATCCTTGTGTCGCCTTCTGGTCCCGACCCGTCGCCTTCCTTACAGGAGCCTGTCGCGATCTGACCCCGGCCTGACAAGACCCTGTCACCTTCCTCTTATGTGCCTGTCGCGATCTGACCCCGGCCTGAGAGACCCTGTCGCCTTCCTTATATGGCCATGTCGCGATCTCAGGATTTGCCATTTAATCTCACTTACTTTCTTGTAGAGGTCTGGTTAATGTAATATTTAGGGTGTAATTCACACGTTTTGGGACTGATCATTGCATGGTGGTTATCTTAATGGCTTAAAAAGTGTTAAACCCATTTAAAAGCTTTAAATTACATGAATGCTATTCTAAGTGCTCCTTAAATGTTATGATCCATTCATGCTTCTTGTGATTTAATCCTCCTACTATTCTTCCACGTTCAAATGATAATTATTATCTTTAAATCTTGCAAACCCACGTGTGGTTAAATGCATGGTTTCATTGCATGCTATCATGTTAAGTGTTTTCCGCAAGTTTGAGAATTGAGACACGCGTACCGCACTACACACTCGCACTGTTAGGCAGCCCTTTCTTGGGAAATTGGAAACTCTCTACCAGTCATTCCGAATCGGTAGACTAGCGACCTTTTCACCAAGGCCTCCGTAAATCTCCTCTGACCATGGATTCCCACATGGCCGACGAGTTGGTTGTACCATTGAAGTTTCCTGGAGATAGCGTGCACTTTCTTTCTCTTCTTGTTCTCGTGAGTGTGATTGACCATCTAGACTAAAGCCATTAATGTAAAGATTTAACTAAAGTACAAATCGTACCGTTATGCTGCCGAATTTATCTCTTGACCATTGTTATCATGAAATCATGTTCAATTACTTATTACTTGCTCCCATCTTCATCATGAACATGACATTACACATGCTTACTTATTGAAACTCTCATTGGCTATTATTAATGACTGTGGATATCTACATTTAAAAATTTACATGAGATACTGACAGGGCACGACGTGTGTCCAAGGGCTCCAATCTAGCCCCAATGACGGCGAGTCATAGATATACTATTAACCATGGGGTATAATGATTACTGGCGTTGCATCTGCGCTGGGAGTCTTTCTTGCTTGTTGAATGATAAATACAATAACCACATACACGTGTCCTAGTGTACATTCTTGATGGATCTTTTCTCGATGTACATTAGTGTCTACGTGCCTGATTAGTGTTACTTGATCGTGCTCGTACATTCTTGCTTGCTTGCTTGCGTGATATGGCCATCCTGCATTTAATGCAATTAGTGATATCTTGCGTTCTTGACATCAATTGAAATCTTGCGTGCTTGTACAAAGTGATCTATTGCTAGTTCTATCTTGTCATATTGTTCATCAATCTTACTCTATCATAATCACTCTCTCTAGCTTGTTTTATATATCATGTTTTAACGAGTTTTATTCGTACTTGCATATCATTCATCGTACTTGCCTAGTTCTAAAATGCTAATCACTTATATCATTGCCCGCACATTGAGATATAAATCCTACTGGGCTAGTTTGCTCATCCCCTACTTTTACCCAATCTAGGTGACTATGAAGTTCAAGAGGAAGAGCAAGTCGAGGATGGGAATGCGTCCGAGTGAAGAGCGTTCCAAGCATGAGTCTATCTATAGTAGGTTGCTTTGAGTGTTAGATTCATGTAGTAGGAAGTGAGGAATAAATGTACATTCCTTTTTATTGAGTCTTAGTCCTGTACTAGTATCCATTTGGAACACAATGAGTTGAGATTGAATAAAAGATTAGTTGAGTTCAATATTTGGGCCCTATGATGATGTATGTTGTTATACATTTAGTGCGTGCTAGCTAGAGGCTTATTTGCCGACTGTTCACGTCTCGAGATATCGACTTTATTTATTCAATTAATATCCGCTGTGTAATTCTCGGGACGTGACAGTTTAATGGTATCAGAGCCTAGGAATACCAAATAGGATATGTCTCAGGAATAGGAGATACCTATGGAACCTAGGTCATGGAAATTAAATATAGTACCTGGTGAGAATGGGTAGAGACTGGGAATGTGATAGAAAGAATTAAACACTGCTACCCATTGACTCTTATAATGTATCTAGAGACATTAATTGGTTTCCATCCTTTTCTCAGGAACCTTCATAACACTTACACTCAACTGCAATGGCTCGTAATCAATGGCAAGCTATGCAAGAAACCGTGGCTGGATTGACCCAGGCACTACAAAATGTAGTTCAGGCTGGAAATCAAGCTGGAGCTGCAAGGAATGGAGCCGGTGATCTGCACCGCAATTTTAGGAGTTTAAACCCTCCTCGTTTCTCTGGATCCCCTGACCCAGACGAGGCAGAAAACTGGCAGGAAGAAATAGAAAGGATCTTCCAAGTAATGCAATGCACTAATAGGGAGAAGGTGGTACTGGCCACTTTTCAATTTACCAAGGATGCCCAAGCATGGTGGAAGGCCACATCGGCCCACCTGCCTAATATAGCTGAACTAGAGTAGGCCGGATTCCTGGAGATATTCCGGGGAAAGTATTTCTCTGAGAGAGTCAAGGAAATGAAGGCAGCGCAGTTTGCCGCACTAAAATAGAGAGGAATGTCCGTGGCTGAGTATGAGGCTCAGTTCGCGCGTCTTGCTATGTATGCCCCACACCTGGTGGGAATTGAAAGGCTAAAGGCTAACCGTTTCATGGATGGGCTCAAGCCCATGTTCATTGAAAGGCTCGGACCACACAATATTCAAACTTACACTGAAATGGTCCAAAGAGCCCAGCTGGTAGAAGACACCATGGCCAAAGTAGAGGGCATGAGGGGCAAGGACAACTCCAAGCCGGTCTTCGTCAAGAAGGGAGCACCTAATATTGCTCCAACCTTTCGTAACAACAACGTCAACAACAACAACAAGAGGCCGAATGCCGGAAGAGATGCCGCAGGAGACAAGAGAGTCAAAGTGGAAGGTAGGCAGTTGGCTGAAAACTGCAAATTCTGTGATAAACCAGGACACCGAGCTGAAGAATGCTGGAAGAAGCTCGGGGCATGCTTGAGATGTGGTGGTCGTGACCACCGTATTCCTGATTGTCCTATGCTGAAGGACCAGCCAGGCAGAGTTCAGAATATACCACGGCGTCAGGGACGCCTTAATGCTGTCATAGAAGCTGACCTACCCGAGGAAGGGGGTATGGTGGAAGGTACCATTTCCATACACTCTCAACCTGCTTTTGTACTTATTGATACTGGAGCTGCATATTCTTTATTTCCACCACATTTGCTGCAACTCTACCTGTCAAACCTGTACCCCTGAAATCCAAGATCACTGTAGCCTCTCCACTAGGCTCAGAATCTGAACTCACTCACTACTTGCCAAAATGTGAAACTATAATTGGAGGACACAATCTCCCTGCCGACCTTATCTGTTTAGACATGAAGGGTTATGATGCCATTCTGGGTGTCGATTGGCTAATTGAATATGATGCCGATGTAAACTGTCGCCATAGGAGGGTCACTTTTAAAAGACCAAACCTCCCAACTCTATCACTACTTGGCACCCGATATCACAAACACCCCGTCTTGATATCCTCCCTAAAGGCTTCTAAGCTGATCAACCAGGGTTGTGACGCTTTCCTAGTTTCCGTCTTGGCAACTGAAAAGAAGAAACCATCCCTAGAAGACATTCCAATAGCCAGGGACTACCCTGATGTATTTCCAGAGGAATTACCTGGTATACCACCGGAGCGGGAGGTAAACTTCACCATTGAATTACTCCCTGGGGCAGCCCCTGTTTCAAAGGCTCCGTACCGCATGTCCCCTGTGGAATTGCAGGAGTTGAAGAGGCAGATCCAAGAATTGCTAGATCAGGGTTTTATCAGGCCTAGCACATCTCCGTGGGGAGCGCCAGTGCTATTTGTCAGAAAGAAGGACGGGACAATGAGGCTATGCATTGATTACCGTCAGTTAAACCAGTTGACAATAAAGAATAAGTATCCACTGCCCCGCATCGACGAGCTGTTTGACCAGATCTCCGGTGCACAATACTTCTCCAAGATAGATCTTAGATCAGGCTACCATCAACTAAGAATAAAGGAGGAGGATATTCACAAGTCTGCATTCCGAAGTAGATATGGTCACTATGAGTTCGTAGTTATGCCGTTTGGTTTAACAAATGCTCCAGCGGCTTTCATGCAACTTATGAATAATATTTATAGGCCATACCTGGACCAGTTTATAGTAGTGTTCATTGATGATATCCTTATTTACTCCAAATCCAAAGAAGAACACGAAGAACACTTGAAGGTGGCTCTGCAAGTGCTTAGAGACAATCAACTCTATGCCAAACTTAGTAAGTGTGAATTCTGGATGGAAGAAGTGTCTTTCCTTGGCCACATCATATCCAAGGAGGGAATATCTGTAGATCCATCTAAGGTGGAGGCGGTAAAGAACTGGTCAAGGCCGACAACTGTGTCGGAGATTAGAAGCTTTCTGGGTTTAGCCGGTTATTATCGTCGCTTCATTAAGGACTTCTCAAAGATAGCTGTACCATTGACCAGACTTACCAGGAAGGAGAATCCATTTGCATGGACTAATGAATGTGAAGAAAGTTTCAGGGCATTGAAAGAATACCTTACCTCAGCACCCGTACTGACCCTGCCAGTTGCTGGGGGTAGTTTTGTAGTATACACCGATGCATCCGGGATCGGCCTTGGCTGTGTGCTGATGCAAAATGAGAAAGTTATATGCTACGCGTCCAAACAATTGAAGAAGCACGAGGACAATTATCCTGTACATGATCTGGAGCTAGCTGCTGTAGTCTTCGCCTTGAAGATATGGCGTCATTATCTATATGGTGAGAAATTCATTGTGTTTTCTGACCATAAAAGCTTAAAGTATCTGTTTTCTCAGTAGGACTTAAATATGAGACAACGGAGGTGGTTGGAGTATCTCAAAGACTTCGACTTTACGATCCAATATCATCCAGGAAAAGCAAATGCTGTGGCAGATGCTCTAAGTAGGAAGCCAATGATCACATTGTCAAGTTTAATGGTAGATGAATGGAAGTTATTAGAAGATTTCGCCAAGTTAAATATTGATGCTAACGTCAAAGAGAAGGGATGCTTTGTTGCTAGTGTTAGAGCACAACCCATACTATTGGAGGAAATCTCAACACTCCAAGACAATGACCCTGTACTTGTGGAGATTAAAGCTAATCTAGACCAGAGGCCGGATTTCTCATTAACTGAAGATGGAAGGTTATTGTTCCGGGATCGAGTCTGTGTACCCGACCATGCAGAGACAAAGAAAATGATTATGGATGAGGCTCACAAGACCAGATATACTATTCATCCTGGAACTACCAAAATGTACCAAGATTTGAAAAGAAGCTTTTGGTGGCCTAATATGAAGAGAGAGGTGGCGGAATATGTCGCCCGATGCTTAACATGCCAAAGGGTCAAGGCGGAACACTTGCGACCCGCAGGTAAACTCAAACCCCTAGAAATCCCAGCATGGAAATGGGAAGGTATAGGGATGGACTTTATTTTCGGACTACCCAAATCTAGAGGTGGGTTCGATGGTATCTGGGTTATTGTCGACCGCTTAACTAAGTCGGCTCACTTCTTGCCGGTGAAGAATAAGTGGTCAGTAGATGTTCTGGCTGCATTGTATGTGAAGGAAATAGTCCGATTACATGGAGTACCGGTGTCTATCGTGTCTGATAGAGACCCTAGGTTTACATCCCACTTTTGGAAAGGACTGCATTACTCCTTGGGATCTAAACTAAACTTTAGCACGGCTTTCCATCCACAGACAGATGGTCAGACGGAGAGAACCAACCAGGTGATTGAAGATATGCTTAGAGCATGTGTCCTAGATTTTGGAGGTAGCTGGCATGAACACTTACCTCTTGTGGAGTTCGCCTACAATAATAGCTATCAAGCTAGCATTCAGATGGCACCATTTGAAGCACTTTATGGCAGAAGTTGCCGATCTCCAATATGCTGGTATGAAGTTGGCGAAAAACAAATGTTAGGACCAGAGATGATAAGGGAAACAACCGAGAAGGTAAAGCTTATTAAAGAAAGAATGGCAGTGGCGCAACAAAGACAAAAGGCATATGCAGATAATAGAAGAAGAGACCTAGAATTTCAGGTGGGTGAACATGTATTCTTGAAAGTGTCCCCAGGCCGTGGGATCCGACGATTTGGCATTAAAGGCAAGTTGTCACCAAGGTTTGTCGGGCCTTTCGAAATCCTCGAGAGAGTCGGCGAGGTGGCATATCGTCTCGCTTTACCACCACAAATGGATGGAATACACAATGTGTTCCACATATCCATGTTGAAAAAGTATGTACGAGATCCATGGCACGTCATAGAATATGAGCTTCTGGAATTCAACAACGACGGAACATATCAAGAGAAGCCAATTAAGATCGTGGACCGGGAACTGCGCCAACTAAGGAACAAGGTTATTCCACTAGTAAGGGTTAGATGGAATCAACGCAGGGATGAGGACGAGACGTGGGAAACCGAGGAAGCAATGCGCAAAAGATACCTGGAGCTATTCACAAGTAAGTACACCTCACTTGCACAATAATCTCCTATGCATGAATTTGGGGACCAAATTCTCTTAAGTGGGGGAGGGTGTAGCACCCCGAAAATTTTAACTATATAAAAATTCGAATAAATGGAAATAAATAATTTCCATAATATCAAGGTGTTTAAAACATACGTATCATTATCATATGTGCTAAATCACATCGGAAAAATCCATGAAAATGGGAAACCAACCCCACACATTATTCTTAAGGGTTCCACAAAGAAGTTATGCTATGAAAAATCCGATTAACCAAGTGAGCATCACATGGTGACCAATTATCCGAATTAAGGAAACAAGTCGGAAAACCGTTAATACGGAAATACGACGCAATCATAAATTAAATAAAAATGTTAGAAAGGCTTATAACATTATATATTAATGACCCAATATCATAATTGGGTCAATGAATCACATATGACCCAAAAATCAAATAAAGCTAGAAAGTGCATGGAAATTCGTAACCATAAATAAGCTGAAATTAAAAAGGGGTAATTAGGGTTTAATTGGGATGCAATCATGCACTTTTAGCAACCCAAATTCGTGCCTACCCATCCATGGAAGTTGCTTGATGGCCAAGACTCTCTAATGGAGGAAGAAATCATCAAAAATAGGAAACCAACATGCCAATCCCGCAACCCTTCTTTCCTAGTTACAATAGGACTCCTAAACACCATGGTTACTTAAATACTCTTCACCCAAACCATAGGGACGAATTTAGAACTTGCTGGGGTCGTGTGGAGGAGCTCTTGGTGGCTGAAGAGTAGGAGATCAAGCATACCAAGCTCATCTTCTTCCCCCGTTCATCTGCTACGACCTGCACAAACCACCCTCTTGAAGCCGATCAAAGGTAGGCCAAACCTAAATCCCATCATGCAAGGCTTATACCCCTGGAAAGAGGGTCGAGTCTACTTCCTAACCCAAGTGGAATGCCCAAATTCCATGCAGTATACACGGAGTATTAGGTGTTCTACAAACAGTGGTCTGAACACGGGTTTTCTGAAGAACGAGACTTCATCAACCCAAGAGGTAGGTTTTCTCGGGCCAAATCTTAACATCTCCTATACCAAATGTGTAGAGCATCAAGTTAGCTTTCATTGCCCTCTGGTTTCATCGAATTTCATTGAGTAGATTTTGAATTATAAGCGTTTTCTCAAAGTCGTGCACTGTTAGGGCTTTTCCTGTTCTTCATATGTTTCATGTGATTCAAGACCGAATTAGGGTAAACTTATAACATGAAAGTTATTCTACTAGTTATCCTCTTCAGGTTTTGTGTTGAACATTTTGTCTAAATGTCATTAGTTGGAGAGTTATAAGTGAGGTAATAGGGTTGCTGCATGGAACTACGTCTTCAGGTTACACTTGGTCTTACCTTGTATTCAACTTGATCAAAACCTATTGAAACCATCCTTATTGTCCAATTCCGATTTACTGGAAGTACCCTTGTATGTCTAGGTTGTTTTAAAACTAGTTTCGTTATTTTTCATGCATTGTACAATTTGTTCTCTATTTTAGAACAACCTTGTGTCAAAAGAAGGAAAGATTGGTCCGCAATCCAAAGCACTGTCCTTGCTCTGTCAGGGTCAGGCACGAACCCTGTGAACGTGACGGCCCGATAGGTCACGTTTAGAGGTTTGATTGTGACACCCCCTTGTCGCTTTCTCAAGGCGACATGCGCTCTGTCGCTATCCGGCTACCTGATCTGACATCCCCGTCGCGATGCTCACATCCCTGTGTCGTCTTCTGGTCCCAACCCGTCGCCTTCCTTACAGGAGCCTGTCGCGATCTGACCCCGGCCTAACAAGACCCTGTCTCCTTCCTCTTATGTGCCTGTCGTGATCTGACCCCGGCCTGAGAGACCCTGTCGCCTTCCTTATATGGCCATGTCGCGATCTCAGGATTTGCCATTTAATCTCACTTACTTTCTTGTAAACCTAACCACTATACCCGAGGTCTGGTTAATGTAATATTTAGGGTGTAATTCACACGTTTTGGGACTGATCATTGCATGGTGGTTATCTTAATGGCTTAAAAAGTGTTAAACCCATTTAAAAGCTTTAAATTACATGAATGCTATTCTAAGTGCTCCTTAAATGTTATGATCCATTCATGCTTCTTGTGATTTAATCCTCCTACTATTCTTCCACGTTCAAATGATAATTATTATCTTTAAATCTTGCAAACCCACGTGTGGTTAAATGCATGGTTTCATTGCATGCTATCATGTTAAGTGTTTTCCGCAAGTTTGAAAATTGAGACATGCGTACCGCACTACACACTCGCACTGTTAGGCAGCCCTTTCTTGGGAAATTGGAAACTCTCTACCGGTCATTCCGAATCGGTAGACTAGCGACCTTTTTCACCAAGGCCTCCGTAAATCTCCTCTGACCATGGATTCCCACATGGCCGACGAGTTGGTTCTACCATTGAAGTTCCCTGGAGATAGCGTGCACTTCCTTTCTCTTCTTGTTCTCGTGAGTGTGATTGACCATCTAGACTAAAGCCATTAATGTAAAGATTTAACTAAAGTACAAATCGTACCGTTATGCTGCCGAATTTATCTCTTGACCATTGTTATCATGAAATCATGTTCAATTACATATTTCTTGCTCCCATCTTCATCATGAACATGACATTACACATGCTTACTTATTGAAACTCTCATTGGCCATTATTAATGACTGTGGGTATCTACATTTAAAAATTTACATGAGATGCTGACAGGGCATGGCGTGTGTCCAAGGGCTCCAATCTAGCCCCAATGACGGCGAGTCATAGATATACTGTTAACCATGGGGTATAATGATTACTGGCGTTGCATCTGCGCTGGGAGTCTTGCTTGCTTGTTGAATGATAAATACAATAACCACATACACGTGTTCTAGTGTACATTCTTGATGGATCTTTTCTCGGTGTACATTAGTGTCTACGTGCCTGATTAGTGTTACTTGATCGTGCTCGTACATTCTTGCTTGCTTGCTTGCGTGATATGGCCATCCTGCATTTAATGCAATTAGTGATATCTTGCGTTCTTGACATCAATTGAAATCTTGCGTGCTTGTACAAAGTGATCTATTGCTAGTTCTATCTTGTCATATTGTTCATCAATCTTACTCTATCATAATCACTCTCTCTAGCTTGTTTTATATATCATGTTTTAACGAGTTTTATTCATACTTGCATATCATTCATCGTACTTGCCTAGTTCTAAAATGCTAATTACTTATATCATTGCCCGCACATTGAGATATAAATCCTACTGGGCTAGTTTGCTCATCCCCTACTTTTACCCAATCTAGGTGACTATGAAGTTCAGTCGAGGATGGGAATGCATCCGAGTGAAGAGCGTTCCAAGCATGAGTCTATCTATAGTAGGTTGCTTTGAGTGTTAGATTCATGTAGTAGGAAGTGAGGAATAAATGTACATTCCTTTTTATTGAGTCTTAGTCCTGTACTAGTATCCATTTAGAACACAATGAGTTGAGATTGAATAAAAGATTAGTTGAGTTCAATATTTGGGCCCTATGATGATGTATGTTGTTATACATTTAGTGCGTGCTAGCTAGAGGCTTATTTGCCGACTGTTCACGTCTCGGGATATCGACTTTATTTATTCAATTAATATCCGCTGCGTAATTCTCGGGACGTGACAAATCCGGTCCAGAAATTTAAGGAAAAGTGATTTTTCAGTTGTCAATGGAGTTTGGACAAAGACTTCTGTGGCTGAGGGTGAAGCCATCATTGGTGAAGCCCAAGAAGGTCAGAAAGCAGTTCAAGCAGCAGCAGAACCAGGAGTAGCAGCAACACCATCTGTTGAAGCAGAACCATCAGCAGCAGTAGAAGCTCAAATTGAAAGAGCTGAAGCAGCAGCAGCTGCAGTATCCAGCAGCAGAATTGAGGATATCCCTCCAGAGGTCCTTGAGCCTGTTGGCCATAGTTCAGAGGATCCTCCTCCCTCTTCCCGAGTAGCCACTATACTCAGGGATGTGCTGGACTCCATCCAAAGTGCTCAGGAGGAGTCAGAAATTGGTGGTGATTCAGTGGCAGAAACTGTGGCTCCAGGCCACACTGAGGAAATCATTGTGGAGGAAGCTCCCATTCACCTCAAGGGGAGCACACTGAAAATATTTCTATCAATGATCAATTCATTGAGGAACATGCTGATTTTGTGGAGCCCATTGCAAGGGCAAGCCAAAAAGGGAAACGAGTAGCTCAACGAAGGTCAAAGAAGAAACAGCTGAAAGTCAATTTGAATCCTGTCATCAAAAGGTTGATTGAGCAAGGCAAATCCATCTCATCTATGCAATCAGATATTCAGTCCATCTCTATCAGCCAAACTTCTGTATCAAATGAACTTGGAACTGTGTCCACTGAAGTTCATAGCTTGAGAGATGATTTTAGAATGTTCAAGCAGTTATGCAGATGGATGAAAGGTGAGTTTGATAGTGTCAAGAAGCTCAACTCTTCAAGGGTGCAGACCACCTCTGCCCCTCCAGATCTCTCTCATGATGAACCAGTTAGTAATGCAAGGCCATCAGGGCCAAGGCCAGCAGAAGAAAATGCAGGATCATCAGGGCAGTTTCTAGAGGCATCAACAGGGCCATCTGGGCCACAAAATGATGAGAATTTAATACCTACAGCGGGATCTTGTGGAGTTGAGAAGCTGGGGCCATCAGGGCCATCTGAAGTTGTGGTTGGGCCACCAAGGCCATTGATCTCTGAAGGTGTGGATCCAAGTGTAGTTGAGTCTGCCGTTGCTCCCGAAGCCCATGAGTCTTCATCTCTTGCAACACCAGACCCTCCCTCACCACCTTCTTCTTCCACAGCCCCGCCAGCTCCACCTACCTTCAAACAACCTGCACCAAGAACCATCTCATCTCCAGCACCTTTTCCCTCTGAGCCTTATTCATCTCCTATCATGCCCACTACCATTTCCACATCCATTTCTCCCTCTCCTTCCGTTGTTATCAATCCTCCAGTTTCTTCATCAGCTGGAGCCTCTTCATCATCTGGTCCCTCATCAGCCGAGCCATCCACTATTCTTTCTCCTAAATCATTCCTTCATCCTCCTATTCCACCTACATCTGTTACAATTACTCCAACTGATCCACGACCTGCAGTGTTTTTCAAAATAAATTTGAGGATGAGTTGGAACGAACCACACTCATCTCAATCCTGGCAGTTGCTTCACATGTTCACAGGACTGACTCTTCTAGTCCTGTTTCTAAAAAGAGGAAAATTTCAAAGACTCTTGCTCTTTCCTTTGAACCCATGTTTCCTCCTCTTTGGTACTCCCTCACAGTTGAAAATTGAAGGAGACCAATTTACTGTGAATATCTCCAAAAATGTGTTCTCGCCAACCTTTTTGGCATTCCTTTTCTCAATCTTACTGATCACCTTAACATTTTATTTCCCTACTGCCACCTTTCCAAAGCCGACCAACTCAAAATCTTCCAATTGGCAGAATGCAAGACTGAAGATCAATGGGCCAAAGGGCATAAGACTGTCTACAACAAGTATCTTCTTGCCAGATCAGACAGCACCTCTCGACAGGATCATCCTCTCACCCTTTCTGAATGGTTTGTATTTCATCACCAACCTCTCTGGGGCCCTTTTATTCTCAAAGAAATCAGAATCACCAGGTGCTTCTAGCTTTACAATGATTTTCGTTATCTACAAAAGCTACCCGAAGTTAAGTTTGGCCAATTCCATGGGGCTCTTGCTACTCTTCAATCTGAAAGTCCCATTAATTGCCCCTTCCCAGTGGACTTCACCACTCTGCAGATACCTGAAGTAGTATTTCTTCCGAAGTTACACTCCTTGGTCTTGGATTCCTCCGTTGGCTCTCATGCCTTTGAAAGATTTGCCAGAGTCATGGGGAGAATCTCAGCTCAGCAGAGTCGCCTTCCCTCCTTTCAAAGGTTTATCTTTCGCGAATATCATCTGGGCCACATTTCTTCTGCAGTGCTTGCTCCTTTGACATCTGAATGTGAGAGACTCTCTCCCACAGATTGGGAGAAGCACTACAATCAATCTTCTCTCCAGTTGGAATCCTTGAACAACTCCTTGGTCCGAGCAGGCAAGCCACCTCTCTCTGCTGAAGCTTTCCTAGACTTGAATTCCATCAATCCAGTTTAGGAACTGTTTGTGCAATGGGCTGCGCGCTACTCAGCTTTTATTTCCTTGCTAAAAGACCTGAAGGATCATCAGCTCTTCTATCCTGTTAACATTGCTCACTTTCTTCAGCATGCCAGTTTTGGGAAGTCCAGCCATTTCAGGTTCACCCTTGATAAGGATCAGTATGTGCGTTTCTTAGAAGATCAACGACAGCTTTACATTGAGTGCATGCGTCCTGAGATGGGTGTATCCTTCACTATAGATTCTGGCATCTTCCAACAATTGTTTGAAGAACAGGAGATTAAGGCTTGGGAACTTATTTCCCGGCATGCCTCTCTTCTTTCTCCCACTTTCTATCTCCCTGTACCCCTTCAAGAGTAATACAATCTTTTATCCTTTCTCTTCATCTTTGTCTCAAGCGTTTGATCTTTTTGCTTAAATGACAAAAAGGGGGAGAAAATATTGCATTTCTGAAATACATTATTTTTATGTTATTTCCTCAATTATGCTTAGACTTATTTCAGATCATCTTTGCTAATTGTTAAGTTTTGTCATCACCAAAAAGGGGGAGATTGATGATCAGTTTATCCCCATGTAATTTAAATAAATTACATATCTATTTTGGTGATTAACAAAACTATGATAAATGTTACTAACATTCTTTCTATGAAGTCTAAACACAGGAAATAAACCAAGGGAAAACAAGCTAATCAAGTAAGTATTCATCACACTACAACAGTAAGAGTTCAAAGCATCAATATTTGTCTAAGTACACATCGATTTCCACTGTGGGTCATAACGATTTCCTTAGTTTCATAACGATTTTATACTTACAAGGATTCTATGTGTTAAATCGTTAAGTGATCGCAACGATTTGCCCTCACAATGATTCGTTAAGTGATCACAACGATTTGCCCTCACAACGATTCGTTAAGTGATCGCAAAGACTTGCCCTCACAACGATTCGTTAAGTGGTTCATAACGATTTGTTCTTGTAACGATTTCTTTAGCATCGTAACGATTTTCTCTCATAACGATTTCTTTAGTCATCGTAACGATTTCTCTCGTAACGATTTCTTTAGTCATCGTAATGATTTGCTCTCGTAACGATTTCTTTAGTCATCGTAACGATTTGCTCTCGTAACGATTTCTTTAGTCATCGTAACGACTTGCTTTCATTACAATTCATTAAGTAATTCTCAACGATTTATACATCGATTTGCTTATAACGTCATAATGATTTGCATATCGATTGCTTATAACATCACAACGATTTGTACATCGATTTACTTATAAAGTCATAACGATTTGTACATCGATTTGCTTATAACGTCATAACGATTTGTACATCGATTTGTTTATGACTTCATAACGATTTGATTACTAATGCATATAATGATTTGTGTATGCATCTCTGCACAACGATTTCATAAGTCATGTATATAATGATTTCGTGAAAAATAACGATTCAATTTTCAAGCTAATTTTTGATACGTTGAAAAGTCAAAGTCTTCATGTATATTTATGACAACTGTGCATTTATGAAGACTGAACGTATCACTGCATGCATGCAGATAATATCTTCCATTATCATATCTTCTCTGTAAACATCTTTTTGAACAACAAAATGGCATTACTATTTTGATGAACATTCATTCTGACGTTGACTGACAACAAGAAACATCTTAGCTGTCTACTGTTCAAGCTTTAAATATGTGCAGATCTCTGACAGTATCCGTCATACAACGTTGGACAAAATAGAAGCCAAAGAAGATTACAGAATATCCTCTCTCTCTTTGCGTGCATGAAAGGATAAAGGACTATTGACTGGAAGACTCCAAGTGTCAAGCAGTCTAACGTACCTTATGCATAGAGACAACGGGCACTTCAACGTTCGAATTTCAATAGATGATATATGAAGTTCTTGAAGCGTTAAGAAGTAGAGCGTTGTTGAACAACAAGCGATAACGCCCACAACCTTCTGCAAGCTTTTCTGAGAGCCAAGCAAAAACTCCCATTAGTCTTAGTTCTTGCTCTTTGTGCTAAGTTCAGATCTGTGAGAGAGCCTTTTTGTCTGAGAAGAGTCCTTGATTGTAGATCTCTTCTTCTCAGTCCTTGCTTCAGATCAAGCAGTGTTCTATAAGCTTGATCTAGGGGCATCATCTCTTTGACACATTCTCTTGTGTTTGCTCCCTTCGGTTGTGAAGGAAGACCTGGTGTGGTATCCAGGGTGTTGTTCCCTTCGGTTGTGAAGGAAGACCTGGTGGGGTATCCAGGGTGTTGGTCCCTTCGGTTGAAGGAAGACTAGCTGGGGTGCTGGGTGCTGTAGTGTCCTTAAGGGGGACTGTACCCTTGTTAGTGAAATCCTGAGATATTGCTCAGTGACTGGTTGTAGGACTCCTAAGGAGAGAAGATCTGAACCAGGATAATTCTTTGTGTCGTAAGATTGCTTTTGTGTGTTTGATCTTTCAATTCACTAACACTAACAATCTGCAAAGTGTGTTTTGTGTGACTGTTTTGTGAACAGGTTTTGAGTCTTAAATAATTTTTAAGAATCCCATTCACCCCCCCTTTGGGCTTCCTAGTTAGGCAACAAGTGGTATCAGAGAAAGTATCTTCGACAAAGAAGAAGATCGAACGATCTGAAGAGAAAAGATCAAATGGCAGCCCAAGGTCACTCGAAGGTCAGTCAGTCAACAGGCCACCGCTATTCGACAGAGAAGATTGCACCTACTGGAAAACAAGAATGGAATACTTCCTACAAGGATTCGATTTCCAAATATGGTCCATAGTAGAAGAAGGCGATCTAGTTGTTCTAAACAACAGAGACAATTGGACAGAAGATGATAGAAAGAAGATTTCTCTCAACTGCAAAGCGAAAAGCATTTTGTGTTGTGCCCTCAGTAAAAAGGAATTCAACCGTGTATCTGCCTGCAAATCCGCCATGGAAATGTGGGAAAAGCTCAGGATCACTTATGAAGGCTCCGACAAAGTCAAGGAAACCAGGATAGACATTCTGGTGACACAATATGAAAGGTTCCAGATGCAGCCAGGAGAATCTATAACCCAAATGTTCAGCAGATTTACAGACATCACCAACGGGTTAGAAGGATTAGGAAAAAGCTATGAGATGGGAGACATGGTAAGGAAAATTCTTAGATCCCTACCATCTTCTTAGACTCCCAAGGTAACAGCTATAGAAGAAGCCAATGACTTGAAAAGGATGTCAATGGAAAAGCTCATTGGGTCCCTCATGGCCCATGAGATAAACATGGAGAGATTAGGAGAATCATCCACTAGAAAGAAGCATACAAATGCCCTCAAAGCAGCAGAAGGCAGCTCTGAGGAACAATCGGAAGATGAAGCCAGTAGTCAAGACAGTGAAGATGAAGAAGCAATGCTGTCTAGAAGACTACAACGGATATTGGCTAAGAAAAAGAAGTATCAATCTGGCAGACAATACTTCAAAAAGGGAAAGGATTTTAAGAAACCTGAAGCAAAGGACATCAAGAAGAATGAACCAATTTGTTATGAGTGCAAGAAGCCAAGACATCAAGGCAGAGTGTCCAAAGCTCAAGAAATCTGAATTCAGAAAGAAGGACAGTTCAAGAAAGTTCAGAAGATATAAGAAGAAAGCCATGGCAGCAGCTTGGGACAATAGTAGTGACTCAGATAGTGAGTCAATCTCAAACAGTGAGGAAGAAGAAAAGGCTAACCTAGCTTTCATGGCAGATATTGCAGAAAAGGTAATCTCTGACTCATCCTTTGATTCCTGTAATGATTCTGATTCAGATAACCTAGAAGATGCTTTTAATGAACTATATGGTAAATATAGAGAATTATATAAATTATTAAAAGCTAGTAAGAAAAATGTTGCATGTCTAGAGAATACTAATTCTGATTTAAAATCAGAAAATGAACAACTAGAGAAGCAAGTTAGTGAACTTAAAAGAAGAAATGAGTTGCTATGCGAAAATCTAAAAGATAAAAATAAATAAATAACAAAATTAGAAAAACAAGAAAATTCAGACGAACTAAAAAATGAAATCAAAAGACTAACAGAAGAAAATGATAAACTATCAAGTACATTAGAAAAATTTACTAATGGTAAAAATTCTTTAATACTAAGAGGAGCCAGAAGATCAGGTAAAAAGAAGAATGGATTAGGTTACATTCCACTAGATAATGAAGATACAACATTATACCCTAAAACATGTCCAACTCCAAAATTCGTACCTGAACAAGATATAACATATAAATCAAACTTTAAATATACTCCATATGAAAAATAACTAGAACAACATGTTGCAGTCACTGCAACAAGCTAGGTCATACCAAAATAACCTGTCCAACTAAACACAAAATTTGGATAATTAAAAAGAAAGATGAGAATACTAACCAGCAAGGACCCAAAAGAACTTGGGTACCTAAAGCTTAGTGTCTTTATTTCAGGGAGGCCTTCGAGCATCAAAATGATACCTGGACAGTGGGTGCTCAAGGCATATGTCAGGTAACAGAAAGCTATTCTCTCACCTCAAGGCTGAAGAAGGCACAGTCACCTATGGAGATAATGGAAAGGGGACTGTGATAGGCAGTGGATCAGTGTGCAGTAGAGGCACAACTGTCATTGAAGATGTGCTGTGCGTCAAAGGACTGAAACACAATCTCATCAGTATCAGCCAGCTATGTGATAGAGGTCATCAGATCTGTTTTCAAGAGTCAAAGTGCAGCATTGTGAAAGATGGTGTAGTCATCTTTGAAGCCAACAGAGAAAAGAACCTATATGTACTTCATCTGGAAGAGTTAAAAGATCAAGACATTTGATTAGTAGCCAGCAAAGAGCAGTCAACTGAGTTGTGGCACAGAAGATTGGGCCACTGCAGTCTAGATGGCATGAGAAAGCTGATCAAGAGAAACCTAGTGGAAGGTCTGCCAAAGGTCAGCACAAAAATGGACGGTGTCTGTGGACCATGTGCAAAAGGAAAGCACACTAAGTCATCCTTCAAGTCAAAGACTGTGGTAACAACCTTTAAACCCTTAGAACTCCTTCATATGGATTTATTTGGGCCAATGAGGACCACAAGTCTTGGAGGAAAGAATTTTGGATTCGTTATAGTAGATGACTATTCAAGATTCACATGGGTATCCTTTCTAGAACACAAAGATGATACATTTGATAGCTTTGTAAGCTTCAGCAAAAAGGTTCAGAAAGATAAGAAGTTCAACATTATTAGAATCAGGTCAGATCATGGAGGAGAATTCCAAAATGATAAATTCGCAAAATTCTGTGATGACCAAGGAATAGAGCACAATTTCACAGCACCAAGGACACCACATCAGAATGGAGTTGCTGAGAGAAAGAATAGGACTTTATTGGACATGGCAAGAACAATGTTATCAGAATATGATATGCCAAGATATTTTTGGGCTGAAGCAGTCAACACAACAAGTTACATCATCAATAGAGTAATGATCAGGCCTATCTTGAAAAAGACTGCGTATGAATTATTTAAGGGAAAGAAGCCCAAGATCAGTCACTTCAGGACATTCGGATGTCCATACTTCATCCACAACAACAACAAAAGAGACATTGGTAAGTTAGATGCCAAATCAGATGAAGGCATCTTCATGGGGTATGCTTCTAAACCAAAAGGATATAGAGTGTTCAATAAACGTACTTTATTGATTGAGCAGTCAGTACATGTTATTTTTGATGAAACTAACCCTTCCTTGAGAAAGGAAGAAGATAGTGATAATGATGCAGATGAATTGTCCAAGAAATTAAAGAATACATCAATTGAGGACAAGGAAGATCCACCTCTGGAAGACCTCCAACAAAGGGATATTTCTCATCAAAATCTTCCAAAAGAGTGGAGATATAAGAAAGATCACCCTCCTGAAAACATCATTGGTGATCCATCTGTAGGGGTAAGAACAAGAGGTAACATAATACCATGTGATTATTTAGTTTTTGTTTCTCAAATAGAGCCTAGGATAGTCAATGAAGCCATCACTGATGAATCTTGGATTTTAGCCATGCAAGATGAATTGAATCAGTTCAAGAGAAACCAGGTTTGGTCACTTGTTCCTAGACCATCAGATCATCCAGTGATTGGCACCAAATGGGTGTTCAGAAATAAATTGGATGAAGCTGGTGTGATCATAAGAAACAAGGCCAGATTGGTAGCTCAAGGCTATTCCCAAGAGGAAGGCATAGATTTCGATGAAACCTATGCGCCTGTGGCTAGACTTGAGGCTATTAGAATCCTTCTTGCATATGCATCTGCACTAGATGTGAAATTATTTCAAATGGATGTAAAGTCTGCATTTCTTAATGGTTTTATTAAGGAGGAAGTTTATGTAGAACAACCTCCAGGCTTTGATGACACTGAATTTCCGAATCATGTTTTTAAACTACACAAAGCACTATATGGTTTAAAATAAGCACCTAGAGCCTGGTATGAAAGGCTTAGCTCATTTCTATTAGACCATGGTTTCATTAGAGGTCAAGTAGATAGTACTTTGTTCATCAAATCTAAAGTCAAACATATATTGCTTGTTCAAATTTATGTTGATGACATAATATTTGGTTCTACTGACGAATCTCTTTGCAAGTACTTTGAGAAGCTTATGTAGGGAGAGTTCGAGATGAGCATGATGGGAGAGCTCAACTACTTCCTTGGATTGCAAATCAAACAAGGAAAGGAAGAGACTCACATCTGCCAAGCTAAATACACCAAGGAACTCTTAAAGAAGTTCAGATTTGATAATGCCAAGCCACTGTCAACACCTATGAGCACATCAATAAGAATGGACAGTGACAAAGATGGTAAGAATGTAGATCAAAAAATCTACAGAGGTATAATAGGATCCTTACTATACTTAACTGCTAGTAGACCTGATATTTTATTTAGTGTATGCATGTGTGCTAGGTATCATGCAGATCCTAGAGAATCTCATCTAATTTCAGTAAAAAGAATTTTTAGATATTTAACTAGAACTCATGACTTAGGTCTTTGGTATCCAAAATTATGTGAAATTAACTTAGTAGGATACTGTGATGCTGACTATGCTGGATGCAAAATAGATAGAAAAAGCACCAGTGGTTGTTGTCAATTCCTTGCAGGATGTCTGATATCATGGTCCTCCAAGAAACAAAACTCAGTAGCACTGTCAACAGCTGAAGCTGAGTACGTAGCTGCTGGAAGTTGCTGTACACAACTCCTATGGATCAAGCAACAACTTGAGGATTATGGGCTACATATCAAGACAATTCCACTGTTATGTGACAACACCAATGCTATAAATTTGACCAAGAATCCAGTACAGCACTCAAGGACTAAACACATTGAGGTTAGATATCATTTTATTCGTGATCATGTAGCAAATGGGAACATAGATATTTTATTGATACAAACAATCAGTTAGCAGACATCTTCACAAAGGCCTTACCTGAAGAGAGATTTACTTCCCTTAGAAGGGAATTAGGCATGTGTAAATTGTGAAAGATGTATCTGTTTAAAACTGAAATATTAATTTTCAGAATTTGAATTATTTTCCCTCCCAAAAATTTGAGCAAAATTCCAATTATTGCTAATCCTTTTAATTTTGTCATGACGGTTCGTTATTTTATAAGAGTTTATTCCTATCGATCTAGTCAGTTTTGTCGTTTTCTGCCATCATGGCGCCCCTAAATTCTAAAAGTCATTCTTTTAATTTTCCCGAAATCTGTGCGGCAACGATTCACATCTCTTCATCGTCTTCTTCCTTCTGCCTGAGGCGATACCCTATTGACTCCGGCATCGACTCTCTCAGATTTCTAGCTTCCAACCAATTCCCGCCAAAAATTTCTTGAGGGCTTCTGTTCCATTCCTCTTTCCAGTCCTCCAGAAACTCTCTCCATTCACATCCATGGCCTCTTCTAGTAGTTCCGACAGCGTCGGGGGCTACAGAGCCGAATTTCTTACCGCCGAACAGCAAGTAAGGTTTACGTCTGTAAAAGTCAAGCTATGCGGTCACAAAGCAGTGGATGTGGCAGATTTGCAGAAGAACGGAATGGGGAGCATCGTCGAAGCTTTGGACAGATTGAAGTGGACGAAGATGGCTACTATCTCTAAAGTAAGTGTTCTGGACTTGGTAAAAGCCTTCTATGTGTGTTTGAAGTCAGAGGCTGACGGGACCTTGACTTCCATGGTCAAGGGAACCCAGATTAGGGTCACACGAGACTTATTAGCATCTCTCTTTGGTGTGACTACCTCCGGACACAATGGAGTTCACACTGTGAATATCCAAGAAAAGGGTTTAGGGATAGTTGGTCCCGAGTTCAAATTGAAAGATGATAAGGTGGATGTAAACCAGTTAAATGCATTCAATCGCATCCTGCACTTTGTAGTTTGTCAGATTGTGGTTCCCAGAAGTGCTACCTTTTCAACTTGCACTAGGGCTGATTCAGATTTAATGTTCTGGGCTATCAAGAATCAAGAAATTAACACTGCAGAGCTCATGATTGAAAGGATGAAGTTTGCAAGCTCTCAGGTATGGGACACTAAGAGCAAGCTGAATGTTTCTTTACCTTATGCCCATCTCCTGACGAAGATTTTTCAGCACTATGGCATAAGTGTAGTAGGAGATGTGTCTGAGAAGATGGGCCAAGCAATCCGGTCCAGAAATTTAAGGAAAAGCGATTTTTCAGTTGTCAATGGAGTTTGGACAAAGAATTCTGTGGCTGAGGGTGAAGCCATCATTGGTGAAGCCCAAGAAGGTCAGGAAGCAGTTCAAGCAGCAACAGAACCAGGAGTAGCAGCAACACTATCTGTTGAAGCAAAACCATCAGCAGCAGTAGAAGCTCAAATTGAAAGAGCTGAAGCACCAGCAGCCGCAGTATCCAGCAGCAGAATTGAGGATATCCCTCCATAGGTCCTTGAGCATGTTGGCCATAGTTCAGAGGATCCTCCTCCCTCTTCCCGAGTAGCCACTATACTCAGGGATGTGCTGGACTCCATCCAAAGTGCTCAGGAGGAGTCAGAAATTGGTGGTGATTCAGTGGCCGAAACTGTGGCTCCAGGCCACACTGAGGAAATCATTGTGGAGAAAGCTCCCATTTAGGGGGAGCAAGAAATCACTATTGAAGAAGATCAAATGGAAGATGCTCCTGCTCAGGGGGAGCAATCATCTAAGAAAGAAGGAGCACCTCAAGGGGAGCACACTGAAAATATTTCTATCAATGATCAATTCACCGAGGAACATGCTGATTTTGTGGAGCCCATTGCAAGGGCAAGCCAAAAAGGGAAACGAGTAGCTCATCGAAGGTCAAAGAAGAAACAACTGAAAGTCAATTTGAAGCCTGTCATCAAAAGGTTGATTGAGCAAGGCAAAGCCATCTCATCTATGGAATCAGATATTCAGTCCATCTCTATCAGCCAAACTTCTGTATCAAATGAACTTGGAACTGTGTCCACTGAAGTTCATAGCTTGAGAGATGATTTTAGAATGTTCAAGCAGTTATGCAGATGGATGAAAGGTGAGTTTGATAGTGTCAAGAAGCTCATCTCTTCAAGGGTGCAGACCACCTCTGCCCCTCCAGATCTCTCTCATGATGAACTAGTTAGTAATCCAAGGCCATCAGGGCCAAGGCCAGCAGAAGAAAATGCAAGATCATCAGGGCAGTTTCTAGAGGCATCAACAGGGCCATCCGGGCCACAAAATGATGAGAATTTAATACTTGCAGCGGAATCTTGTGGCGTTGAGAAGCTGGGGCCATCAGGGCCATCTAAAGTTGTGGTTGGGCCACCAGGGCCATTGATCTCTGAAGGTGTGGATCCAAGTGTAGTTGAGTCTGCCGTTGCTCCCGAAGCCCTTGAGTCTTCATATCTTGCAACACTAGACCCTCCCTCACCACCTTCTTCTTCCACAGCCCCTCCAGCTCCACCTACCTTCAAACAACCTGCACCAAGAACCATCTCATCTCCAGCACCTTTTCCCTCTGAACCTTTTTCATCTCCTATCATGCCCACTACCATTTCCACATCCATTTCTCCCTCTCATTCTGTTGTTATCAATCCTCCAGTTTCTTCATCAGCTAGAGCCTCTTCATCATCTGGTCCCTCATCAGCCGAGCCATCCACTATTCCTTCTCCTAAATCATTCCTTCATCCTCCTATTCCACCTACATTTGTTACAATTACTCCAACTGATCCACGACTTGCCAGTGTTTTTCAAAATAAATTTGAGGATGAGTTAGAACGAACCACACTCATCTCAATCCTAGCAGTTGCTTCACATGTTCACAGGACTGACTCTTCTAGTCCTGTTTCTAAAAAGAGGAAAATTTCAAAGACTCTTGCTCTTTCCTCTGAACCCATGTTTCCTCCTCTTTGGTACTCCCTCACAGTTGAAAATCGAAGGAGACCAATTTACTGTGAATATCTCAAAAAATGTGTTCTCGCCAACCTTTTTGGCATTCCTTTTCTCAATCTTACTGATCACCTTAACATTATATTTCCCTACTGCCACCTTTCCAAAGCCGACCAACTCAAAATCTTCCAATTGGCAGAATGCAAGACTGAAGATCAATGGGCCAAATGGCATAAGACTCTCTACAACAAGTATCTTCTTGCCAGATCAGACAACACTGTAGACACGCCAATTTTACCTAAATTGAAGAAAATCTCAGGTTGCACTGTAACGCTTCAAAGTGATTTCCTGTAATTACCTTTTCAAGTGATTTCTCTGTTTTCCTGTCCTTTTTCTTAAAAAAAAAGGATTTTTAGAATTTTCCTGTCTTTTTTAGGACTTATTATTAAAAGAGTCAAAAATACAAAAAAAGTGTGTCTGCAAACTGTTTTAAATCGCGCCCAAGACAGCGAACGCGTATAAGAAAGCCATAACCGCGACGCTCTGAGGCGCCGCGATTTCGTTACCGCCTTTTGAATCGCAACGGGTAACCGACGTTTAATCACGTCAAGCCTGTCCGCCGCGATTTTAAAGTCCACATTCACGGCTGTGCCAGAGAGCACGTTCTGACACCTTCCAGGCGTCAGAGCGGTGTCAGGGTAAGAATCGCGACCAGACAGCACACCGCGTTTTTGAACCGCCAATGACAGCGCACCAAATAAACAGGCGGTTGATAAACGCGACAACCCTCCGGGGTGCGTTTTTGAACGCAGATGTGGTCGATCTTGCCCAAGTCGGTTTGACTTAAAATCGCGGTGATCAGGGTCGACGCGATTATTGATATGGTTGCGCACCGTAATCATCATGATTTTGGCATGTTGATGGGACATCAGGCCTACCTAATGAATCGTTACGAGTCTTGTGGACACGATTAATCTTTAAAAATGTCGCCTGTTATGGACGCGATTTAAAACAGTTTGCCTATATATATGAGACCTCCGGTTCCAGGAGGAGAGAGATTTTTGCACCACCAGAGCGGCGAAGCCCTACCCGTTTGACGACCCGACTCCCGACATTTCATTCTACATCCACCGGAGGCTCCTACGGGACGATACCGCTGTCCGAAAGCCGTGTTTCTGGAGCCGGGGGACGACCCCCACCCCACGCGCCATCCCGGAGCCGGAGGGCCATTCCACGCGCCGTTCCCGAGGGGACGTCGCTACGCACCACGCCACGTCCCGGCTTACGCCGACCTCTCTCTCCCTTTTTCCGCTTTTTAGATAGTACACGCACACACGTGCATTTCTTTGCCACCCGCCTAGGGGTTTTTCTGCTTTCGTCTTTAGAAGGTGTGTCAACACACCCCTTTTTTTTTGTCTTTTTGGCTATTTCCTACCATGTTCATATACTACACTGCAATCTAATCCACCTGTCTCCTTCTTGTGTTCTTGTCTTTTCAGGTACCAAGCTGAATCTCTTCCGTCGGCCGGCCGGTTGGAAGAGGAGGAAAAAACCCACCGCACCACACCATCCCGCTACTTCCACGGGTCAAAAGGTACTTTTCGTCCCTTCTCAGACCCGTATCTACTTTTGGTACTTTTTAGGAAAAGTACCTGGCGATCACACCTTTTATCATTTCTGTCTCTTCTCCTTTACCATTTTCCGTGTGGAGACGATCATTTCCTCGTCTTTTCTGAGATGAAGAAATAACCACATCCACAACTTGGCGATCACGGTGGGACGCTTCACCTTTTAGTTTGGTATCCTCTTTTGGCACTTTCGTGTCTTTGTGTTTTGCCCCACGTGGCACTGTTGTAGTTAGTTTACCATTTTACTACTTGTTTAGTTAGGATGTTAGTTTACACCCCTTTCGTTTAATATAATTGCATGTAAAAATTAGGTTAATGTTAGTTAAATAAAAATACAAAAAGATTTTTCCCTATAGTTCTCCTCCATGTTAGCACGATTTCCATAGAAGGTGTTTAGTCACTTGAAATCTGCATCTCACCATTTCATTGCCTCAATTGCATGCTAATCAACCCTAATCTGTGAAGTTTTTCGTTGGGAGGGTTTCTGGAAAGAATCGCGTCGACAGCAGACGACGCGATTCTCTGCAGATTGTTCACACTTGGGATTTTTTTTCGAAGGGAGGCTTTCTGTGATGATACGCGTCGAGTGTAGACGACGCGTTTACTCGGTGTTTATTTATTTTCGAAGTTTTTTTTTTTCTTCTGAAAATATACTTTGCTGTGCTGTTGCGCGTCAAACACAGACGACGCGATTTGTGTGTGTGTGTTGTGCGGCGCGTATACTGGACGCGATTTGAGACAGAGTCCCCAGGGAGTCACCTCAGCTCTTACAGCTGTCATAAGCTGTCAGATCTGCGGCCGACAGATAGGACGCGATTTAAATAGACGCCCACTTCGGTGGACGCGATTTAAATCCTGTTTCACTAGCCCCAGTTGCTTGCCCTTTTTATTTGTCTTTACTTTTTTTATCAGCCGGGGGACTTCCTTCCCTCATTTACCTAAGATCCATACATGCTTCTCGGTGGGAATTATCTCCCTTTTGGGCATTCCGTCCCATCAGGCTAGAGAACTCCTGCCGGGACCTCCGTAAGTATTTGTACCCCGTGGATTCCCTCACGGCGGACCGAGCTGGTTGTACCCGTTATCGTTGACCCAGATAGAGTACCATTTGTGTGGAGAGATTTCGTTAGAAGTGAACCCCGGAGCTATCACCATACCCATTGTCTAGGTTCATTTCTTATCTCACGAGAGACACACTTAAGTTAATCCACTTTAATCATTCCAAACATATTAAGTGGACGTAATCTTTGCTAAGTGTGTGCTTAAAATTGGATATTCTTCCCCCACAGTTTCTTGAGTAGTTGTTTGGTACTGTCTTCCGAGTCATCCTGCATGCAACTCCGATCCGGCCGTTCTCTTTCAATGGCCGAATATGAGAATGCGGGTCAGGATGATGTGTATGAGGGAGTCTATGGTTCTGGTCAATTCCTTCCACCCGACCTGTCCAACCCACATGTGAATGCGGTGGACACCCAGACCCAGTTTCCCCAAATTCCCCAGAGGCAGGATGATCCCTCTGCCTCGGTTAATCTCTCTCAGCTTGTGGACATACTCCAAAACCTCCGAGCTCCTCAGATTCAAGAGGTACAAGCTGCTTTAAAGGGGAAATCTGTTGCTAATCCCGACCCCTTTAGTTACCCTAATCAGGGGGTCCGCCTTGAGTCCATCCGTGACCCGGGTGGACGAATTTCACCGGCCCCTTCACGAGCCCACTCTGTTATCCATTCCCGGTATCAAAGTCCCGAAGACCGATATTGGGCGCCCGCTGACATGGCACGACCCACCTATCAACCCCGGGTTCCGACCCAGGGTCCCGTGCACGCTAGCGCCATTCCTCAGTATCCCTCCCGGGCAGACGCCCATTATGCCATTCCTTCAGGCGCTCCCTAGCAATCGACTAATCAACTCGCCCAGACTCTTCTGGCCAAGATGAATAAGTTGGAGCGTGATATGAAGAGGGTGTCTGCCCCCAATGATCCCTTCGAACTGGCATTGCCTGCCATGCCAGTCTTTCACTTGCCTCCCTCTGAAATGCCGATATACCGCCGCTACAATGGTACCGGCAATCCGTTCGTACATATCAAAGAATTTATGTACGAATCTTCATTTTGGCAAGATGATAATCGGGCACTTGCCTTCTTGTTTCGCCGGTCCCTAGATGGGCCCGCCCTCGATTGGTTTTATTCCCTAGATCTTGCAGATGCAGAGAACTTTGAAGCTGTCCAGAGGAAATTTTTGAGGAGGTACAGAGACAGAGTTGGGCCAGTGTTGTCTATAACTGATTTGATGACTGAGAAAATGAGGGCTGATGAAGATTTCGTCTCCTTTGCTGATAAGTGGAGAATCATGGCCAAAAAGTTGAAGGACCCACTGTCTGAATCATAGCAGGTGAAAATGATCACCGCCAATGCCACGCCCCAGTTCAGACATATATTGGCCATGAACAAGCTAACCACAATGGAGGAACTGTATGAGAGAGCTTGCTACATCCAGACACAATTGAAGGACTCTCCCATTGTGGCCATGTTTGAACCCAAGGCACGGGTTGTTAAGAAGCCGGTTGGTACTTCCGCCAGTGGTCCTGTCACTGAGGGGGTTATGCATAATGAGCAGGTAAGGGCCATGGGCAATCCAGTCCCTCCCACCTACCGTGCACCCAATAGCTTCAGGGCCCAACAACCCCAATTTCCAATTTCTAGGCCGGGTAACCAGCCTAACTATAGAGGCCAACAGCCACAGCAACCCTACTACACCCAGTTTCCTCAATTCCAGCAGCCTCAATTCCAGCAGCCTCAATCTCAGCAGCCTCAATTCCAGCAGTCACAATTCCAGCAGCCACCACCTCAGCAGCCACAATACAGGCCTGCCCCTCTACAATGCCAACCACAACAACCACCTCATCTACCCCAGCAACTCCACCAGGTCCCACCTCCTAACAATTATGGGCCACCCCCACCCAGATTTCCAACTGGCCCGAGGAGGACCCTTTACCCTCCTCTGCCAGAGACATTGCCCCATATTTTTAATGCCCTCATGGCATCCGGCGCACTCACATTGCCAAAGGAGAAGCTACAATGGCCCCTAACCTTGATACCTCCTGGTATTGCGAATTTCACCGGGGCCCGGGCCACACTTTGGACCGATGCTTCCATTTCAAAGATTATATCCATAATCTAAATGAAGGTGGAGGCATTGATTGGGTGGAAATGAGAAAATTTATTACTGAGATGAAAGCAAGGAGGCCTCCTCTGTAGCAGCAGCAGCTTCAGCAACAGCAGCAGCAGCCACAGCAGCCACAACAGCAGCAGCAGCAGCCCAATCTGGGCATTGTACGGAACCCGCTGCCGGAGCACACGACACCTAACGAGTAGATCAGTGCCATTACGGCCCAGCCGCCGTTGGTAGAAGCAACCTCCACGCCTACTCCTGCCACCCAGGCACCTTTTATTTTACCACCTTTTATCTGCACACCCACTGTAGATAATCCTTTACCATCTTTTTTACGCATTCCTACTAACTACACTCGTCCGTCCACTTCCCAAGTTCCCATTTCTACGCATTCCCCCTCCCATGTAAATACCTCAGCGGCGTCTTTACCTGTATCTACCCCGCAATCACCATCATCCAACCCCTCGCCCATACAGGCACCTATCACCTTTCCCTTTATAAACCCTAACCACAGGGCCCCTTTTCTCCGCATTCCCACCACCTCCACTATTAACTCCACTACTTCTATTACCACTACTACTACGCCCCAGAGTGCGACAGGCTTTCAAATGCCGCACCAAATTTTCAATAACCAACCTTCCACCTCGCAAACATCCACTCCCACAGATCCGGCTGAAGCTTCAACGTCAGGCAGTCCTTCCGGGGCCACCATGGTGCTCCGAAGCGGGCGCATGTTCAACAAGGTCTTCCCCCAGCAAGACCAAGTGCTGCCAACTCAAGAGGAGGAGGAGGTTCAAGAAGACTCAGTGCCGGGCATCCAGTACGATTTGTTGAAGCATTTGGACCAAACTCCAGCCAGAATTTCCATTCTGGAGTTGATTAAGAGGTCAGCTAATCACCAAGAGGCCCTCATGCAATATCTTCAAAAAGTAATGGTCAACGAAGATTTGCCAGTCAACCAGATCAGTGCTGTTTTGACTCCGTCTGGCCCGCACCCAGCTATTGTGTTCCGTGAGAATGAGCTAGCACCACTCGACTCACAGCGATATGCCCTTTGCCTCACTGTAAATATCAACGGCGTTCGTGTGGATCGGTGTTTGGTGGATTCCGGAGCATCTGTGAATGTCGTGTCGCCTGACACGTTGAGTCTGTGTGGAGTATCAGTCCGGTCGATTCGACCCCCTGTTATCAATATCACGGCCTATGACAATTCCACTAGGTCGCCAAAAGGGATCGTTACATTGACAATTGGATTGGGCCCAACTTCTACTGAGATAGATTTCCACATCCTTGATATGGACCCATGCTACCGTATCATCCTGGGTCGACCTTATGTACAAGCCCTTGGTGCTGTTATGTCAACAGTTCACCAATGTCTGAAATTTTCGTACAAAGGGCGTGTGATTAAGGTCGCCAACAAACCTACCCCTGCAGAAGTTGAGGCCATCATGACTAGCAACTCAGTCCCTACTGTTTGGCCCAGCCATCAACCCCTTATGACAGTACAGTGTCAATCCAGGATGCTCGACACATACCCAGGGCTGACCCCTTCATACACCAACACCTCTGATCCAAGTAAGATTATCACAAAAAGGGGATTGCACATCATGATGCTGATGGGTTATCGGCCCGGCAAGGGGCTGGGAACACAGTTGCAGGGCAGGACAAGAACTATCAAAGACATCAAGAGGAGGGTCAAGGTCGGTTTGGGCTATCAGCCCGTCAAAACCCAATTGCAGCCAGACCGACCCCTCACATGGGCCTTGCATGATCACTTTGTCGAAGGCCCACTACAGCCTGGGGATCCTCAAACATTACCTAATGTAGCAGAACCAACTTGCTCTTTGTCTCGAGACATTTTCTGGGCACCAGACAACTCAGTACCAGCTAAGCGCTGCAAGATCAGTAATTTCTAGACCGAATGGAACAATTGGTTTGATATGAGCAGTCTCACTGCTTGTTTAAACCATTTGTTCGGATCAGAAGAGGCAGATTGGTTTTCTGAGCTTCATGAGGCAGTCCAGGCCATCCAGGGCACCGACCCCATACCGTCTTTAATTCCAGGCCCCGCGCCCATTTCAGTTGCTATTCCGGGCCCCGTGCCCGTTCCAGTTGCTATTCCGGGCCCCGCGCCCGTTTCAGTTGCTATTCCGGGCCCCGCACCCGTTTCAGTTGCTATTCCGGGCCCCGCGCCCATTTCAGTTGCTATTCCGGGCCCCGCGCCCGTTCCAGTTGCTATTCTAGGCCCCGCGCCCGTTCCTTTTGTTTTGAGCATCGCGCCCCTTCCTTTTTTTGCACCGGGCAACGCGCCCAATTTCCTTTCAGTACCGGGCATCGCGCCCATTTTCTTTCTAGTACCGGGCATCGTGCCCATTCCAGTTTTTGCACCGGGCCCTGCGCCTGTCTTTACTTTTGTTTCGGGTATCACACCCGCTTTAAATTTTGCATCGGGTTCCACACCGCTTTAACTTTTGTCCGTCCTGTTTTAAATTTCCACGGCATTGCCCCCACTTTTCCTTGTCCCTCTGTTTTCCTTTCCTCAACTACTACTTCGTCCCTCCTGCAAGTCATGGCAGGGCCGTTTTTTGCTTCAAGGGAACTGATGCCCACCCATCCATCTTCTGTACATATTTCCCCAGAGGAACCATCCGATCCCTCGGAATCCTCAGAGTTCGCCCTTCCAGATCAGGTTTCACGCCTGACGATCTCCTTCAGACCGCCTTGAAGGATTCGATTGTTTGACGTCTCCCTCTTCTGAAGATGCGTCCTCCTCGGGTTTCATGGGCCCTGCGCCCACCATGATTTTCTAATCCTCCTTCTGTCAGTTGTTCCCTCAAAATTGCTTTTGTTCTTTTTCATAGTGAAGGCGCAACGCGTCACTTTCGCTCCTGCTTTCGTCACTGCTTTGTGTTTACTTCCCTTTCCTTCTCTCTCACACGAGAAGAAGGGGACATCGGGGCAGCTTTGGGATGAATAACCCCACCATCTCTTTCGAGGAAACTGCGTTCCTCAACCCCGACTGCGTTCCAGTCGGTGGTTTGTCTTTCACTGGCCTTCAACCCGGGTCTCCGCTATCCCCTTCCACATGAAGGATCGAGAAATGGTGAGGACAAGATCTAGAAGGGGGGGTTGAATAGATCTAGGCCTACTAATGCGGAAGCTTAACCAATTTTTAAAAACTCTTGAATCAGAGGCAAATTGAAAAATAGATTTCACAGATCTGAAGATAAATTGAGTGAGTTGTGCAAACGGAGTGTGAGAACAAATTGATTAGATGAATTCAAACGATCCTATGCATGCATCTAACGAAGGATAAATTCAAACCGCAATCAGATCAATGCACAGAGATTTTTAGGTGGTTCGGAAATCACACCATGTGATTCCTACATCCACCCCTCACACAGTGAGGATCCACTAATCAACCTCGGTACAACACACCCACTGGAGCCTGACAACTCCAACCACCTGAGTTTACAACTCACACAAACTTTAGAGTAAGACTACTCTAGAACCCTGAGCAAGACTGCTCAACTACAACTTGAGTACGACGACTCAAAACCACTGAGCTCGACGGCTCACAAACAACTTGCTAGAAAAACACAAGACTCAGATCCTCTAGCAACAGATCTAGTCCAACAAGAGTTAATTCATGAGACTCATGCAACAACCCATGCACAATCTCAGAATCACTCAGAAGAGAAAAGGAAAATGAGAATTGTATTGATGAGCTTTTCTCTTCAGATGTACTCCCTTATAGAAGGTCGAATTGTGAAGAGCTTTGATCTTTGGAAGTTCCTGGGCGATGCTCTGCAATCTGATCTTCAGGATCTTCCTTGAATTCTTCACAAGAGTCGGCTTCTACTTGATCTGCTTCCTTGAGGTGATCCAATTGCTTCTTCAACGATCAATTTCCACTTCTCATGCTTGAACAGATGAGAATTTGGCTTGAGGAAGCACCAGGAAGACAAGAACAGAGAGGAGAACTCTTCTAGCCGCCAACGAGATTTCTGGGAGGCTCTGAAAGGGTTCTTGCATGTTGGATAGCCAATAGGAGGGTATTTATACCCCTAATAGCCCAAGTGTACCCTTGGGGGTCGTAGGCACACGATCCAAGGCTAATCCAACAATTCCCTAGGGTGCCACGTGTCCAGGACAAAATTTAAGTCACAGAGATTCCGGAGTGTGTCGACTTGCCCATAGGGTGTGTCGACACACTGTCCCAGACTGGCAAATCAATTCCCTGGGAGAGGCATCTAGTGTCGACCTGATATCATCTCGTGTCGACCTGCTGTAGCCATCTGAAAAACAGGCATTCTGGGAAGGCTCTCTAGTGTCGACACCATCTGGTTTAGTGTCGACCTGAGATAGTAGCATGTTAACATATTTCTCTGGGATCTGTCTCTAGTGTCGACCTGCCCTCGTCTAGTGTCGACACTAGATGACCATTTCTTCATCTTTTGCCTTAGGGCTTAGAACATTGTGTCGACACCAGTGTGAGGTATGTCGACACCACCCTTGCAATAAATGTTTGTCCCTGAGAAATAAACACATAAATCATTAGTTAAATATATTATCATGAATATAAATGATAAATGTGCTTGGAAACATACTTTTTGAATATTGTTATTTCAGGTGTGATGCATTTCACATGTTCCAATTGTTATGCATTAAAATCACAACTTGTCATCATCAAAATGTGAGGAGAAATGAATTATATTCACACTCAACCCAATAATCTCCCCCTTTTTGATGATGGCAACATCAAATTCATATGGAAGTAGAAAGTTTCAATGAAATGTGATTTTAAGCATTTTCATTTCCTTGTATTCATACTTGTCAAGGACCTTTGAAAAAATTTTAGTGACATTTGAAAGTTGCACACATGAAAGACACAGTGTTACTAGAAATAAGCTATTTTCACACAAAGGTCAAGCAGCTTGACAAGCATTCATCACATTCACATTCATTCACAGAGTTTTCAATCACATTGAAGACACAAAGGTTTCCATTCATTTCATTCAAAAAGATATGAACATTACAATCTTCAAAAACACATTTAAAAAGTATTACAATTTCTTACTATCTTCTCCCCCTTTGACATCATCATAAGAAATTACATTAATGGGGAGGAGGAGGAGGAGGAATGGGTATCAAGATGGTCTCAATATCCGTCAATCTTTTCTCCATAGAAGTCAAACTGAACTTCATTTGAGCTTGGATAGCTGAGAGTCTTGTATGCAATAGATTTTTCATTCTCTCTGAATTCTCTGACATTGTAGCTTGAAGGGCACTGAAATCAGTTGACATTGGCTGAGAGGATGAAGAGGAACCTGCTGACCAACCATGTCTATTCAAAACTTTGAATTCATTTTTAAGATCAGATATTTCTTCATCAATATGAGCAGATAAGTTCTTCATGCTTTCCAAGTCATCTACCAGATGAGCAAATGATAATCTGGTCTTGGAAATCTGGTTGAGTGTTTCTTTGGTGTTGAAGACATCAGCTTGGGAATTTGCCAAAATTCCCCGAAGAACGGTTTCCAAAGTTTCTTGATGTTCTTTCAGCTCAATAGAAGCATCTCCCAAAGTGCCAATCAGCCTATTGAACCTTTGCACTGCATGGTCAGAAGCTGCTTTTTGCTCAATAAATTTTGCAGACATAGTGTTCTCCAACCTCTGTACCCTCAACTCAAAATTTTCTGTCATTGTCTGAATGGAGGTGTTCAAGGCATCAAATTTGTCATTTAGAAATGTGTACAATTCTGGTGGAACAGAAGGTCCACCAAATGATGTGGAGGCTTGAACATGAGGTTGTGGAGAAAAAGATGAAATTTCTATCTCAGGGTTCAGGGAGGAGGAGGGCTGAAGTTGAGGTGAAAGTGGGGCATTGAGGGGTACATCAACTTCATCTGTAATATGAGGCTGATCCTCATTCACTTGAGGCTGGTCCTCATTTGCTGGAGGCTGGTCCTCATTTATTGGAGGCTGGTCCTCTTGAACTGGAGGCTGGTCCTCCTGCACTTGAGGCTGATCCTCTTACACTTGAGGCTGATCCTCTTGAACTACAGGGGCCTCTACTATAGCTGGCCCTCTCCTAACCTGATCACCCACAATCCTAAAGCCCATGAACTTTTGAACATGCTTGAAACAATAAATGTTGGACTTAGGAATTTTCTGAGACTTCTCATTCTCCAGAGACACACCAAAGTGCTTAAAGACTTGAGTCAAATGGGCTGCATAAGGAAGTGATCTATTTAAATCTGCCCTAGTTGTCTCAGACATAATCTGGTACATTATGACATGGAGGTTGATCTTTATGTCCTTTGTCATGCAATATATCACAAACCTTTGAATGTCTGTGAGTCTGTCTCTCCCACCACCTTGGGGTGTTATGATAGTGGTGAGGATATGATGGGTAAGCCTCAACACAGGTGGAAAAGTGTTGGTGTTGAATTTAGTAACATGTGTTTGCTTGAGATCAGACTCATCTGCCTGCAGTCCAGTCAAGATGGTATAGGCTTCATGAAGGTTAAACTCAAAATTATGGTAATCAGCTCCTTCATCTGGAATTTTGAATATGGTGGTTGCTAGGTCTATAGGCATATCAATCTCAATTCCTTTGACCTTTGACTTGTAACCATCATCAGTGCATTCCAAATGCATATAGAATTCCTGGACAAGTCTAGGGTATATGATTCGAAACTCTGAGATGAAGGATTGCCATGACTGAAACTTGAAGAAGTTTATGACCTCAGGAAAAGCAGCATTCAAATCACTGTCCTCTAAATCCACTGCCCTAGATTTCAGAATGGTCTTCCCTGCACTAAGTGGTTTGGTAGGAGTTGCCTTAGAAGGTTGGGAAGACTCAGAGGATGAAGAAGATGACTGCTCAGAGACTTCAGGAGAAGAAACCAAAATCTTCCTCCTAGGGTATGCAGACCCTCTACCTCGACCAGAAGAGGATGCCCTACCTCTCTTAGCAGATGACGGGGATACAGATGAAGGCCCTGGCTGCTCTGCAGGGTCATGGCGCCTTTTGGTTCTCCTTTCAGTAGGAGGATCATTGTCCGCTGGAATGGGCCTTGCCGTAGCCCTGGATCTTGCTCCACGACGAGGGGCCTGCTTGTGGGCCATGGAAACAAGATGGAATGGAATAGGAGAGGATGGAGAGTGAGGAATGAGAGAAGAATGACATGGATGGATTGGAGGAGGGAAGAGATGGAAGAAGATGGATTCAAAGCCTGCCGGATTCAAAGAAGAGGATGGCCGTCGGGTCGACCTAGAGAAGAAAAGGGGTTTTAGGGTAAGCTACCCCGCAGGAACACCAAATCCTTAACCGGAGCCCACGGCGAAAATGACTATGGCAGGGGGTCAGTGTCGACACTAGAAGAGGTTAGTGTCGATCTGAGCTGAAGTGTGTCGACACGAGATGTAGGTAGTGTCGACCTGGCCTGATGAAAAATTTAGATTTGAGTATGGAAAAAACTTGTGACTTTTGGGATATCTTTATAATGATAAGCAATGGGTGGAATAATCATTTCAAGGATTTTTAAGAGGCTAAAAAATTCATTTGTTATATTTTGCAAAAAATTCAACACAATTCAAGTTTTACACAATATCCAACAGGATATGAGCATTCAGTGACTTGAGTCATTAAAATGATGATTTGAGGGATATAATACATTTAACAATCAACTACACACTACCATATTCTTCAAGTCCAAAGAAATAAAAAAAATCTTTTAGACTGAAATCAAGTGTGTTGAAAGTAAACAACTTTTTAAGAACAACTTGATGATGGATAAGAATGATTCTTTTAAAACAATTCTCCAATGATATACACATTTTGTTTTTCGAAACAAACTATCAAATGAGATACATCTTGTTCACTCAAGAACTAATGCTTTTAACACACTATAGTCCTTGGATACTAAAGATTTATCCATTATCAAGTCTCAAAAGGGTAAATGATGACCTTTTGACATAAAAATATACGTTTTTTAGACGCAAATATTTCCAGTTACTCAGTCATCATCAAAAAATGGGGCATATTTATTTTTCTTTGCATTTATTTTTGATTTTGAACCCCTTTGAATAGAGATAGCATTAGTGCCTCATGACATACATGGTACTTCATTCATTGTGAAGGTGTGCAGTTTCTCAGCACATGTGCCATTGCTCTGTTGAATTGACAAATTTTGGGGAGTTTTTGACAAAAAAGACATCATCTATATCCAACATCAGTTGCAAACAAAAACATGTTTAAATTCAAGGCACACATTATCCTTCAGTCTTTGAAAGAAATCTGAATTTCTATAGTTTTGAAAATATATGTGAGAGTTGACAAATGAATATAGTAGATCACTCAAAGGATCATTTTGAGACTCTAGACACCTGAATGAGGACATCATGCAAGGAAATTGATGTAATGCAAGAAAAGTTTTGAATTTTTCAAAAGACATGACTTGTGAATTCTCTAGCTCCCACTGAGATGAGATTTCAACCACTTTTCATCAGAATAAAGATATGCAAGTTTTTGAAATCAGAAATAATTCTCTTTGAACAACAAAAGCTCCCCCTCAACAATTGCATATTCATTTCTTGGTACTTGGCGGAGACATATACTCTCGCATAGTGAAAGTGTCCAGACAAGCAGAACTTGTCCTTCTTCAAATCACCATTTGATATACCAAGAAGTTCAACACAATGTGAGTAGAAGAGTTCATTGTCAAAAAGAAATAGAAGTGAAATGGAGAGAGATATGATCAGTATGAATCAAGGAAGCAAATGAATATGATGATGCAAAGACCTCCCCCTCAGAAGATGCCTAACACTCAACCCAATCCCAAAGAGAGAGATCAAGAAAATGGACATTTACAAAGACCAAGTTCTCTCCTTAAAGATGAGAATCTACTGTCAGGAAGGGGTTTGGTGAAGATGTCAGCAATTTGTTTTTCAGTTTCTATGAAGTGGAGTTCAAAAGATTTCTTTGCTACCTCATCTCTCAAGAAATGATGCCTAATTTCAATATGCTTGGTTCTGAAATGCTGAATGGGGTTCTTAGACATATTTATTGCACTTGTGTTATCACATAGAATGGTAACACAACCTAAGTCTTGGTTATAATCAAGAAGTTGATGTTTCACCCAAAGAATTTGAGTTCCACATCTACCTACTGCAACATACTCAGCCTCTGCAGTTGACAGAGCAACTGAATGTTGCTTTTTAGAAGCCCAAGAAATTAGGCACCCACCTAAGTATAAACACAAGCCACTTGTGCTTTTTCTATCTAATTTACATCCAGCATAGTCAGCATCACAATAGGCAATCAAATCTAACTTGCAATTAGCAGGATACCAAATTCCTAAATCACATGTTCCAACAAGATATTTGAAAATTCTTTTAACAGCTAACATGTGACTTTCTTTAGGATTTGATTGAAATCTAGCACACAAACACACACTAAACTGAATATCAGGTCTAGAAGTTGTAAGATAAAGTATAGAACCAATCATACCTCTGTAGGTCTTTGGGTCTACTGACTTACCAAGAGAGTCTTCTTCTAGCTTAGCATTAATAGCAATTGGTGTGTTTGAATGCTTGAGGTTCTGAAAGTCAAACCTTTTCAAAAGTTCCTTGACATACTTGGTTTGACTGATGAAGATTCCCTCATGTGTTTGGTTAACCTGCAATCCAAAAAAAAACTTTAGATCTCCCATTAAACTCATTTCAAATTCGTTTTTCATTTGATTTGAAAATTCATTACACATGCCTTTATTGGTTGATCCAAATATTATGTCATCAACATAAATTTGGACTGCAATTATTTGATTACTAATTATTTTTGTGAACAATGTTTGATCAACATTTCCTCTAGAATATCCTTTTTCAAGCAAAAAAGAACTCAAACGGTCATACCAAGCTCTTGGAGCTTGTTTAAGACCATAGAGAGCCTTATGAAGCTTGAAAACATGGTTAGGATGTTTTTCATTTTCAAATCCAGGAGGTTGTTCAACAAAAACATTTTTCTTGATATATCCATTCAAGAATGCACTTTTGACATCCATTTGATAAACTCTAAATTTCATGGAGGATGCAAAAGCAAGGAAAATCCTAACTGCTTCTAGTCTAGCTACATGGGCATATGATTCTTCAAAGTCAATTCCAAACTCTTGATTGTACCCCTTTGCAACTAGCCTAGCTTTATTTCTTATGACTTGACCATTCTCATTCAACTTATTTCTGAAAACCCATCTAGTGCCAATGACTGTTTGGTCACTAGGTCTAGGTACTAATTTCGATACTTGATTTCTTTCAAATTGATGAAGTTCATCATGTATGGCATTAATCCAATCAGAACTTGATAAAGCTTCATCAATTGACTTTGGTTCAATTTGAGAAATTAGAGCTAGTGTGTCTTCTTCAATAGCATGCAGGAATGATGATCTAGTCCTAACTCTATCATGCAAATTGCCAACTACATTATCTAACGGGTGATCTCTCAAAATTCGATGTTCAGAAATTACTTGTTGAGGGGTACTTAAATCTGGAGCAATGTTACCTGATCCACTTGAAGATGGTGAATTGATGTTCAAGTTCTCACCAATGTCTTCAAGCTCCTCAACAGTTGGTGAAGAGTCCACAATGAAATCATCCTCTTCACTGTCTTGTCTTTCCCTGCAAGATTTAGAATTATTAGTTGAAAAGGAATTTTCATCAAAGATAATATGTGGAGATTCTTCAACAGTTTTGTTTTTGAGAATGTACACTCTGAAAGCTCTTGACACTTCTGAATAGCCAAGGAAGATGGCTTCCTGACTCTTAGCATCAAACTTGTCAAGTTTTTCTTTATTATTGTTGTGTACATAACATTTGCACCCAAAAGTTTTGAAATAAGAAATAGTTGGCCTTTTGTTTTTCAATAATTCATAGGGGTCTTTCTGATTTTTGGTATGATCAAAGCTCTATTTAGAATGTGATTTGCTGTGTTTACAGCTTCAGCCCAGAAGGATTTGGGCAAATTGCTTTCTAAGAGCATGGATCTAGCTATTTCCACAAGAGTTCTATTTTTTCTTTCCACAACTCCATTTTGTTCTGGAGTTCTTGGTGAAGAAAACTTGTGAAATATTTGAAGTTCAGCACATAAATCAGAAAAGGATTGGTTTTCAAATTCACCCCCATGATCAGTCAAAATATTTTTGATTTTATATGAAAAGTTTGTTAAGGCATTGGTACAGAATTTCCTGAACTCAAGACAAGTATCACTTTTGTGGGACAAGAAGATAACCCATGTAAATCTGGTAAAATCATCAATGATTACAAACCCATATCTCTTGCCACTTAGACTTAGAATTCTTGTTGGCCCAAAAAGGTCCATGTGAAGTAATTCTAGTGGTCTAGACGTGAGTACCTCATTGAAGGTTTTAAAAGATTTCCTGGTTTGTTTTACTTGGGCACAGATCCCACAAACTTGATTTTCAATGTTAGAAAATGATTCAGGAAGACCCTTAACCAAATGCAACCTTAACAATTTATTCATTGTTCTGAAACTTGCATGGCCAAGTCTTTTGTGCCAAGTCCATGCAATTTCATCTTTATTAGCAACAAAGCAAAGATTTTTAGAAAAGTTTTTATTAAGGTCGATAATGTAAACATTGTTTTCCCTTTTTCCAAAAAAATTTATTTTATCAGTTGATGAATCAATGATCTTACAGAAATTGGATTCAAACACAACTTTGTGACCTTTGTCACATAGTTGGCTAATACTTAGCAGATTGTAATCTAGACCATCAACTAATAAAACATTATCAACAAAGTTTGAGAAAGTTTGACCAACCTTTCTAGATCCAATGATCTTTCCTTTATTTTTACCTCCAAATGTTACTGAACCTCCCTCCTTCTCAATCAGGAATGAAAATTTGGCTCTATCTCCAGTCATGTGTCGTGAACACCCACTGTCAAGGAACCACACATTTGAATTGGGTGCACGACCTTCCTGCAAAATCAATCAATGGAGAGAAGATTTTGGTACCCAAACAGTGTTGGGACCATCAGAATGTTTGGACATTGTTATCAAATCTTTTCTCACCCAAATTTGATTTGTTTTTTATTTTTATTTTATTACAATGGTGTTCTCTGTCTTTTTTACTTTCTTCTTTCCCTTAGGAATGAAAACACCAGTGTTTTTGTTTTTGGTAGGAGGGGAAGTTTTCATTTGAACATGAGAGTTTAGATGAGGAGGTGGAATCCAAGGATTTTATTGGTACATCAGAAAATTTGGATAGAAGAATTGGGGATGATACCAACATGGGTTGTAATGCCATTGATTCCAATCAGCTTGATATTTTGTCTTGGAAGTCCAAGGTTTTTCATGAATGACTTCCTTTGACTTTTTCTTATTTTTCAAATTTTTATTTGAATTTTTCATTTTGTGGTTTGTCTTTGTTGATGTTGAGCAGGTCGACCTGTCAGGTGACTGTGTCGACCTGGTTGCCTTGTTTTGATTCCGAGTTTTTGGAATTTTTGGTGTTTTGCTTGATGTTTGTTTGATTTCTGTGTTCTCAAGACTAGGGCCTTTGACAAATTTAATTAATGGTGCTTTATCCTTCTTCTCACCAGATTTGTCTTTCTTAAGTTTTTGTTTATTAAATCCTAGTCCATGAGAAATTGATTTCATTTTTGCTCCCAGCAAGGCCTCCAGATTGTCTTTACCATTTGTGAATGTTTCAATAACTTCATCCTTTTCTTTTAGCTGGTTTTGTAAGGTTTTGATTTCTTCAACCTTTTGTTGTTTATCATGGTTTTCCATTTCCAACTTTCCAGACAGTTCTTTGAATTCATGGGTGGCCTTTTGAGAGGCTAGCTTAAGTTCATCAATCAAGTTCAGAAGATTTTCTTTTTCTTCATTCAATTATGTTACTTCATTTTCTAGTTCACAAGTTCTTTTGTTTGAGGATTGGTTATGGTAAATATTTTCAATTTTCTTTTTGAGGTGTTTATTTTCTTTCCTCATTTCAATGTATTTTTCAACAAGTTCTGCATAAGCATCTTGCCAATCCTCAACTGAATAGTCTTCGAAGGATGTACTTACCTTTCCATCAGAACTATTCGCCATGAAGTAGATTTCCTCACTTTCAGAACTTGAGGATTTTTCGTCTTCTTCCTTCTCACTTGAGTCTTCATCAGACCAAGTGGCTACCATGGCCTTTGACTTCTTGAACTTGTGAAACTTCTTGTGCTTTTCCTTCTTGTTTTCAGGACATTCTCCCTTCATATGTCCTGGCTTGTTGCACCTGTAGCAGATGACAATTTCGTCAGATTTTTGATTCTTGTTAGAATTAGCATTAGAAAAGGAAGTGTTTCTTTTACCTGATGAATATTTCTTTTTGCCAGAAAGTTTTCCTTTTCTATATTTCAAGAATTTTCTGAATTGCCTGGTCATGAGGGCAATCTCATCCTCATTTGACTCAGACTCATCAGAACTGGTTTTATCCTGACTCTTGTCTTTGTTACTAGATGAGGCCTTTAGAGCTACTGGCTTGGTTTTGATTATATATTCATTTCTCTTTAATTGATTTCATATGTCATTAAAGATCCTATCAACTCATCCAAAGAAATTTTGGACAGATCTTTAGAATCTTCAATGACAGTGGCTTTTGTGTGCCAAATTGAAGAGAGAGAACGTAGAATTTTTCTTACCAAGTCAGCATCCGTATAGTCCTTACCTAAGGCCTTCAGTCCATTGACTATGATCATAAACCTGGCAAACATTTCAGAAATTGTCTCATTAGATTTCATCATGAATAATTCATATTCAGAGACAAGAATGTTAGCCTTAGTTTCCTTAACCTGAGATGTTCCCTCATAGAGTAACTCAAGTTTATCCCACATCTCTTTGGCAGATTTGCATATTGAGATTCTCGAGTACTCCTTGGGGTGAACAACACATTGAATCATATTCATGGCACTGTAATTCAATGTAGCTCTTCTTATCTGTTCCCTAGTCCAGGTTTCTTCCTCTCCCTGGTTCTCATAGGGGCCTACCTCCACTACTTTCTAGATTTCATAATTTTGGGCTCTAAGAAAAACTTGCATTCTATTTTTCCAATAAGAATAGTCCGTTCCATTAAACAATGGTGGCCTATTAATGGAATGACCCTCAGCTATGAACCCTCTGGAATCCATTGAATTAAAAGGATGGTGCAAAGAAGGAAACACTCAGCAAGCAAACAAGCAAGCAAACAAATCACACAGAACACTCAGAAATTACTCAGATCAAATCAGATCAAGTTTAAACCCGCTCTGATACCAATTGAAGGATCGCGAAATGGTGAGGACAACATCTAGAAGGGGGGTTGAATAGATCTAGGCCTACTAATGCGGAAGCTTAACCAATTTTTAAAAACTCTTGAATCAGAGGCAAATTGAAAAACAGATTTCACAGATCTGAAGATAAATTGAGTGAGTTGTGCAAACGGAGTGTGAGAACAAATTGATTAGATGAATTCAAACGATCCTATGCATGCATCTAACGAAGGATAAATTCAAACCGCAATCAGATCAATGCACAGAGATTTTTAGGTGGTTCGGAAATCACACCATGTGATTCCTACATCCACCCCTCACACAGTGAGGATCCAATAATCAACCTGGGTGCAACACACCCACTGGAGCCTGAAACCTCCAACCACCTGAGTTTACAACTCACACAAACTCTAGAGTAAGACTACTCTAGAACCCTGAGCAAGACTGCTCAACTACAACTTGAGTACGACGACTCAAAACCACTGAGCTCGACGGCTCACAAACAACTTGCTAGAAAAACACAAGACTCAGATCCTCTAGCAACAGATCTAGTCCAACAAGAGTTAATTCATGAGACTCATACAACAACCCATGCACAATCTCAGAATCACTCAGAAGAGAAAAGAAAAATGAGAATTGTATTGATGAGCTTTTCTTTTCAGATGTACTCCCTTATAGAAGGTCGAATTGTGAAGAGCTTTGATCTCTGGAAGTTCCTGGGCGATGCTCTGCAATATGAACTTCAAGATCTTCCTTGAATTCTTCACAAGAGTCGGCTTCTACTTGATCTGCTTCTTTGAGGTGATCCAATTACTTCTTCAACGATCAATTTCCACTTCTCATGCTTGAACAAATGAGAATTTGGCTTGAGGAAGCACCAGGAAGACAAGAACAGGGAGGAGAACTCTTCTAGCCGCCAACGGGATTTCTGGGAGGCTCTCAAAGGGTTCTTGCATGTTGGATAGCCAATAGGAGGGTATTTATACCCCTAATAGTCCAAGTGTACCCTTGGGGGTCGTGGGCACACGATCCAAGGCTAATCCAACAATTCCCTAGGGTGCCACGTGTCTAGGACAAAATTTAAGTCACAGAGATTCCGGAGTGTGTCGACCTGCCCATAGGGTGTGTTGACACACTGTCCCAGACTGGCAAATCAATTCCCTAGGAGAGGCATCTAGTGTCGGCCTGATATCATCTCGTGTCGACCTACTGTAGCCATCTGAAAAACAGGCCTTCTGGGAAGGCTCTCTAGTGTCGACACCATCTGGTTTAGTGTCGACCTGAGATAGTAGCCTGTTAACATATTTCTCTGGGATCTGTCTCTAGTGTTGACCTGCCCTGGTCTAGTGTCGACACTAGATGACCATTTCTTCATCTTTTGCCTTAGGGCTTGGAACATTGTGTCGACACCAGTGTGAGGTGTGTCGACACCAACCTTGCAATAAATGTTTGTCCCTGAGAAATAAACACATAAATCATTAGTTAATTATATTATCATGAATATAAATGATAAATGTGCTTGAAAACATGCTTTTTGAATATTGTTATTTCAGGTGTGATGCATTTCACATGTTCCAATTGTTATGCATTAAAATCACAACTTGTCATCATCAAAATGTGAGGAGAAATGAATTATATTCACACTCAACCCAACACCACAAAGGGGATTTTTACTGCTTTCCCTAATCCATTCCCTCCACAAGGGAATTTCGTTTTAAATTCTGCTTCGTTTTCTCCCTCTGGGGATGCTTCCTCTTCTGCTTTCCCTAATACCCATGGGCGGGACACTGCTTTTTCTCCTGTAAATTCTTCCTTTACTACTTTCCCTAATACCCATGGGCGGGACTCTGCTTTTTCTCCTGTAAATTCCTCCTTTACTGCTTTCCCTAATACTGTTGGGTTGAATGTCTAATTCATATCATTTCCCTCCTATTTTGATGATGACAAGAAGTGTTCTTAAAGCAATTTAATTGGAACATGTCAAAAGCATCATACCTGAAAGTCATGCTCAAAAAGCATTTTTCAAACCACATTTATCATTTGTGGTAATGATAAATCATTTAACTAATGATATATGTGTTTATTTTTCAGGTACAAACTTTTTATGCAAAAGATGTGTCGACACACCCATCAATGGTGTCGACACATCAACACAGACTCAAAGAGAAATTGTGCAAAAATGTCAAGAGTGTGTCGACACATGTCAAGAGTGTGTCGACACGAGTGGCAGTTTTCCAGAGATCAAGGGTACCCAGGTCGACACACTCCCAGGGCAGGTCGACACTAGACCCAGTTCCCAGAACAGCCAGTTTGAGGAATTGGGACAGCAGGTCGACACACTCCCAGGGCAGGTCGACACTAGACCCAGTTCCCAGAACAGCCAGTTTGAGGAATTGGGACAGCAGGTCGACACACTCAAGAGCAGGTCGACACGGGACCTTTCTCCCAGAACAGATTCTTCTATCTTTGGAACAGTGTGTCGACACAACCACCAGGGCAGGTCGACACACTACGGAAACTTTTCATCCTAAGAGCTGATGGCTGCCACGTGTCCTTCTAGGGCGATCAGAATCTTCCTAGGGAAGCGTGCCCTTGTACCCCAAAAGGGTATCTTTGGAATCCTAAGGGTATAAAAGGCTCCTTTTGGCCTCCCTTCAAAGAGAGAGACCCAACTAACCTCTTAGAGTCTCCTGAAAAATTCCTGGCGGCCATAAGAGTTCGTGTCTCCCTCCTCTGCTTCCTGGAGTCTCCTGAACACCTCTTCTCACCAATTCAAGGTGTGAGAATTGTGGTTTGATCTTTAAAGAAGCCTCTGAAGCATCTCAAGGAAGTAGATCAGGTAGAAGCCATCGTTGGAGAAGAATTCAAGGAAGGTCCAACCTCCCAGATTGCAGAGCATCGTCTTGGACTTCATGTTTACAAGCTTCTTCCCAATTCAAGCTTCTACAAGGGAGTACACTTGAAGAACGAAGTCATTCAATACCTTTTACTTTACTTTTGTTCTTCTGAGATATCTCTTGAGATTATGCAAGTGCTTCTGCATAATTCTCATTAGTGTTCTCAAATTTCGACTAGATCTGTTGCTAGGAGATCTTGTCTTAAGTTGGTGTCTAGCAAGTCTATGTGTGAGCCTTGTGCTCAGTTGTTGTGAGCCGGTGCGCTCAGTGTTGAGTTGTCAAACTCAAGTGTGTGTTGAGCAGTCTTGCTCAGTTGTTCTAGAGTAGTCTTGCTCTAGAAGTGGTGTGAGTTGTAAGCTCTTCAGTGTTGGAGTTGTCAGGCTCCAGTGGGTGTGTTACCCAGTTGTGTTAGTGAATCCTCACGGGTTGTGAGGGGTGGATGTAGGAATCACATGGGTGATTTCCGAACCACCTAAAAATCCTTGTGCATTTGTGTTCTGTGGTTTGACTGGTTCATCCGCTAGATGCTTGCATAGGACTTGTTTCTAATTCACTTAATCAACTTGATTCTCATCTAAGTTTTTCAACTCACTCCAATCTAATCAGATCAGCAGCTTTTCACTGAAATTATTGCCTCTGATTCTAAATAGTTTTAAAATTATTTAAGCTTCCGCAAAAATGGCTAAGATCTATTCACCCCCCCCCTTCTAGATCTTTTCCACACATTTATTTCGATCCTTCAATTGGTATCAGAGCGGGTTTATATCGATCTGATTTGAACTGAGCAGCTTTTGTTTCTGAGTATTGAGTGTTTGTTTGTCTGTCTATCTGGTTGTTTGTTTGCCTGCTTGCTCAACTACTTCTCCTTGCATTTACTTAAGTCTCATGGACTCAAAGGGTTTTATAGCTGAGGGCCATTCCATAAATAGGCCACCATTCTTTAATGGTTTGGACTATTCTTATTGGAAGAACAGAATGCAAGTATTCTTAAGGGCCCAGAACTATGAGATCTGGAAAGTAGTTGAGGCTGGTCCCTATGAAAACCAGGGTGAGGAAGAAACCTGGACGAGGGAGCAAATTAGGAGAGCTACATTGAATTACAGTGCCATGAATATGATTCAATGTGCTGTCCATCCCAAGGAGTATTCGAGAATCTCTATGTGTAAATCTGCCAAAGAGATGTGGGATAAACTCGAACTACTCTATGAGGGAACATCTCAGGTCAAGGAGACCAAGGCAAATATATTAGTTTCAGAATATGAACTTTTCATGATGAAATCTAATGAATCTATTTCTGAAATGTTTGCCAGATTTATGGTGATTGTCAATGGACTCAAGGCTTTGGGTAAGGAGTATACTGATGCAGATTTGGTAAGAAAAATTTTGCGTTCACTTTCTTCAATTTGGCATACCAAGGCCACTGTTATTGAAGATTCAAAAGATTTATCCAAAATGTCTTTGGATGAATTGATTGGATCTTTAATGACGTATGAAATAAACTTAAGAAGAAATGAAGATCTTATCATTAAGACCAAGCCTATGGCACTCAAAGCCTCTTCAAGCAACAAAGATAAAAATCAGGATAAAACAAGTTCTGAAGAGTCTGAGTCAAATGAGGATGAGATTGCCCTCATGACCAGACAATTCAGGAAATTCTTGAAATATAGGAAAGGGAAAATGACTGGGAAAAAGAAATTTTCCCCAGGTAAGAAGAATATTTCCTCTTCCAATTTCAATAAGAATCATAAACCTGATGAGAATGTTATCTGTTACAGGTGCAACAAGCCAGGACACATGAAGGGAGAGTGTCCTGAGAACAAAAAGGAAAAGCACAAAAGATTCCAGAAATACAAGAAGCCCAAGGCCATGGTAGCCACTTGGTCTGATGAAGACACAAGTGAGGAAGAAGAAGAGAAGAAGTCCTCAAGCTCAGAGAGTGAGGAAGTTTGCTTCATGGCCAACAGCACAGATGGAAAGGTAAATACTTCCTTTGAAGATTATAGTGTTGAAGATTGGCAGGATGTGTATGCTGAATTGGTAGAAAGATACTCTGAAATGAGAAAAGAAAACAAACACATCAAAAAGAAAATTGAAAATCTTTACCATAACCAATCTTCAAACAATAGAATCTGTGAACTGGAATCTGAAGTAACAGAATTGGTTGAAGAAAAAGAAAATTTACTGAACCAAATTGATGAATTAAAGCTTGCTTCTCAGAAGGCCTCCCAAGACTTCAGAAATTTAAATGAAAAGCTGGAAATTGAAAAACAAAAAAACAACAGAAAATCGAAGAAATTGAAATTCTTAAAAACCAGCTAAAGGAAAAGGAGGAGGTTATCCAAACCTTCACAAAAGGCCAAGATAACCTAGAGGCATTGCTAGGATCCAACAAGACAACCACATCTCATGGATTGGGATTCAACAAAAAGAAATCAACAAAAGATAAATCTGGTGAGAAAAAGGGAAAAGCACCATTAATCAACTTTGTTAAAGGTCCCAATCTGGAAAACACTGAAATCCAACAGACAGCAAACAAAACCCCAAACAAAAACCCAAACAAAACTCAAAACAAATCAAAAATTCAAAAACAAAAGAAGACTGTCAGGTCGACACAGTCCCCTGACAGGTCGACCTGTTCAACACCAAAAACCATAATAAACTCAACTAAAAATTCAAATAAAAATCTGAGAAATAAGAAAAAGGGAAAAGAAATGATCCATGAAAAACCTTGGACCTCCAAGACAGCTCCTCAAGAAAATTGGATTAATCCTTGGAACCAATGGTATGAAAATCCCTGTTGGCATTATCCTCAATACCCTTATCCAAATTTCTGGATGTACCAACACAATCCATGGATTCCACCTCCTTCTATGAACTCAAATTTTCAAATGAAAAACTCCCCTCCTACCAAAAACAAAGATCTTGGTGCTTTCATTCCTAAAAGAAAGAACAAACAGAAAAATGCTGAAAACACCAAAGTAACAAAACAAAAATCTAAAACAAATCAAATTTGGGTGAGAAAGGATTTGCTGTCTATGTTAAATCTTCTGATGGTCCCAACTCTGTTTGGGTACCAAAATCTTCTCTCCACTGATCTTGTTGCAGGGAAGTCGTGCACCCAACACAAATGTATGGTTTCTTGACAGTGGGTGTTCACGACATATGACTGGAGATAGAGCCAAATTCTCATTCCTGCTTGAAAAGGAGGGAGGGTCAGTCACCTTTGGAGGTAAAAATAAAGGAAAGATCATTGGATCTGGTAAGGTTGGTCAAACTTCTTCAAACTCTGTAGATAATGTCTTGTTAGTTGATGGACTTGACTATAATTTGCTCAGTATCAGCCAACTATGTGACAAAGGTCACAAAGTTGTGTTTGAATCTGATTTTTGCAAGATAATAGATTCATCAACTGATAAAATCAAATTCTTTGGAAAAAGAGAAAACAATGTCTACATGATCAACCTTAATAAAAACTTTTCTGAAAATCTTTGTTTTGTTGCAAATAAAGATGAAATTGCATGGACTTGGCACAAAAGACTTGGCCATGCAAGCTTCAGAACAATGAATAAGTTGTTAAGATTGAATTTGGTTAAAGGTCTTCCTGAATCCTTTTCTAGTGTTGAAGGTCAAATTTGTGGGATCTGTGCTAAAGGAAAACAAACTAGAAAATCCTTTAAAGTCTTCAATGATGTACTCACATCTAAGCCACTAGAACTTCTTCACATGGACCTCTTTGGGCCAACAAGAGTTCTAAGCTTGAGTGGCAAAAGATATGGATTTGTAATCATTGATGACTTTACTAGATTTACCTGGGTTATTTTTCTATCTCACAAAAGTGATGCATGCCTTGAATTCAGGAACTTTTGTACCACTGTCTTAACCACTTATCCATATAAAATCAAAAACATCTTAACTGATCATGGGGGTGAATTTGAAAACACATCCTTTTCTGATTTTTGTGCTGAATTTCAGATATTCCACAAGTTTTCTTCACCAAGAACTCCAGAACAAAATGGAGTTGTGGAAAGAAAGAACAGAACTCTTGTGGAAATGGCTAGAACCATGCTTCTTGAGAGTAATTTACCCAAATCCTTCTGGGCTGAAGCTGTGAACACAGCAAATCACATACTCAATAGAGCATTGGTCAGACCAAAAATCAAGAAAACCCCCTATGAATTATTGAAAAACAAAAAGCCAACTGTTTCCTATTTTAAAGTCTTTGGGTGCAAATGCTATGTTCACAATAATAACAAAGAAAACCTTGACAAGTTTGATGCTAAGAGTCAGGAAGCTATCTTCCTTGGCTATTCTGAAGTGTCAAGGGCCTTCAAAGTGTACATAATAAAAACCAAATCTATTGAAGAATCTCCACATGTTATTTTTGATGAAAACTCCTTTTCCACTAATGATTCTAAATCTTGCAGGGAAAAACAAGACAATGAAGAGGATGACCTCATTGTGGATTCTTCACCAACCGTTGAGGAGAGTAATAACATTGAAGAAAACCTGAACAACAACTCACAATCTCCAAATGGTTCAGGTAATACTGATTCAGAAGTGGGTACCTCTCAACAGGTAATTTCTGAACCTCGATTTCTAAGAGATCACCCATTAGATAGTATAGTTGGCAATCTAAATGATAGAGTTAGGACCAGATCATCCTTTTTGCAAAACATTGAAGAAGACTCACTAGCTCTAATTTCCCAAATTGAACCCAAGTCAATTGATGAAGCCTTATCCAGTTCTGATTGGATTAATGCTATGCATGATGAACTTCATCAATTTGAAAGAAATCAAGTGTGGGAATTAGTGCCTAGACCTAGTGACCAAACAGTGATTGGCACTAGATGGGTTTTCAGAAATAAATTGAATGAAGCTGGTCAAGTAATAAGAAACAAAGCTAGGCTAGTTGCAAAGGGGTATAACCAAGAATTTGGAATTGACTTTGAAGAATCTTATGCCCCTGTAGCTAGACTAGAAGCTGTGAGAATTTTCCTTGCTTTTGCATCCTCCATGAATTTCAAAGTCTTTCAAATGGATGTTAAAAGTGCATTTCTAAATGGATATATAAAGGAAAATGTGTTTGTTGAACAACCTCCTGGATTTGATAATGAAAAATATCCTAACCATGTTTTCAAGCTTAATAAGGCACTCTATGGTCTTAAACAAGCTCCAAGAGCTTGGTATGATCGTTTGAGTTCCTTTTTACTTGAAAAAGGATATTCTAGAGGTAATGTTGATCAAACATTGTTCACTAAAACAGTAAAAAATCAAATAATTGTGGTCCAAATTTATGTTGATGACATAATTTTTGGCTCCACCAATAAAGGCCTTTGCACTGAATTTTCAAATCAAATGCAGAATGAATTTGAAATGAGCTTAATGGGAGACTTAACATTCTTTTTGGGGTTGCAGGTTAACCAAACGAATGAAGGTATCTTCATCAGTCAAACCAAATATGTCAAGGAGCTACTGAAAAGGTTTGACTATCAGAACCTTAAACATTCAAGCACACCCATTGCAATAAATGCTAAGCTAGAAGAAGACCCATCTGGTAAGTCAGTAGATCCAAAGACCTACAGAGGTATGATTGGCTCTCTGCTCTACCTTACTACTTCTAGACCTGACATTCAGTTTTGTGTGTGCTTATGTGCTAGATTCCAATCAAATCCTAAAGAAAGTCATATGCTTGCTGTGAAAAGAATTTTTAAATATCTTGTTGGAACATGTGACTTAGGAATTTGGTATCCTGCTGGTTGCAAGTTAGAATTGTTTGCCTATTGTGATGCTGATTATGCTGGGTGTAAGTTAGATAGAAAAAGCACAAGTGGCTTGTGTGTATTTCTAGGTGGGTGCCTTATTTCTTGGGCTTCTAAGAAGCAACATTCAGTGGCTCTGTCAACAGCAGAAGCTAAATATGTTGCAGCAGGTAGATGTGGAACTCAGATTCTCTGGGTGAAACATCAACTTCTTGATTACAACCAAGAGTTAGGGTGTGTACCCATCCTATGTGATAACACAAGTGCAATCAATCTTTCTAAAAACCCCATTCAGCATTCTAGAACAAAACACATTGAAATCAGGCATCATTTCTTGAGAGATGAGGTTGCCAAGAAATCTTTTGAACTCCATTTTATTGTAACTGAAAAACAAATTGCAGACATATTCACAAAACCCCTTCCTGAAAATAGATTCTCATCTTTAAGGAGAGAACTTGGTCTTTGTAAATGTCCATCCTTCTGATCTCTCTTAAAGTTTGGGTTGAATGATGCTTTGTCTAAGGGGGAGTTCTTTGTATTTCATAACTCCTTGCTTCCTCAAGCTACATTGCTCATATCTCTCTCTATTCCAATTCCATTTCCCTTTTTTACAATAAATTCTTCACTTCTGATTGTGTTGAAACTTCTTGGTATATCAAATAGTGATTTGGAGAAGGACAGACTATGCTTGTCTAGACACCTTCACTATGCGTGAGAACATATCTCCACCAAGTACTAAGAAGTCAATATGCAATAGTTGAGGGGGAGCTTTTATTGTTCAAAGAGAATGTCTTTTTCTGATTTCAAAACTTGCACAGTTTTAACCTTCATTTCTTTCTGATAATGAATTCTTCAACTCTTATTGTATTGAAATCTCTTGGTATATCAAATGGTGACTTGGAGAAGGACAGGTTATGCTTGTTTGGACACTTTCACTATGCGAGAGTATATGTCTCCGCCAAGTACCAAGAAATGAATATACAATTGTTGAGAAGAAATCTTTGTTATCCAAAAAGAAACATTCTTTCTGATTTCAAAAAAAAAAAAGAAACATTCTTTATTTTGATGAAAAATGATTGAAATCATCATCTCAGGGGGAGCTAGAAAATTCACAAGTCATCTTTTTGCAAATTTCAGAACCCTTCTTGCATTTCATCAATTCCTTGCATGATGTCCTCATTCTAAATTCTAGAGTCTCAAAGTGAACCTTGAGTGATACATTATATTTTTTACTAATCAACTTTCCACTATGTCTCTCAATCCACAGAAACTCAGATCTCTTCCTAAACTAAATTACAATTATGTCTTGAACTTAAAACATTACCTTGTTTGCAACTGATGGCTGGATGTATTTGAATTCTATCCTACAAACTCTCCAAAATCTTGTAAAATTCAACAGAGCAATGACATCTGTGCTGAGAAACTGCACACCTTCACAATGAATGAAGTGCTATGCATGTCATGAGGCATTCTTGTTAACTCTGTTCAAAGGGGATCCAAATTGAAAATAACCTCAAAATTTAAGCAATTATGTGCTATGCTTTTTGATGATGACTGAGTAACTGGGAACATTGGCGTCTAAAAAACGTATATTTTCATGTCAAAAAGTCATCATTTACCCCTTTGAGACTTGACAATGCCTACATCTTGAGTATCCAGGGACTATGGTGTGTAAAAAGCACTAGTACTTGAGTGAAAGAGATTTACATCATTTGATAGTTTGTTAAAAGAACAAAAATATGAAAATTATTGGAGATTTGTTTAGAAAGAATCATCTTCCTCCTTCATCAAGTTGTTCTTTAAGTTTGTGTTTTACTTTCAACACAACTGTGTTTAGTCTAGATGATATCTTTAACTCTTGAAAATTGAGAAACATGGCAGATTTTGGTTGATTGTAAGATACATTATATCCCTCAATTTATCATTTTGTTGATTCAAGTCTTGGAATGCTAATATCCTGTTGGAAATTGTATGAAATACTTGAACTGTAATGAATTTTTGTAAAATACAGCAAATGAATTTTTAGGCCTCTTAAAAATCCTTCAAATGATAATTCCTCTCATTATTTATCATTATAAAGATGTCCCCAAATTTCTCAAAAATTTCCTCTCAAAAATTCTCATTTCTCTCAAAGGCTGTGTCGACACAATCCTCTCTCGTGTCGACACATAATTCCAGTCAGGTCGACACACCCTTCCTCATGTGTCGACACTGCCTTCTTGCCAGAACTTTTTCAAATCTTTCGGGTTCACCTTAAACCCTTGTTGTTCCTGCGGGGCAGTGTACCTCTGCATAGAACATTCTGATAGAATGGAGCATTATCTTCACACTCGGCTGACAACTATCCATGAACAGATAAAGTCAAGCATGAAGTCAATGGATAAGAGATTGTCAGATATTGAAATGCTTCTAGCTCCAATTCCTCCTCCTCCTCCATCTTCTACCTAATGTACTTTTTTTGATAATGTCAAAGGGGGAGAAGATTGAATGAATTGTAATGATCTTTTGAATGAAATGAATGACATGAAATGGTTGTTTGGCTTCAATACAAATTTTTGTATTTGTGTGTGAATACTTGTTCAATTGTTGACTTGTGTGCACAAATCTTCTAATTTCAAGTAACGTTGTATCTCACAAAAATATCATCAATTGTTACTGAACAATATCAAAAGGACATTGACAAGTATGAACAAAAGAAAAACAAAACTTAATCAATAAAAATTGCTTAAAAATCACACTTCATCAAAACCACATTCAAATATGGATTTAATGTTGCCATCATCAAAAAGGGGGAGATTGTTGGGTTGAATGTCTAATTCATATCATTTCCCTCCTATTTTGATGATGACAAGAAGTGTTCTTAAAGCAATTTAATTGGAACATGTCAAAAGCATCATACCTGAAAGTCATGCTCAAAAAGCATTTTTCAAACCACATTTATCATTTGTGGTAATGATAAATCATTTAACTAATGATATATGTGTTTATTTTTCAGGTACAAACTTTTTATGCAAAAGATGTGTCGACACACCCATCAATGGTGTCGACACATCAACACAGACTCAAAGAGAAATTGTGCAAAAATGTCAAGAGTGTGTCGACACATGTCAAGAGTGTGTCGACACGAGTGGCAGTTTTCCAGAGATCAAGGGTACCCAGGTCGACACACTCCCAGGGCAGGTCGACACTAGACCCAGTTCCCAGAACAGCCAGTTTGAGGAATTGGGACAGCAGGTCGACACACTCCCAGGGCAGGTCGACACTAGACCCAGTTCCCAGAACAGCCAGTTTGAGGAATTGGGACAGCAGGTCGACACACTCAAGAGCAGGTCGACACGGGACCTTTCTCCCAGAACAGATTCTTCTATCTTTGGAACAGTGTGTCGACACAACCACCAGGGCAGGTCGACACACTACGGAAACTTTTCATCCTAAGAGCTGATGGCTGCCACGTGTCCTTCTAGGGCGATCAGAATCTTCCTAGGGAAGCGTGCCCTTGTACCCTAAAAGGGTATCTTTGGAATCCTAAGGGTATAAAAGGCTCCTTTTGGCCTCCCTTCAAAGAGAGAGACCCAACTAACCTCTTAGAGTCTCCGGAAAAATTCCTGGCGGCCATAAGAGTTCGTGTCTCCCTCCTCTGCTTCCTGGAGTCTCCTGAACACCTCTTCTCACCAATTCAAGGTGTGAGAATTGTGGTTTGATCTTTAAAGAAGCCTCTGAAGCATCTCAAGGAAGTAGATCAGGTAGAAGCCATCGTTGGAGAAGAATTCAAGGAAGGTCCAACCTCCCAGATTGCAGAGCATCGTCTTGGACTTCATGTTTACAAGCTTCTTCCCAATTCAAGCTTCTACAAGGGAGTACACTTGAAGAACGAAGTCATTCAATACCTTTTACTTTACTTTTGTTCTTCTGAGATATCTCTTGAGATTATGCAAGTGCTTCTGCATAATTCTCATTAGTGTTCTCAAATTTCGACTAGATCTGTTGCTAGGAGATCTTGTCTTAAGTTGGTGTCTAGCAAGTCTATGTGTGAGCCTTGTGCTCAGTTTGTTGTGAGCCGGTGCGCTCAGTGTTGAGTTGTCAAACTCAAGTGTGTGTTGAGCAGTCTTGCTCAGTTGTTCTAGAGTAGTCTTGCTCTAGAAGTGGTGTGAGTTGTAAGCTCTTCAGTGTTGGAGTTGTCAGGCTCCAGTGGGTGTGTTACCCAGTTGTGTTAGTGAATCCTCACGGGTTGTGAGGGGTGGATGTAGGAATCACATGGGTGATTTCCGAACCACCTAAAAATCCTTGTGCATTTGTGTTCTGTGGTTTGACTGGTTCATCCGCTAGATGCTTGCATAGGACTTGTTTCTAATTCACTTAATCAACTTGATTCTCATCTAAGTTTTTCAACTCACTCCAATCTAATCAGATCAGCAGCTTTTCACTGAAATTATTGCCTCTGATTCTAAATAGTTTTAAAATTATTTAAGCTTCCGCAAAAATGGCTAAGATCTATTCATCCCCCCCCTTCTAGATCTTTTCCACACATTTATTTCGATCCTTCAAATACCCATGGGCAGGACTCTGCTTTTTCTCCTGTAAATTCTTCCTTTACTGCTTTCCCTAATACCCATGGGCGAGACTCTGTTTTTTCTCCTGTAAATTCTTCCTTTACTGCTTTCCCTAATACCCATGGGCGGGACTCTACTTTTTCTCCTGTAAATTCTTCCTTTACTGCTTTCCCTAATACCCATGGGCGGGATTCTGCTTCTTCTTCTTCAGCATCGTCATTTCCTTTAAATAGCTTAGATGAGGGTAGTAAGCCAAGGGTGGATCCGGAAAGGAAGTCCAAGAATAGGAGGATCCCTCACCGCTATCTGGCTAGTTTGGCTCAAAGATGCAAGGCATGCCTAACAATTCCCGAATTTATGGAGCACCCTTTGCAGTTGCCAGATATAGAATGCGAGCAGTCGGCCTCGTATATTGATAATGGGTTCGGTGTTTATGAGATTATGGATGATGAGGACCCAATTAAGGATGGCGATGAGGAATTTGAGGATGAGGCCGATGCTTTCGCCAGTGGCCTGAAAAGATTTGATGAACCATCACCAGCTGTCAAAGAAATTACCAAAGAGATTAACCTGGGAACTGAAGAAGATCCTAAAATTGTCCTCGTCAGTACTAATTTGTCACCGGACGAAGAAGAGGCAATCGTGGAAGTTCTCAGGCAATACAAGGACATCTTCGCATGGAGTTATGAAGATATGCCAGGTTTAGATTCTTCATTAGTCGAGCATTACCTTACTCTTAAACCAGGCTCCATTGCGATCAAGCAACGGTTGAGGCGTTTCCACCCTCTCATAGCTTTGAAGATAAAGGATGAAATTGATAGGCTTCACAAAGCCAAATTTATCAAAGTCATACTTTATCCTAATTGGGTGGCAAACATCGTCTCAGTTATCAAGAAGGATGGAGAAGTTAGAATTTGTATTGATTTTCGGGACCTCAACCGTGCGTGTCCTAAGGACGATTTCCCTCTACCTCACCTCGATGTGTTGGTAGATAACACAGCTGGGTACGAAACTTTGTCTTTTATGGATGGATTTTCGGGTTACAATCAGATTAAGCTGGCGGAAGAAGACCAAGACAAGACCTCGTTTACTACACCGTGGGGAACTTATTGTTTCGTGGTCATGCCGTTTGGGCTCAAGAATGCTGGGGCCACTTACCAAAGGGCCATGATGGCCATCTTTCATGACATGATCCACATATTTGTTGAGGTGTATGTAGACGATCTGGTAGTCAAGTCAAGATCGGCGGTTGAGCATGCCGGGGTTCTAACTAAGGTTTTGCAAAGGACCAGGGACTATCATTTGAGAATGAACCCCAAGAAGTGCGTATTTGGTGTGTCGGTAGGTAAGTTGTTAGGATTCATTGTGAGTAAGAGAGGCATAGAGATTGATCCAGATAAGGCGAAGGCAATAAAAGAGATGCTCCCTCCCAAGAATTTGAAAGAAGTTCGAGGATTGATTGGTAGGTTGCAATACATTCGTCGATTCATCTCTCAGCATTCCCAAAGGTGCAGGCCTTTCTATGACCTCACCAAGCCGGGAGTTGAATTTTGCTGGAATGAGAAATGCCAGGCAGCGTTCGATGAGCTTAAAGATTACCTATCCAATCCGCCTGTCCTGAGACCGCCTACACCAGGTAAGCCTCTCATTCTCTATATTTCTGTTCTGGAAGATTCTGTAGGAGCTGTTCTTGCGCAAGTGGACGAAGTAGGCATGGAAAGAGCAGCTTACTACTTATCCAAACTCCTTAATCCTTGTGAACAGAGATATAGTTCCATGGAGAAAATCTGTGCCGCGCTTGTGTGGGTAGTGCAGAAATTAAAACACTATTTCCTTGCCCACACAGTGTATTTAATTGCTCGAATCAATCCAATCAAGTTCTTGCTTCAGAAATCTGTCTTAACCGACAGATTAGCACGTTGGCAAAGCTTTCTTTCCCAATTTGAAATTACCTACATTCAACAAAAATCTGTCAAGGGCTACGCTATAGCCGAGCACCTTGCTCATCACCCATTGCCTCGAATTGATCCAGTCATTTCAGAGCTCCTGGACGAAGAATTAATGTCTATTGATCATGACGATCGCATGTACACATTGTACTTCGACGGCGCTCTAAATTCTTTTGGGACAGGCATTGGGTTAGCCCTATTTTCTCCAGAGGGCGTCACTATTTCGCGAGTTTGTAAATTGAATTTTCCTACCACCAACAATATCGCTGAATATGAAGCTTTATTGGCTGGTTTGGAACTCGCCTGTTATTATGATGTGACACGTCTCCAGATTGTAGGTGATAGCCAATTGATCCTTCGCCAAGTACTTACCAAATATCACACTACTGATCCCAAGCTCAAGCCATATCAAGAACATGCATCGGCTTACGCCAAATTGTTCACCAAGCTTGTCTTCGTCCATATTCCTCATCACCAAAACCTTTTGGCTGACGCCCTTGCCACTGTTGGTGCAACCATGCACATGACTTATCCTGGCGATTTTTCAAGCATTCAGATCGAACGCCGTCAAATTCCTTTCTATTTGGATCCTAGGTTCCTCTGGGTTAAAGAGAAGGAGTTGATAAACGCCGAGAGAAGAAGCAAAGCAGAAATTATGATGGTAGAGCTAGAAGAAGAGATAGAAGATGAAGAAAAACCGTGGTATTATGAGATATCTGAGTATTGTAAAGATCAATCCTACCCTGTGGAAGCCACTTCCGAAGAAAGGAAGGCCATCAGAAGGATATCTCAGAAATACACGGTAATTGGAAATACGCTCCACAGAAGAAGTTTTTCGGTGTTTTGCTTCGCTGTTTAAATGAAGATGAAGCTCCTAAGGTTGTCAAAGAGGCCCATTCGGGTGTTTGTGGAGGCCATGTAAGTAGCCAGATGCTTGCTAAGAAAATTCTTAGGCTAGGCTTTTACTGGCCCACTCTAGAGGAGGATTGCTCTTTCTTTGTCCGCCGGTGTGTCAAATGCCAATTGCACGCCGACAAAATTCATGCTCCTTCTTCTTCACTCCACCCGTTGTTCTCACCATGGCCTTTTTCTATGTGGGCTTTCGATATTATCGCCCCCCTTTGTGATCCTAATTCCCAAAACAAAACAAAGTCTTTTATTCTTACAGCAACGAAATATTTCACCAAGTGGGCGGAAGCCGAAGCCTATGCAGAGATTAAAGCTACAACCGTTTGCAGATTCGTCATGAGGAACATCATCACCAGGTTTGGTATACCAGAGGCTATGATTACCGATAATGGACCACAGTTCATCTCTCAAGAACTCCGTGACCTCTGCAACAGGTATAAGATTGCATTGCATCATTCATCACCTTATTATCCGCAAGGCAATGGCCAGGTAGAGGCCACAAACAAAACTCTCATTAAAATAATAAAGAAGACGTGTGAGATTAATAAATTCTCAGATTGGCCCGAAAAACTCGTGGAGGCTCTATGGGCTTACCGCACTTCAATCCGTACTCCCACAGGGCAGACACCGTTTGCTCTCACTTATGGAATGGAGGCAGTAGTACCATATGAGATTCTTATTCCATCATTAAGGGTTCAGCTTGACAAAGAATTACCAATTGATGAGCGACGCGAGTCACTTCTTGCACAGTTGGAACTCTTAGATGAGAAGCGTTTGGTTGCCGCCGAGCATACGAGAGCATATCAGAATAAACTCACATGTTTTTACCAAAAGAGAGTCATTGAGAGAAAATTCAAAATCGGTGAGATGGTCGTTAAGAGAATTTTTATAAAACTTGGTGGTCCCAGATCCAAGCTCCAACCAAATTGGGAAGGGCCATATGTTATAAGCCAAGCTTATTCAGGCAATGCTTATAAGCTAATCAATGCAGAGGGTGAGGAACTCTCCCACTCTTGGAATGGTCTTCATCTCAAGAAATACTACCCTTAGTTTATTACTATCTGAAAAGGAAAAGTTTTGCATGGTATACAAGCCCCAAATTTGAAGGGTGTTATGTTTAATTTCCGTTTCCTGTTCTTAATATGTTAGTCAAGGAAGGCGACACTCACACACTTACATGCCTTCCTGAGAAAGCCAGAGGCGCAGAATCTAAAGAAGGTCGATGTCATGTTTATAATTTTAAAGCAATATCCATTTCTTTCTCCTATTTGGTTTGTCAGTAAGAAAGAAGACCAGTGAGATTGACCTCATAAGGTTGTTTAAAGCTTAGAAAAGGATCAATCAAGGCAAAAGGGGAAAGAGGAGGATCAATGAAAATCCAAACCCTCACAAAAAAAAAGAAGCCAAAAAGGCCAAATCAAATACAAAGCATGTCAAGAGTGGCAAAGTCCCCGCGGAGATCCAAATGGACCTGGTCGTATGCATGCTAAAACCCCAAAATACCAAGTTAAACTCGAACCTTTTTATAAGTATAAAAAGCAACCAATTGAGTGTCTCCCCGGTTACCCGGATTACTGGCAAACTTCCTAAGAATTCTTCTCTCCTTCTCAGGATATTGTCTTAACACCTAGACAAGGCAAAGATCGACTAAAGAGGGCATCGCCAAAAGTCGCCTCAGGTCAAGGCACCTTTATGCACGTCTAATCCATGCCTAGACGCATTTAAGAGCAGTCAACGGTTTTTAAGATTGACATCCGAATAATTGAAAGTTCAGTATACCATGCTCTCCAAAATCCAAAAAAAATCAGCATATTTTCAAAATCCAAAAAATTGAATATCTCCAAAATAAAAAAAAACCAGAATATCTCAAAAAAAAAAACAGCATATTTTCAAAATCCAAAAAAATCAGCATATCTTAAAATCCAAACAAATTTGCATATTTCAAAATCCAAACAAATCAGATATTCCAAAACCCAAACAAATTTGAATATTTCAAAATCCAAACAAATCAGATATTCCAAAACCCAAACAAATTTAAATATTTCAAAATCCAAACAAATAAGATATTCCAAAACCCAAACAAATTTGAATATTTCAAAATCCAAAAAAAAATCTAAATTATCCTTGTACATTCTTACCAATATAGTGTCTTGTGAATTAATGTATCCTCGCATCTCCTTCTTTTAGCATATGTTTGATTGTATATTTCTTCCCTCCTTATTTTGATAAAGGCTCAGCCCCTTGACAAATCTATGAAGCCAGGCAAGTACTTACAAGCAAGGGGCTGAGTCGGAACAGATATTTAACCTGTTTGTTCTATCTATTTCAGGTGTACAAATTCAAAAGACCAAAAAGAGAGATATATATATATATATATATATATATATATATATGCGGCTAAAAGGGAGCCGAACCCGTGTACAATCATAAAGTGCCACACTGGGCACGACATCATAAAGGTAAAAGAAAAGTACAAAGTCAAGGCGAGGCAGTCTAACTCTCGTCGCCTCCCTCTGTAGGTCCTCTGCGGTGACTGCTCTCAGCCTCGCCCCTGTCTACAACATTGGGCAAGGCAGGAGGCCCCATGGGCGCTCGTGAGCCGGTCGACCTCTGGGCAGCTGTTCCGTCCTGAACATTCCTCTCGTGCTGAGAGGAAGTCGCCAGGATGCTCTCCGAGTAGGCGCTGGCCCGCCCCTGCTCCCTCGCGCGCTCCCGTCCGCGCCGATATCGGTTCTCAGACGCCTTCAGCAGGCGTTCTGCAACTCCCTGACTCGTACGAGCCTCCACCGACTGCTGAGTCAGTCGCTCGCGCTCTAGCTCCCAGCGGCTCCGCTCTAGCTCCCACCGAGCCTGCTGATGCTCCAGGTCCTGGCACTCCAGTGCCAGCAGGGCACGTAGCTCCGCCACGTCACGAGGAAGCTCCGTCTCCGGCTGAGTCACCTGGGACTGAAGCTCTGTCAGTCGACGCGACTACTCGGTCAACTCAGCCACCAACCCAGCCTCCCGAGCAATAGCACCCTCCAGCTCCTCGGTCTGTACAACACAGAAGCAAACGCAGGTAAGTATACAAAAAGCAGTTGAATTAAATTAACTAATTGAAATGCTTACCCGTGTCAGGAGATCGCGTTCTGCTCGCTCGGCGCGCTCCACGGCAGTAGTCAACTGCTCCTGGAAGGAGGACACCTCCACTGCTGGGCCCCTGCTCGACGAGGCCCCACCTGCATCGGCCTGGACGGCCGCCACCTGGGCTGTACGCTGCAAGGATAACACAAAGCAAACCATGTCAGTACAATGGTAAGTAAAGTAAAGCACATGTATGTATTTATTTCCAAACTTACCAGTGTCTCCAAGGCTACACGTGCCTCAGCCAGCTGTCCCTCCAGCTGGCCGATAAGAGTGTCGCGCCCATCCTGCACATGTACAAATCGTAAGATATTTTTGTTAACTATGTAAATGAATTGATCTCATGTTTGTGATTACTTACCCTCTCTGGCCTCGTGAAGTTGCGAGCGCCGTACTCCTCCTGGAAGCGCCGAAGGTAAGCGGTGCTGTCGGTGGCATCGCTCACCACCACCTGGCCTCCCCTGTGCCAGTCAGCGAACTGCTCCGGAAAACGAGTCCGCCAATCGACGGTCTTCGCCTTCCCGCGCGTCTTCCTGCCGATCCCTCTCGGCTCCGTCTCGTCGCTCCACTGCTGATGCAGCCCCAGGGTGCGTGCTACCAGCCTCAAACGCAGTGGCTCGATCTCGTTCAGGCAATGGACCCAGATGTCCCGCCCGAACAAGCCTCGACCACTCACGACCCAAGGCTGGCCAGCGTCATCCTGACCTGCATACGGCTCCCACACAACCTGCACAGAAGTACTTATTAATCACTTCTAACTTGAAAAAAAAATGCTAAATTTAAAGGGAAAAATGAGTAAGAGAGGAGAAAGCGCACCAGGAGTGCAGGGTAGTCGCGGACGTGCCGGCGGAGCACGTCCAGCTGGAAGGCATAGGTCGTTGTGCTGACCAGGGGTAGCCACCTCCGGGCTAGTGGCACTGCTGTAGGGTCCACCTCTGTGGCCCTACCCAAGGGAATGTAGTAATAACTCCAGACCTGTAAAACAATCAATGTATGTCAATTTAGAATTGCAGAATTTCTTCAAGAATAATCAATTTGGAGTTAGATCTTAGAGATGTACCTAAAGGAAGGGCGCAAATCCGCCCACTGTCGTCTCTCTCCCCGTGCTGGTGGAGAGGTCCGCAAAGGTGTGCGCCAGGAGGGCCGCACCCCAAGCATACCTCCCGACCCGTGCCAGGTCCTCTAGTATATCTAAAAATCGGCAATGGATGCCATAACCCTTAGTGGTGAACAACATCTTGCCAAAAAAGAATACTAGGAACCGGCGCAGGTCCCTGTCTACTCGCACGGTGTCCTCCGCGTCCTGGCCATAAGCTGCTCGCGCCAGTCCTGCTGCTCGCTCCACGAACTCTGGCAGCGACTCCTCCGCTCGCTACCTCACGCCTGTAAGGCCTAGTGACTCTAGCAACGACACACGTCCAACCATCCTCCGCTCACGGTCTCCCTCTCCAAAGGGCTCCAAACCCAGCAGGCGCTGTGTCAGGTCGGTGTAGTCTGCGTAAGTGACTCCCGTCACCGCCTCTCCATCCACTCTCAACCCGGTGATGCGAGCCACGTCCTCGAGACTCGACACCATGTGGCCCCAAGGAAAAAGGAAGGTACGGCTCACCCGGTCCTACCAATCCTGGATAACCTGGATAAGTGGGGGGTCCATGAAGAATGGCTCGATCTCCAGGATCGGACCAAAACCCATCCCCCGGACTCTCTTTCTCTGAAAGTCCGGTAAGCCCCGGTAAGCCGCAACAACTAGGGACCACATGGTCCGTGGCCTCATCACACCCTGCAAGTAATGTTCAAATTATGATAAGTTTTTCGTGTTTCAATTTAATTATGTTCAATTGTGCAAATTGTTCAAAGTTTTTCATCGTGCATATGTTATCCTAAACATGTTAATATTTTAGTTATCAATGAGTTTTTTGTGTATAAATCCTAAACTTGTTCATACTTCAAATTGTCCAAAAGTTCCATGTTTCAATTATGTCATGTTCCATGAACATATGTCATAGGTTATGTACAAATAACATATATATCTAAAGCATGTAAATTTAATTAATGTATAGATGTTCAAGTATGTACATAATTAAAACTTGCTATTTTATGTAAAAATTCTGTTCTGTTTTTAAACCCGTCCAGTATAAAGGCCGCGTTTCAAGAGTTGAATCACATCCACTCACATGGGCGCGTTTCATCTTTGAATCGCGACGTCGTCGTTCGACACGATTCGGAGGCAAGAAACGCGACGGCTGGATTGGCCGCGTTTCTCACCCCCATCTTCCCCGAGCCCGAGCTCGCCCCCCTTGCCCCGGCATGCATAGAGAGAGGGATGGGGTACTTACCGTCTCCGCTCTTGCCGGGAGGTCACGCCCCTGCCGCCCGCGGCGTCGCGCCGCCCAATCCTCCGCCTCCTCCCCTGCTTCCGCCGCCTCCTCCCCTGCTTCCCCCGTCGCTGCTGCGTCCGCCGCCTCCTCCCCTGCTTCCCCCGTCGCTGCTGCGTCCGCCTCCGCTGTCACCATCGCCGGCACGAGCGCAAGCTCGTCGCCGGAGGCTTCCGTTGAATCGGCGCCCTCTACTGAAGACGATGCTGGAGAAGCCACCGCCGAGGGCTCACCCCGGCGCCTCTTGGCTTGGTGTTTCCTCCCGCCGGCCATCGAGAGGGTTTAGAAGAGAGAAAGAGAGATCGAAAAAGATGAGAGTGAGGGAGATGAGAGATTGAGGGAGTAAGAGACAAGAGAATGAGAGTGGGAGAGGTCGCCGGAAGAGACGCCTCGTGCGTTTTCTAACGGTTAGCCTTGATTCGAAAACCGCGTCCAGTTCAGGCGACGCTAATTGTTAATGGTTCATTTGAAACGCGTCCATCCCTTCGGTCGCGATTAATGAATAATCCTGAAACGCGTCCATCAGAGTCGACACGGATAATGAACCGCCGTTCCTAAATATGAATCGCGACACTTGTGGTCGTCTCATTTCATAGGCAATCATGACAGTCGTACGGGCCCTGCGCGCATAAAATTTAAACGGTTTCATTATTCGCGCCCGAACTAGACGTCACGATTTTATCTTTAAGCACGTTGGCCGATGTGGACGCATTTTGTGGGTTTATAGGTGACGCCTGTTCTGGACACCTTTTTCATCCAGTATTCCAGTGGCCGATTTTCAGGCAGGCTTCTTTACAGTTCATGGACAGATTTCATGTCTTCGGAAGTTCAAACATTTAATGCAATCATTTTGGCACACCCAAACTTCATTCTTATTTATTTACAACATGTCTTCCAACATTTACAAACTCCTACTTGAGATCGGAGTCTCCTAAGATCGGAGTTTCTTCAAACCCCTTACATAGTTCGCTTTTTCATTATCATTTTCCCTCTCACTTGGAGCCGGCCTCCTGAAGTGGCACACTTTCCAAATGGCCTCGATTGTGTTGGCTTCTTCTCCATCATTATTGGTTCCAAGTTCCCGATGTTTGATGGGTGGAACATGAGACGGCCCTTCCAACACACGCCTTGCAAGCCCGAGTTGAGGTAGACATCGGTGCGAGTTGTAAAGTACAAATTCGGATGCACCGATCAAGCGAAGATCCACACCAGATGCTAGCCTACTCCTCAAGTCGCGATTTGTGAACGGTGCCGGAATGAAGTTGAACATATCTTCGGGCATTTCACGAAGATACTCGCGCCAATCTGCCCGAGTTTTCAGTTGTGGTGCCCGATTTGCTACTTTTCCTTCTAGCCCGATTATGTTCTCCAATTGTCTGAGCGGGCTCTTGGAGAAGATACAGGACGTTGTAGTCACCTCATTGCTTACATAGAACTTCAGATGGAGGTCAGTCCAGCAAGTAAATAAAAGCATAGAGCCATACATGGGCCTACCTAAACTTGCTGCTGTCAAACCGCTGTAGTGGAAGGCTAGAACAGCCTGTCCCGATCGCTTGCCTTCCCAGATTGCGCAAACCGCGCTTAGTTGATCCGGCTCCAACACGCTATCAACTGAAGGAAAGAGGAGCGCTCCTTCCATACATATGGCAAAGCCTTTCATTGCTCGTTCCAACTCCTCGCCATCTCTAGCTTCTGCCAGCTCCCTCATGGTCCAAATCGCCAGCTTTTGCAAATGGATGCCTCTTTCGGTTCGAACTGTATAAGCTTCCCTTGCATCCATAAAGCTCTCAAGAACCACCTTGCTGGTGTAGCTTCTCGGCGCAATCATCATTTCATCTTCTTCACCTTGTTTCATGCGCCGGAGGCCTAAAAACACCTCCACCTCTTCCAAAAGAATGGTTGCTTCGAAATTTTTGAAGAGGAAGGTGTGAGTGTGAGGATGCCATACCTCAACCAAAGCACCCATGGCTGCCCAGTCCAGATGAACTTCGTGATATTTCTTTGCATGAACCGCCAAATTATTGATTCCCCATCTTTTCAAGATGTTGGTCATGTCAATAGAAATGTTTAACGTCAGTTGCTGAAGCTAGGGTAGACGCACAAAGCGTTGGCTCCCCGGGAACAGAGGAGAATCCTACACATAACCAAGAGTTAAGTTAACAAAAATGTCAAGAACATGTTAACCAAGCTTAAAAACCTCGATAAAACATCCAAATCAAGCATAAACACTTAATCTTACTTACCATTCCAGTTTGAACAAGCTTGCTAATGTGTCCATCAACTTGACTCAACTTCTTAAAACCTTCTCCCCTCACTCCCCTAGAGGAAGAACCATGCTCCATCTCTAATCTTTTCCTTCTCCAAACTTTTCTTTGCAAAGGTAGAAGAGATGAAGATGGGAGTAAAAAAAGATAAGTTTGGGAATGAGTAAAGCTAGGGGTAAAAGTGAATAAGGGTGTTGTAAGAAGCAAAGTGATAAGGATGTTGACCTGCCCCGTGAGTGACTCATCCACATCTGGAAACATCTACCCCTTTGCACCAAATCCTAGGAGAGAAGCAGAAAATTTTCAAATTCTGGCTTGGGAATTAAATCGCGTCGACAGAAGCCGCCGCAATTTTTAGGTTTAAACGCGCCCACTAGGCTGGACGCGATTTTAATCAGTGCCGCTTTTTGTTTACTAATGTGTTTTAAGCTGTTTTATTGCAGGATACATGATGTTTGCTATGTTACAAAATGCATGAATATCCTTTACAGCCTCTACATCGGTAACGTATATTGCATTTTACTATACGATATACTTATTAGAGTTTTTCAAGGACCTTGAAGCTCTGATGAATCTGGAATTTGAGTTCCCCTTCACTGACAAAAATGAGGATAATTCCAGAGAATTATTGCTTTTAAGGATAGGCCGTTGTGGCCGCGGGGGGACGACGCCCATGGATGGACGACAGTTCCCGCATAGGGGGGGGGGGGCGTCGATTCCTACCAGTATCCTGACCCCTTCCGGTACAACAATATTATCCTTGATTACTTGATATTTTGTTTTGTTTTATGAATATTTTCTTTTAGCCCAGCATGCATTGCACACAGGTTTTCAGGAAAGATCATTTGAAAAGCTTAATTAAAGATAATCACTTGGTCCGTAATTGCTAAAGCAACCCGAATATTCCACTCAGAGTCCAGTACTCAGTTTATCATAAAGTTGTTTGAAGATCTTCTTTTCGGAGAGAAACTCATCCATCATGGATCATTGTCATTTCCTTTACTTTACTTTTCGATCCACCTCTGGCCGTGGCAGCCCCACACGAAGGTGAAACCTAACGGATTACGTCCTTAGGAACTTCCCGACGACGGAAGTTGATCATTGAACTGTCTTTACTTTTCTTAGTTTAGTTGTCTTTGATTGATGAGTTTCCTCTCCAAAAGAGTTTCAAAAGAGCAGCTTTATTATAAATTGACGAACAGCTCCAGTCATGTGCCTTAACATGGCGTGTCTCTTTTACACCTTGGCGCTTACTTTTCAGTTGTTCCGCTTCACTCCACTTTATTCGCACCACTTTGTTTACCTCATTTCGTTCCATTTTCGCTTCACGCCCTTACAAAGCAAACGCCAAGGCGAGGCATCTGTAGACACGTCAATTTTACCTAAATTGGACAAAATCTCCAGTTGCACTGCAACGCTTCAAAGTGATTTCCTTTAATTACCTTTTCAAGTGATTTCTCTGTTTTCTTATCCTTTTTCTTTTAAAAAAAGGATTTTTAGAAATTTCCTGTCTTTTTTAGGACTTATTATTAAAAGAGTCAAAAATACAAAAAAAGTGTGTCTGCAAACTATTTTAAATCGCGCCCAAGACAGCGGACGCGTATAAGAAAGCCATAAGCGCGATGCTCTGAGGCGCCGCGATTTCGTTACCGCCTTTTGAATCGCAACGGGTAACCGACGTTTAATCACGTCAAGCCTGTCCGCCACGATTTTAAAGTCCACATTCACGGCTGTGCCAGAGAGCACGTTCTTACACCTGCCAGGCGTCAGAGCGGTGTCAGGGTAAGAATCGCGACCAGACAGCACGCCGCGTTTTTGAACCGCCAATGACAGTGCACCAAATAAACAGGCGGTTGATAAACACGACAACCCTCCGGGGCGCGTTTTTGAACACAGATGTGGTCGATCTTGCCCAAGTCGGTTTGACTTAAAATCGCGGTGATCAGGGTCGGCGCGATTATTGATATGGTTGCGCACCGTAATCATCATGATTTCGGCAAGTTGATGGGACATCAGGCCGACCTAATGAATCGCGACGAGTCTTGCGGACGCGATTAATCTTTAAAAACGTCGCCTGTTGTGGACGCGATTTAAAATAGTTTGCCTATATATATGAGACCTCCGGTTCCAGGAGGAGAGAGAGATTTTTGCACCACCAGAGCGGCGAAGCCCTTCCCGTTTGACGACCCGACTCCCGGCATTCCATTCTACATCCACCGGAGGCTCCTACGAGATGATACCGCTGTCCGGAAGCCGCGTTTCTGGAGCTGGGGGATGACCCCCACCCCACGCGCCATCCAGGAGCCGGAGGGCCATTCCACGCGCCGTTCCCGAGGGGACGTCTCTATGCACCACGCCACGTCCCGGATTTCACCGACCTCTCTCTCCCTTTTTCCGCTTTTTAGATAGTACACGAACACACGTGCATTTCTTTGCCACCCGCCTAGGGGTTTTTCTGCTTTCGTCTTTAGAAGGTGTGTCAACACACCCCTTTTTTTTGTCTTTTTGGCTATTTCCTACCATGTTCATATACTACACTGCAATCTAATCCACCTGTTTCCTTCTTGTGTTCTTGTCTTTTTAGGTACCAAGTTGAATCTCTTCCGTCGGCCGGCTGGTTGGAAGAGGAGGAAAAAACCCACCGCACCACACCATCCCGCTACTTCCACGGGTCAAAAGGTACTTTTCGTCCCTTCTCATACCCGTATCTACTTTTAGTACTTTTTAGGAAAAGTACCTGGCGATCACACCTTTTATCATTTATGTCTCTTCTCCTTTACCATTTTCCGTGTGGAGACGATCGTTTCCTCGTCTTTTCCGAGAGACGGAGAAATAACCGCATCCACAAGCACCTCTCGACAGGATCATCCTCCCACCCTTTTTGAATGGTTTGTATTTCATCACCAAGCTCTCTGGGGCCCTTTTATTCTCAAAGAAATCAGAATCACCAGGTGCTTCCAACTTTACAATGATTTTCGTTATCTACAAAAGCTACCCGAAGTTCAGTTTGTCCAATTCCATGAGGCTCTTGCTACTCTTCAATCTGAAAGTCCCATTAATTGCCCCTTCTCAGTGGACTTCACCACTCTGCAGATACCTGAAGTAGTATTTCTTCCGAAGTTACACTCCTTGGTCTTGGATTCCTCCGTTGTCTCTCATGCCTTTGAAAGATTTGCCAGAGTCATGGGGAGAATCTCAGCTCAGCAGAGTCGCCTTCCCTCCTTTCAAAGGATTATCTTTCGCGAATATCATCTGGGCCACATTTCTTTTGCAGTGCTTGTTCCTTTGATATCTGAATGTGAAACGCTCTCTCCCACAGATTGGGAGAAGCACTACAATCAATCTGCTCTCCAGTAGGAATCCTTGAACAACTCCTTGGTCCGAGCAGGCAAACCGCCTCTCTCTGCTGAAGCTTTCCTGGACTTGAATTCCATCAATCCAGTTCAGGAACTGTTTGTGCAATGGGCTGCGCGCTACTCAGCTTTTATTTCCTTGCTAAAAGACCTGAAGGATCATCAGCTCTTCTATCCTGTTAACATTGCTCACTTTCTTCAGCATGCCAGTTTTGGGAAGTCCAGCCATTTCAGGTTCACCCTTGATAAGGATCAGTATGTGCGTTTCTTAGAAGATCAACGACAGCTTTACATTGAGCACATGCGTCCTGAGATGGGTGTATCCTTCACTGTAGATTCTGGTATCTTCCAACAATTTTTTGAAGAACAGGAGATTAAGGCTTGGGAACTTATTTCCCCGCATGCCTCTCTTCTTTCTCCCACTTTCTATCTCCCTGTACCCCTTTAAGAGTAATACAATCATTTATCCTTTCTCTTCATCTTTGTCTCAAGCGTTTGATCTTTTTTCTTAAATGACAAAAGGGGGAGAAAATATTGCATTTCTGAAATACATTATTTTTATGTTATTTCCTCAATTATGCTTAGACTTATTTCAGATCATCTTTGCTAATTGTTAAGTTTTGTCATCACCAAAAAGGGGGAGATTGATGATCAGTTTATCCCCATGTAATTTAAATAAATTACATATCTATTTTGGTGATTAACAAAACTATGATAAAGGTTACTAACATTCTTTCTATGAAGTCTAAACATAGGAAATAAACCAAGGGAAAACAAGCTAATCAAGTAAGTATTCATCACACTACAACAGTAAGAGTTCAAAGCATCAATATTTGTCTAAGTACACATCGATTTCCACTGTAGGTCATAACGATTTCTTTGGTTTCATAACGATTTTATACTTACAAGGATTCTATGTGTTAAATCCCTCACAACGATTCGTTAAGTGATCGCAATGATTTGCCCTCATAACGATTCGTTAAGTGATCGCAAAGACTTGCCATCACAACGATTCGTTAAGTGGTTCGTAACGATTTGTTCTTGTAACGATTTCTTTAACATCGTAACGATTTGCTCTCGTAACGATTTCTTTAGTCATCGTAACGATTTGCTCTCGTTACGATTTCTTTAGTCATCGTAACAATTTGCTCTCATAATGATTTCTTTAGTCATCGTAACGATTTGCTCTCGTAACGATTTCTTTAGTCATCGTAACGACTTGCTTTCATAACGATTCATTAAGTAATTCACAACGATTTATACATCGATTTGCTTATAACGTCATAACGATTTGCATATCGATTTGCTTATAACATCACAACGATTTGTACATCAATTTGCTTATAAAGTCATAACGATTTGTACATCGATTTGCTTATAACGTCATAACGATTTGTACATCGATTTGTTTATGACTTCATAATGATTTGATTACTAATGCATATAACAATTTGTGTATGCATCTCTGCACAACGATTTCATTAGTCATGTATATAATGATTTCGTGAAAAATAACGATTCAATTTTTGAGCTAATTTTTGATATGTTGAAAAGTCAAAGTCTTCACGCATATTTATGACAGCTGTGCATTTATGAAGACTGAACGTATCACTGCATGCATGCAGACAATATCTTCCATTATCGTATCTTCTCTGTAAACATCTTTTTGAACAACAAAATGGCATTACTATTTTGATGAACATTCATTCTGATGTTGACTGACAACAAGAAATAGCTTAGCTGTCTACTGTTCAAGCTTTAAATATGTGCAGATCTCTGACAATATCCGTCATACAACGTTGGACAAAATAGAAGCCAAAGAAGATTACAAAAGATCCTCTCTCTATTTGCGTGCATGAAAGGATAAAGGACTGTTGACTGGAAGCCTCCAAGTGTCAAGCAGTCTAACGTACCTTATGCATAGAGACAACGGGCACTTCAACGTTCGAATTTCAAAAGATGATATATGAAGTTCCTGAAGCGTTAAGAAGTAGAGCATTGTTGAACAACAAGCGATAACGCCCACAACCTTCTGCAAGCTTTTCTGAGAGCCAAGCAAAAACTCCCATCAGTCTTAGCTCTTGATCTCTGTGCTAAGTTCAGATCTGTGAGAGAGCCTTTTTGTCTGAGAAGAATCCTTGATTGTAGATCTCTTCTTCTCAGTCCTTGCTTCAGATAAAGCAGTGTTCTATAAGCTTGATCTAGGGGCATCATCTCTTTGACACATTCTCTTGTGTTTGCTCCCTTCGGTTGTGAAGGAAGACCTGGTGTGGTATCCAGGGTGCTGTTCCCTTCGGTTGTGAAGGAAGACCTGGTGGGGTATCCAGGGTGTTGTTCCCTTCGGTTGAAGGAAGACCAGCTGGGGTGCTGGGTGCTGTAGTGTCCTTAAGGGGGACTGTACCCTTGTTAGTGAAATCCTGAGATATTGCTCAGGGACTGGACATAGGACTCCTAAGGAGAGGAGATCCGAACCAGGATAATTCTGTGTCGTGAGATTGCTTTTGTGTGTTTGATCTTTCGATTCACTAACACTAACAATCTGCAAAGTGTGTTTTGTGTGACTGTTTTGTGAACAGGTTTTGAGTCTTAAATAATTTTTAAGAATCCCATTCACCCCCCATCTGGGCTTGCTAGTTGGGCAACATGAGTAACCAGGGAGACACTCATTCCTTTGCCCTACACTCAATGGGGTTCAGTCTTTTGGCTTGTGGGGTTTTGGGCATGCTTACGACCAGGTCCATTTGGATCTCTGTGGAGATTTTGCCTCTCTTGACGTTCTTTTTATTTAGATTTGCCTTGTTTTGGCTCTTTTGTTTTGATTTACATTGTTTTCTTTTCTTTTTCCCTTATTGTGCCTTGACCTCCACCCATTTAAGCTTTGGACAGATTCAAAGGTCGATCCCTTAAGTTCCCCTTTTCTATTGGCGGACCGAATGGAAAGAAGAAGTAACGTCCTAGACTCTTGGTTAGGCATTTATCCACCTTATATTTTGTGCTTCTAGCCTCCAAAGGTAGGCGTGGAAGTGTGTGGGTGTCGACACCTCAGGTTAACCCCCCAAGAATGAGAAATGAATTAGAAATGACAACTTTTCATTTTAGGATCCGTGTACCATGTAAATCCAAACACCTATCTAGGGGTAGTATTTCTTTAGATAGAGCCCATTCCAAGGATGAGAGAGCTCCTCACCCTTCGCGTTTACTAGCCTGTATGCATTGCCTGGATATGCTTCTTTAATTACGTACAACCCTTCCCAGTTTGGTTGGAGTTTAGATCGGGGACCACTGGGTTTTACAAAGATCCTCTTAATTACCATTTAACTGACTTTAAAGTTTCTCTCAATTACCTTCTTTTGGTAGAAATGAGTGAGCCTATTCTGATATGATCTTGTGTGTTCTGTGGCGACCATACACTTCTCATCTAAGAGCTCCAGTTGTGCTAGGAGCGATTCACGTCGCTCATCGATTGACAAGTCCTTGTCAAGCTGGACTCTTAGCGAGGGAATGAGAATCTCGTATGGTACTATAGCCTCCATTTCATAAGTGAGGGTGAACGACGTCTGCCATGTGGGACTACGGATTGAAGTGCGGTAGGCCCATAGAGCTTCTACAAGCTTTTCTGGACAATCTGAGAACTTATTAGCCTCACAAGTTTTCTTTATGACTTTAATTAAGGATTTGTTCATAGCCTCTACTTGGCCATTGCCTTGTGGATAATATGGAGATGAATGATGCAATGTAATTTTATACCTGTTGCAGAGGTCACGAAGTTCCTGAGAGATGAATTGTGGTCCATTGTCGGTGATGATGGTACTTGGAATGCCAAATATGGTGATGATGTTCTTCATGATGAATTTGCATACAGTTGTTGCCTTGACCTCTGCATATGCTTTCGCTTCTGCCCACTTGGTGAAGTACTCCGTTGCAGTGAGGATGTATGACTTTGTTTTATTTTGGGAGTTTGAATCACCAAGGGGACCAATGATATCGAAAGCCCACATAGAGAAAGGCCATGGGGAGGATATTGGGTGGAGTGTCGAGGATGGAGAATGGATTTTTTCAACGTGCAGTTGGCACTTCACACCGACGGACAAAGATAGAACAATCCTCCTCTAAAGTGGGCCAGTAAAAGCCTTGCCTAAGGATCTTCTTGGCAAGCATTTGGCTGTTCACATGGCCACCACACACACTTGAATGAGCCTCCTCAACAACCTTCAGAACTTCATCATCATCCAGGCATCTAAGCAAAACTTCAATAAGTCCCCTTCTATAGAGTATTTCCAACCAATGTGTACTTCTTGGATAGTCTTCTTATTGCCTTCTTTTCATCAGTTGTGGCTTCCTCAGGGTACGTCTGATTTTTACAATACTTAGCTATCTCAAAATACCATGGCTTCTCCTCATCGTCCAGCTCTTCTTCTAGCTCCAATAGCATGATCTCTGTTTTGCTTTTTCTCTCTGCCTTCTTCAATACCTCTTCTTTGATCCATAGAAAGACAGGGTCAATCTGGATGCTGTCAAAATCCCCGGGATAACACATATGAAGAGTTGCGCCGATAGTGGCAAGAGCGTCTGCTAGAAGATTCTGGTGACGAGGCACATAGACAAAGATAAGTTTGGAGAATAGCTTGGCGTAAGCTGAGAAAAGTTCTTGATATGGATTGAGCTTAGGATCCCGAGTGTGGTATTTGGTGAGCACTTGGCGTAGAACCAGTTGACTATCACCTACAATTCGCAGATGGGTGACACCATAGAAGTGGGCGAGCTCAAGGCCGGCCAACAAGGCTTCATATTCAACTATGTTGTTGGTGATAGGGAATGTCAGCTGATAAGCCTGTGGAATGATGATACCCTCAGGTGATAGTAAAGCTTTGCCAACGTGCTAGCCTATCCGTGAGAACATATTTTTCGAGAAGGAACTTGATAGGATTCATGCAGGCGATAAGGTGGGCCTCATGAGCAAGAAAGTAGTGCTTCAATTTCTGTACTACCCACACGAGAGTGGCACACATCTTCTCCATTGCTGTGTACCTTTGCTCCCAGGGGTTGAGAAGCTTAGACAGGTAGTATGCTACCCTCTCCATGCCTTCTTCATCCACTTGTGCAAGGACAGCTCCTACAAAGTCTTCTAGGACAGACATATAGAGAATGAGTGGTTTGCTTGGAGTCGGTGGCCTCAGGACAGGGGGATAGCCAAATACTCTTTTAGTCCGTCAAAAGCCGCCTGACACTTCTCGTCCCAATGAAATTTGACTCCCAGCTTGGTGAGGTCGTAGAAGGGTCTACACCTCTGTGAGCGTTGGGAGACGAACCGGCAAATAAATTGCAACCTCCTGATTAATCCTCGAACTTCCTTCAAATTCTTGAGAGGGGGCATCTCTCTTATTGCCTTTGCCTTATTGGGATCAATCTCAATACCCCTCTTGCTCACGATGAACCCTAGGAGTTCACCCGATGACACACTAAATACACACTTTTTGGGGTTCATTTTCAATTGATATTCCCTTGATCTCTGCAAAACTTTTGTTAGAACCCCAGGATGCTCAGCCAAAGTTCTTGATTTTACCACCAGGTCATCCACGTACACCTCAATATAGATGTGAATCATATCATGAAAGATGGCCATCATCGCTCTTTGATAAGTAGCTCCAGCATTCTTAAGCCCAAATGGTATGACCACATAACAGTATGTTCCCCATGGTGTAGTGAACGAAGTCTTCTCCTGGTCTTCCTCAGCCAACTTGATCTGGTTGTACCCTAAGAAGCCATCCATGAAGGAGAGGGTTTCATACCTAGCCGTATTATCTATGTGCACGTCGAGGTGAGGCAAAGGAAAATCATCCTTAGGACACGTGCGGTTGAGGTCCCAGAAATCGATACAGATTCTTACTCTTCTGTCCTTTTTCATGACCGTGACAATGTTCGCCACCCAGTTTGGATAAAGTACGACTCTAATAAATTTGGATTTGTGGAGCTTGTCGACCTCATCTTTCATTTTCAAAGCCATTTGTGGGTGGAAAGGCCTCAACCGCTGCTTAATGGCAATGGACCCTGGCTTCAGTCTAAGATGATGTTCAACAAGCGCGGTGTCCAAGCCTAGCATATCTTCATAGCTCCAAGTGAACGTGTCCTTGTATTATCTGAGAACCTCAATGATTGCCTCCTCTTCAGCTGGTGATAAGTTACTACTAATGAGGATGGTCCTAGGGTTTTGCTCAGTGGATTGATTTCCTTGGTGGTTTCTTCTACGACAACTGTTGGTTCATCGAATCTTTTAACTCCACTTGCGAATGCGTCAGCCTCATCCTCAAACTCTTCATCACCTTCCTCAATTGGGTCGTCATCATCCATGATCTCATAAACTCCGAACCCATCATCAATTAGGCACAACGAATGCTCATATTCTATATCCGGCAACTGCAAGGGCTCTTCAATAAATTCCAGAATTGCCAGACATGCCTTGCATCTACGGGCTAGATCAGCGAGGAAGCGGTGTGGAACCCTCTTATCCTTGGACTTCTTCTTGGATACTACCCTTAGATTTACCCTATCCTGACCCAGACTCTTGCTACAACTACTAGAATCTACAGCAGGGGATAAAGGAGTAGGAAACGCAGTAAAGGAAGATCCCTGTGTTGCCCCAGTTGACGAGCCAGAGGGGGGGTGAATGGGTCTTTAAAATTTATTTACTTAATACCTGTACTTAAAACATGCATACAAGAATATTCTTCGATGAAGGTTAGTGAAGGTTAGTGTAAACAACAAACACACAAAAAAACAATCACACAATGCAAGGAATTATCCTGGTTCGGACCTACTCTCCTTAGGAGTCCTACGTCCAGTCCCTGAGCAATAACTCAGGATTTCACTATCTAGGGTACAGTCCCCCTATGGACACTACAGCACCCAGCCACAGCTGGTCTTCCTTCACACGAAGGGAACTACACACCTTGGATCCCACCAGGTCTTCCTTCACACGAAGGGAACTACACACCCTGGATCCCACCAGGTCTTCCTTCACAACCGAAGGGAAACAGGCACAACAATCAATAAAAAGAGATCAAGCCCCTAGATCAAGGTTTAACACGCCAAGATCTGAAGCTAACATAACTGAGAGCACAAGATCTAAACAATGCACACACTCTCAGAACTTCACAGGCCCTCTTAGGATTTGAATCACAGCGCAGAGAGCAAAGAGCTATGAACTGATGGGAATGAAGCTAGGCTCTTTTCTGGAGAACTCACAGAGAACTTGAACTCAGTTGCTTGGAAGCGATGTCTCTAAAAAATGTCTTCTCTGGAGTTTCACTCTTGCTTATATATATCTTGTTTGAAATTTGAACGTTTAGAAGTCCGTTGTCTCTACGCTTTGTGTACGTTAGACTGCTTGACACTTGGAAGCCTCCAGTCAACAGTCTTTTATCCATTTGTGCACGCAAAGAAATAGGATCTTCTGTAATATCCTTTGGCTTCTATTTTGTCCAACGTTGTATCACTAGAGCTGTCAGTGACCTGCATATATTAAATGCTAGAGCAGTAGACAGCTAGGCTGTCTCTTGTTGACAGTTAACGTTAGGGTAAGAGTTCATAGAAATAGTAATGCCATTTTGCTGTATCTAAAAGATGCATACAGAGAAAGCACGATAATGGACGATATCGTCTGCATGCATGCAGAGATATATTCAGTCTTCATTAAATGCACAGATGTCAGAAAGATATGTGCGAAGACTTTGACTATTCAACGCTATTAAATATCAAGTCGTTATAAACATAAAATCGATGCATTCATGACTTATGAAATCTTTATGCACTTAACCGCCAAATCGTTGTATCTTAGTATCAAATCGTTATGTTTCCACAAAGAAATCGTTATGATCAAGAAAATTGTTGTGATCGATAAAGAAATCGTTGTAGAAGGCAAATCATTGTGTTCATTAAGGAAATCGTTATGAACACTTAAGAAATCGTTGCGCAAAGCAAATCGTTATGATTACTAAAGAAGTCGATGCGCGAAGCAAATTGTTATGATTACTAAAGGAGTCGATGCACGAAGCAAATCGTTATGACGTCTTAAGGAATCGTTGTGATGAGCAAATCGTTACGACGACTTAAAAAATCGTTGCGATGACCAAACCGTTATGACGACTTAAGAAATCGTTGTGATGAGCAAATCGTTACGATGACTAAAGGAATCGTTGCGATGAGCAAATCGTTACGATGACTAAAGGAATCGTTGCGATGAGCGAATCGTTATGATGACTTAAGGAATCGTTGCGATGAGCAAATCGTTATGATGACTTAAGAAATCGTTGCGATGAGCAAATCGTTATGACGACTTAAGAAATCGTTGCGATGAGCAAATCGTTACGATGACTAAAGGAATCGTTGCGATGAGCAAATCGTTACGATGACTAAAGGAATCGTTGCAATGAGCGAATCGTTATGATGACTTAAGGAATTGTTGCGATGAGCAAATCGTTACGATGACTTAAGAAATCATTGCGATGAGCAAATCGTTATGACGACTTAAGAAATCGTTGCGATGAATAAATCATTATGACGACTTAAGAAATTGTTGCGATGAGCAAATCGTTACGATGACTAAAGGAATCGTTGCGATGAGCAAATCGTTACGATGACTAAAGGAAGCGTTGCGATGAGCCAATCGTTATGATGACTTAAGGAATCGTTGCGATGAGAAAATCGTTACGATGACTTAAGAAATCGTTGCGATGAGCAAATCGTTACGATGACTAAAGGAATCGTTGCGATGAGCAAATCGTTATGATGACTTAAGGAATCGTTGCGATGAGCAAATCGTTATGATGACTAAAGAAATCGTTGAGATGAGCAAATCGTTACGATGACTTAAGAAATCGTTATAGCATAAGGAAAGTCGATGTGGACTTAGAGAAATTTCATGCTGAACTTAATATTGCTTCAGACCAAATTTGCTTGATTTTCCTGTAGTATTTCCTGTGCTCAAGACTTATGGAATATGTGTTAGTAATCTTTGACATGGTTTTGTTAATCACCAAAATAAATATATAATTAATTAACATTACATGGGGACAGACTGATCATCAATCTCTCCCTTTTTGGTGATGACAAAACTTAAAAAAATGAATAATTGAAAGTTTTTCGAAATGTATTTCAGAAAAACTAGGTATTTCTCCCCCTTTTTGTCATTAAGCAAAAAGATAAACTGAGACAGAGAAGAGGGAAAAAGATTTAAGAGAGAAGCACATAACCAAATATATTGGATTAAATTTGAGGAGGTACAAGAAGATAGACCAGAGGAGAAAGAAGAGAGGCATGCTGAGAAATAATGGCCCAAGTCTTAACCTCCTGGTCTTCAATTTTTTTTTGGAAAACCCCAGACTCAAAAGAAAATGAGTCACCCATGGAAGGGATCATGCGCTTAATGTAAAGCTGCCGCTGATCTTCCAAGAAGAGCGCATACTGATCCTTGTCAAGAGTAAATCTGAAGTGACTACTCTTCGCAAAACTGCCACGCTGAAGAAAACAATCAAGTGTGATAGGATAGAAGATTTGGTAATCATGCAGGTCCTTCTTCAAAGAGATGAAAGCTGAATACCTTGAAGCCCATTGAACATACAGTTCTTGAACTGGATTAATGGAATTCAGGTCCAAGAAGGCTTCAGCAGATAGACGAGGCTTGCCTGCCCTGACCAAGGAACTATTTACTGATTCCAATTGGAGAGATTGATGGTAGTGCTTTTCCCAGTCTGTGGGAGAAAGCCTTTCACATTCGGAAATTAACGGAGCTAGAACTTCAGAGGAGAGGTGGCCCAAGTGATATTCTCTGAAGATAAATCTCTGAAATGAGGGGAGGCGACCCTGCTTAGCTGACAGTCGTCCCATTACACGAGCAAATCTCTCAAAAGCATGAGAGCCAACGGAGGAGTCAAACACTAAGGAGTGTAACTTGGGAAGGAAAACTATATCAGGCATTTTGAGGGTTGTGAAATCCACTTTGAAGGAGCAATTTACAGGGTGTTCTGTCCGGAGGAGAGCAAGAGCTCCATGGAATTGACCAAATTGTACCTCAGGGATCTTGTTAAGATAGCAGTAATCGTTATAAAGCTGAAAATACCTTGCTATTCTGATTTCTTTAAGAATGAACTGGCCCTAGAGAGTTTGATGATGAAGAAAAAACCACTCAGAGAGAGTGAGTGGGTGATCTTGACGAGAAATGCTATCTGCTCTGGCAGCGAGGTATTTATTGTAGAGAGACTTGTGCCCTTTTACTCACTGATCTTCAGTCTTGCACTCAGCCAGATGAAAGATTTTTGATTGGTCGGCTTTGGACATATGGCAATAAGGAAGAATAATGTGTAGGTGATCAGTTAGGTTGAGATGGGGAATACCAAAAGTGGTGGAAAGAATGCATTTTTGAAGATATTCACAGTAGATTTGTCTCCTTCGGTTTTCAACAGTGAGGGAGAACCAAAGATGAGGAAATTTGGGTGTAGAGAGTATAGCTACAGAAGTGGATTGTTTCCTCTTTTTCTGAACAGGACTGGGGGGATTAGTCCTGTGAACATGAGTGGCAACTGCCAGGACTGAGGTGAGTGTTGAGCGTTCAAACTCATCCTCAACTTGGGTGAAAAAAGCACTGGAAAGTTGTGGGTTTTGAGGTATGAATGTAATGGATGAAGGTGGAGTAAGAGGATGAATAAATGATCTTGGAGTAATGGTGGAAGAAGGTCTTGTGAAAGAATGACCAGATGAGGAGGAGGCTCCAGTTGATGAGGAAGCTGGAGGATTTGCAATGACAGATGGAGGTGGAGGAATGATTGGGGAAGAGGTAGGAAGGATGGGAGATTGAGATGGAAAGGGAGTTGGTGAGGATATGGTGCAGGGCATAGGTTGTTTAAAAGTTGGTGGTGCTTGAGGTGCTGTGGATGAGGATGGTGGTGAAGAAGGGGCTGGTGTTGCAAGGAATGAAGGCTCAGGGGCTTCAGGAGCAACTGCTGGCTATTCTACACCTGACAACACATCCTTGGAGATCACTGGCCCTACTGGTTCCATCTGAACTGCCTGAGGCTTGGACAGACTTGCTGGTTCAACCTCTTCTACTTGCTGTCTGGTCTGAGAAGGCTCTTGCTCACTGATCTCAGCTGGAGGGAGTGCTTCTGCCGGCCCTGGTGGCCCTGCCTCTTGCTCACTTGGCCCTGATGGCCTTGGAACATCTGCTTCACTTGGCCCTGATGGCCTTGGAACATCTGCCTTCAAAATCTCAGAAAGCATTGTCTTCATGGTGCCCATTTCCTTATTAAACCACTTCATGACATTTCTTATCTGAGATATTTCTTTGGAGGTTGATGCCTGGCTCATAAGAATGTAATTCACGTTTGACTATACTGAGCACAGGATTTCACCTTGAGCATCCAACCTTTTAATGATAGGCTTCAAATTTACCTTCTTCTCTATCTTCCTTAGCCTTTTGAGTGCTATTCTCTTCCTTTTGCTTGCCTTGCCAACGGGCTCTTCAAAGTTAGCACGGTCTGCATCTGATCTTTCATTCACAGGAACACCTTCAGTGTGCTCCCCTTGAGTCTTACCATCATTCAAATTTTCTACTTCAGAAGGCACACTTTCTAAGGGAATATCAGTGTGTGCTGCTGTTGCTACTGCTGCTTGGGCTGGATCTTCCTTTTCTATAGGAATATCAGTGTGGCCAGATGTCACGCCAGTCTCTTCTTGAATTTCCTCTGACACTGAATGCTCCCCCTCAATGAGAGAATCTTCCAAGACAACATCTTCTTAAACAGCTGTTTGCTCCTTCTGAATGGGAGCTTCAACCATAGCTTCTTCAACAGTGTGGCCCACTGCCACGGATTCAGATATTTGAGGTCCACTAACAAATCGCTCCCCCTGGCTGGGAGCATCTTCTAACACATTTTCTTCAAAGTGGCCTGATGCCACAACTTCTTCTACAGAACTGCCATCACCTTCTGGAATAACTGGGGTGCTTTGGATGGAATCTAGGACATCTCGAAGCACTGAGGCTACTAAGGAGGAGGGTAGAGGTTCCTCTGATATTGATCCAACAGGGACAATGATCTCAGGAGGAATGCCCTCAATTCTTCTATCAATTTCTTCCACTACTGCTCCTACTGGAGCTACTGAAGCTTCTTCTACACCTACTCTTTCCACTGCTACTGCTTCTGCTGAAACTTCTACTGCTGCTGCTATTTCTGCTACTACCTCTTGCTGGACTTCTTGGGCTTCGCCAATTATGGCCTCACCCTCAGCCACCGAGGTCTTGGACCATACACCATCTACTATTGAAAAACCACTCTTTCTCAAATTTCTGGACCTAATTACTTGGCACATCTTCTCAACTACTGCTCCAGAAAAATGTATGCCATAATGTTTGAAAATCTTGGTGAGCAGGTGGGCATAGGGCAAGGATACATTTAACTTGCTCTTAGTATCCCAAATTTGATCATGAGCAAACTTCATTCTTTCAATAATCACTGCAGCCATATTTACCTCCTGGTTCTGAACTGCCCAAAACATCATATCTGAATCTGCTTTAGTACAGGTTGAAAAGATAGCACTTCTAGGAACCAAAATCTGACAGACTATAAAGTGTAGAAGGCGATTGAATGCATTCAATTGATTGATATCCAATTTACCATCTTTCAACCTAAATCTTGGACCAACAATTCCTAGACCCTTTGCCTGGGTATCCACAGAGTGGATCCCACTGTGACCAGACGTGCTCACACCAAACAGGGTCTTCAGAAGCTCATGGTCAATCTTGATCTGGACTCCCTTGACAGAGGATGTCAAGGACCCATCTGCCTCAGATCGCAAACATACATAAAAGGCCTTCACGAGGTCTGGATAGCTTACCTTTGAGAAGGTTGAGATTTCCGTCCATTGCATCCTGTTCATAGCAGCCACTATGCTGTGCATACCATTCTTCTCAAGATATGCAACATCTACTGCCTTATTTCCACATAGCTTAGTTTTCACAAAAGTGAACCTCTCCTGCTGCTCGACTGTGAGAAACTCAGCGCTGTAGCCCCCAAGACTGCCGGAAACAACGGATACGGCCATGGATTTGGGTGTAAAAGGTTTCTAGAGGGTGGAGATGGAAGTAGGAGTGAAAGCCCTCAAGAAATTCTTCGCAGGAAGAAAAGAGAGGCTTCAAATTTGCAGAGAGTCGATGCCGGAGTCGTTAGGGTATCGGCTTAGGCAAGCGAACGAAAGAAGGAAAAAAGGTAAAGGTAGGAGGTGAATCGTTTCTACATCGATTTCGGAGTAAATAAATGCTTTATCGAAAAGTGAGGCGCCAACCGGGAAGGCAGAAAACGACAAAAGTATTTGACCAATTTGAAAGCCTTTATAAAAGAGAACCGCCAAGGAAAGATAATGGTAATTTTTCTTTTGCTTAAAAACCAGGGAGATAAATTTACTTAAATTTTGAAAATTTATGTTTCAGTTCTAAGCAGAAATATTTTCACAAATTACACATGCCCAATTCCCTTCTAAGAGATGTGAATCTCTCTTCGGGTAAGGCTTTTGTGAAGATATCTGCTAACTGACCATTTGTATCAATAAAGAAAATTTCTAAATTGGCATTAGCTACATGATTCCGAATGAAATGATATCTAACCTCAATATGTTTGGTCCTTGAATGCTGTACTGGATTTTTGGTGAGGTTTATTGCACTGGTGTTGTCGCATAATAATGGAATTGTCTTGATATGTAGTCCATAATCCTCAAGTTGTTGCTTGATCCACAGGAGTTGTGTACAGCAACTTCCAACAGCTACGTACTCAGCTTCAGCTGTTGATAGTGCTACTAAGTTTTGTTTCTTGGAGGACCATGATATCAAACATCCTGCAAGAAATTGACTACATCCACTGGTGCTTTTTCTATCTATTTTGCATCCAACATAATCAGCATCCGACTAACCTACTAAGTTAATTTCACAAGATTTTGGATACCACAGACCTAAGTCATGAGTTCTAGATAGGTATCTAAAGATTCTTTTAACTGAAATCAGATGTGATTTTCTAGGATCTGCCTGATATCTGGCACACATACATACACTAAACAAAATATCAGGTCTGCTAGCTGTTAGGTAAAGTAAAGAACCTATCATACCTCTGTAGTTCTTTTGATCTACTTTCTTACCATTCTTGTCACTGTCCATCCTTGTTGATGTGCTCATAGGTGTTGACAGTGGCTTGGCATTGTCGAATCCAAATTTCTTCAGAAGCTCCTTGGTGTATTTTGTTTGACAGATGTGGGTCCCATCTTTTTCCTTGCTTGATTTGTAGTCCAAGGAAATAGTTGAGCTCCCCCATCATGCTCATCTCGAATTCTCCCTGCATCAACTTTTCAAAATACTTGCAAAGGGATTCATCAGTAGATCCAAAAATTATGTCATCTACATAAATTTGAACAAGTAGTATATGGTTGACCTTTGACTTTATAAAAAGAGTGCTATCTACTTGACCTCTACTGAATCTATGGTTTAAAAGAAAAGAGCTAAGCCTTTCATACCAGGCTCTAGGTGCTTGCTTTAAACCATACAATGCCTTATGAAGTTTAAAAACATGATTAGGAAATTCTGTGTCATCAAAACCTGGGGGTTGTTCCACATAAACTTCCTCCTTGATAAAACCATTTAAAAATGCAGATTTGACATCCATTTGAAATAGTTTTAAATCCAAAGCTGATGTATAAGCAAGTAAAAATCTGATAGCCTCAAGTCTAGCTACAGGTGCATAGGTTTCGTCGAAATCTATGCCTTCCTCTTGGGAATAGCCTTGAGCTACCAGTCTGGCCTTGTTTCTTAAGATCACACCAGTCTCATCCAGTTTTTTTCTGAACACCCACTTGGTGCCAATAACTGGATGGTCTGATGGTCTGGGAACAAGTGACCATACATGGTTTCTCTTGAATTGATTAAGTTCATGTTGCATGGCTATAATCCAAGATTCATCAGTGAGAGCTTCATTGACTGTCTTAGGCTCAATCTGAGAAACAAATGCTAGATAATCACAAGGTATTACATTACCTCTTGTTCTTACCCCTACAGATGGATCACGAATGATGTTCTCAGATGGGTGATCCTTTTTGTATCTCCACTCCTTTGGAAGATTTTCATTTGTAATGTCCTTTTGTTGCAGATCTTCCAGAGGTGGATCATTCTTGTCTTCAATTGATGTATCCTTTAATTTCTTAGACAATTCATCTGCATCATCAATGTCACTATCTTCTTCCTTTCTCAAGGAAGGGTTAGTTTCATCAAAAATAATATGTACAGACTGCTCAATTAATAAAGTGCGTTTATTAAACACTCTATAGCCTTTGGGTTTAGAAGTGTACCCCATGAAGATGCCTTCATCTGATTTGGCATCTAACTTACCAATATCTCTTTTCCCATTATTGTGGATGAAGCAAGGACATCTAAATGTTCTAAAGTGACTGATCTTTGGCTTCTTTCCCTTGAATAGTTCATAGGCTGTCTTCTTCAGGATTGGCCTGATCATTACTCTGTTAATGATATAGCTTGCTGTGTTCACTGCTTCAGCCTAAAAATATCTTGGCATGTCATATTCTGATAGCATTGTTCTTGCCATGTCCAATAAGGTTCTATTCTTCCTCTCAGCAACTCCATTCTGCTGTGGTGTCCTTGGTGCTGAGAAGTTGTGCTCAATCCCTTGGTCATCACAGAATTTTGCAAATTTTTCATTTTGAAATTCTCCTCCATGATCTGACCGGATTCCAACAATGCAGTACTTCTTGTCTTTTTGCACCTTTCTGCTGAAACTTACAAAACTTTCGAATGTGTCATCTTTGTGTTCCAAGAATGACACCCATGTGAATCTGGAGTAATCATCCACTATTACGAAACCAAAATTCTTTCCTCCAAGACTCGTGGTCCTCATTGGCCCAAATAAATCCATATGAAGGAGTTCCAAGGGTTTAGAGGTGGTTACCATAGTCTTTGACTTGAAGGAACTCTTCGTGTGCTTCCCTTTTGCACACGGTCTGCAGATTCCATCCAATTTATTGCTGACCTTTGGCAGACCTTCCACAAGGCTTCTCTTTCTGAGCTTGTTCATGCCGTCCAAACTGCAGTGGCCCAATCTTCTGTGCCACAGCTCAGTTGACTACTCTTTGCTGGCTGCTAAACAGATGTCTTGGTCCTTGAGTTCTTCAAGATAGAGCACATACAGATTCTTTTCTCTGTTGGCTTCGAAGATTACTGCTCCATCCTTCAAGTTACTGCACTTGGATTCTTGAAACTTAATCTGATGGCCTTTGTCACAAAGCTGGCTGATGCTTATGAGGTTGTGCTTAAGACCTTTTACACAAAGAACATCTTTTATTATTGGTTTTCCATTACTGCCAACAGATCCAGTACCAATAACAGTCCCTTTGCCATTGTCTCCATAGGTGACTGTTCCTTCTTCAGCTTCTAGATGAGAAAATAATCTTCTATTTTCTGACATGTGTCTTGAACATCCACTATCCAAATACCACTTGGATGCTCGAAGATTTCCCTGAAATAAAAACATTAAGCTTTAGGTACCCAAGTTCTTTTGGGTCCTAGTTGGTTAGTATCATCATTTTTATTTTTGATTATCCACCTTTTATATTTAGTTGGACATGTAGTCTTGTTGTGACCTAATTTGTTACAGTGACTGCAACATGTTGTTCTAGTTACTTTTTCAGGATATTTAAGGTGAGCTTTGTATGCTATGTCTTGTTCAGGTACAAATTTTGGAGTTGGATATGTCTTAGGGTATACTATTGTGTCTTCATTATCTGGGGGCGTATAGCCTAGACCATGTTTCCTTTTTCCTAACCGTCTAGCAGCTCTCAGTATTAGAGAGTTCTTACCATTAGTGAATTTTTCTAAGGTTTTTGATAGCTTATCATTTTCTTTTGTTAAAATTTTGATTTCATTTTTTAGTTTATCTGAAACTTCTTGTTTTTCTAATTTTTTTATTTGTTCATTTTTATCTTTTAGATTTTCGCATAGCAATTCATTTCTTCTTTTGAGTTCATTAAGTTGCTTTTCTAGTTGTTCATTTTCTGATTTTAAGTCTGAATTAGTATTCTCTAGACATGTAACATTTTTCTTACTAGCTTTTAGTAATTTAGATATTTCTCTATATTTATCATATAATTCATTAAAAGCGTCTTCTAAGTTATCTGAATCAGAATCATTGCAGGAATCAAAGGATGAGTCAGAGGTTACCTTTTCTGTGACGTCTGCCATGAAGGCTATGTTAGCCTTTTCTTCTTCCTCGCTGGTTGAACTTGACTCGCTGTTTGAGTCACTGCTGTTGTCCCAAGCTGCTGCCATGGCTTTCTTCTTATGTCTTCTGAACTTTCTTGAACTGTCCTTCTTCTTGAATTCAGTTTTCTTGAGTTTTGGACACTCTGCCCTGATGTGTCCTGGCTTCTTACACTCATAACATAACGGCTCAGCCTTCTTCTGCTCTTTTCCTTCTGACTTCTTGAACTCTTTGTGTTTCTTGAAATGCCTTCTACTGGATTGGAACTTCTTCTTCTTTGCTAGAATCCGTTGCAGTCTTCTGGATAGCATTGCTTCTTCATCATCACTATCCTTGCTGCTCTCACTGTTGTCTAATGATTCTTCTGATGAGTCTTCGTCAGCCTTGAGTGCATTTGAGTGCTTCTTCCTGCTAGAGGATTCTCCTAATCTCTCCATATTAATCTCATGAGCCATAAGGGACCCAATGAGTTTTTCCAGAGACATTCTCTTTAGATCATTTGCCTCCTCAATAGCTGTCACTTTAGGAGTCCATGTGGAGGGTAGAGATCTAAGAATCTTCCTGACCATATCTCCCATTTCATAGGTCTTCCCTAGTCCAGTCAACCCATTTGTAATGTCTGTGAATCGACTAAACATCTGGGTTATAGATTCTCCTGGCTGCATCTGGAACCTTTCATATTGAGTTACCAGAATGTCAATCCTGATTTCCTTGACCTTGTCCGTGCCTTCATAAGTGATTCTCAATTTTTCCCACATCTCTATTACGGATTTGCAGGCTGACACTCTATTGAATTCTTTCTTGCTGAGAGCACAACACAAAATGCTTTTAGCCTTACAGTTTAAAGAGATCTTCTTTCTATCATCATCTGTCCAATTTGCCTTTTCGTTGGTGACTAGGAGATCGCCTTCTTCAACTATGGGCCATATCTGGTAGTCATTACCTTGTAGAAAATACTCCATTCTTGTTTTCCAGTAAGCATAGTCTTCTCCATCGAACAATGGTGGTCGGTTGACAGACTGACCTTCATTGTGACTTTGGGCTGCCATGGATCTTTACTCTTCAGATCGTTGGATCTTCTTCTTTGTCGAAGAGACTCTCTCTGATACCACTTGTTGCCCCAGTTGACGAGCCCAGAGGGGGGGGTGAATGGGTCTTTAAAATTTATTTACTTAATATCTGTACTTAAAACATGCATACAAGAATATTCTTCGATGAAGGTTAGTGAAGGTTAGTGTAAACAACAAACACACAAAAAAACAATCACACAACGTAAGGAATTATCCTGGTTCGGACCTCCTCTCCTTAGGAGTCCTACGTCCAGTCCCTGAGCAACAACTCATGATTTCACTATCTAGGGTACAGTCCCCCTATGGACACTACAGCACCCAGCCACAGCTGGTCTTCCTTCACACGAAGGGAACTACACACCCTGGATCCCACCAGGTCTTCCTTCACACGAAGGGAACTACACACCCTGGATCCCACCAGGTCTTCCTTCACAACCGAAGGGAAACAGGCACAACAATCAATAAAAAGAGATCAAGCCCCTAGATCAAGGTTTAACACGCCAAGATCTGAAGCTAACAGAACTGAGAGCACAAGATCTAAACAATGCACACACTCTCAGAACTTCACAGGCCCTCTTAGGATTTGAATCACAGCGCAGAGAGCAAAGAGCTATGAACTGATGGGAATGAAGCTAGGCTCTTTTCTGGAGAACTCGCAGAGAACTTGAACTCAGTTGCTTGGAAGCGATGTCTCTAAAAATGTCTTCTCTGGAGTTTCACTCTTGCTTATATATATCTTGTTTGAAATTTGAACGTTGAGAAGTCCGTTGTCTCTACGTTTTGTGTACGTTAGACTGCTTGACACTTGGAAGCTTCCAGTCAACAGTCTTTTATCCATTTGTGCACGTAAAGAGATAGGATCTTCTATAATATCCTTTGGCTTCTATTTTGTCCAACGTTGTATCACTAGAGCTGTCAGTGACCTGCATATATTAAATGCTAGAGCAGTAGACAACTAGGCTGTCTCTTGTTGATAGTTAACGTTAGGGTAAGAGTTCATAGAAATAGTAATGCCATTTTGCTGTATCTAAAAGATGCATACAGAGAAAGCACGATAATGGATGATATCGTCTGCATGCATGCAGAGATATATTCAGTCTTCATTAAATGCACAGATGTCAGAAAGATATGTGCGAAGACTTTGACTATTCAACGCTATTAAATATCAAGTCGTTATAAACATAAAATCGATGCATTCATGACTTATGAAATCGTTATGCACTTAACTACCAAATCGTTGTATCTTAGTATCAAATCGTTATGTTTCCACAAAGAAATCGTTATGATCAAGAAAATCATTGTGATCGATAAAGAAATCGTTGTAGAAGGCAAATCGTTGTGTTCATTAAGGAAATCGTTATGAACACTTAAGAAATCGTTGCGCAAAGCAAATCGTTATGATTACTAAAGAAGTCGATGCGCGAAGCAAATCGTTATGATTACTAAAGGAGTCAATGCGCGAAGCAAATCGTTATGACGTCTTAAGGAATCATTGTGATGAGCAAATCGTTACGACGACTTAAAAAATCGTTGCAATGACCAAATCGTTATGACGACTTAAGAAATCGTTGCGATGAGCAAATCGTTACGATGACTAAAGGAATCGTTGCGATGAGCAAGTCGTTGCGATGACTAAAGGAATCATTGCGATGAGCAAATCGTTATGATGACTTAAGGAATCGTTGCGATGAGCAAATCGTTACGATGACTTAAGAAATTGTTGCGATGAGCAAATCGTTATGATGACTTAAGCAATCGTTGCGATGAGCAAATCGTTACGATGAGTAAAGGAATCGTTGCGATGAGCAAATCGTTACGATGACTAAAGGAATCATTGCGATGAGCGAATCGTTATGATGACTTAAGGAATCGTTGCGATGAGCAAATCGTTACGATGACTTAAGAAATCGTTGCGATGAGTAAATCATTATGACGACTTAAGAAATCGTTGCGATGAGCAAATCGTTATGATAACTAAAGGAATCGTTGCGATGAGCAAATCGTTATGATGACTTAAGGAATCGTTGCGATGAGCAAATCGTTACGATGACTTAAGAAATCGTTGTGATGAGCAAATCGTTACGATGACTAAAGGAATCGTTGCAATGAGCAAATCGTTATGATGACTTAAGGAATCGTTGCGATGAGCAAATCGTTATGATGACTAAAGAAATCGTTGCGATGAGCAAATCGTTACGATGATTTAAGAAATCGTTATAGCATAAGGAAAGTCGATGTGGACTTAGAGAAATTTCATGCTGAACTTATATTGCTTCAGACCAAATTTGCTTGATTTTCCTATAGTATTTCCTGTGCTCAAGACTTATGGAATATGTGTTAGTAATCTTTGACATGGTTTTGTTAATCACCAAAATAAATATATAATTAATTAACATTACACGGGGACAGACTGATCATCACCCTGCGTAGGAGAAGATGGAGGAGGAGTTAAAACAGTAAAAGAATTTCCCTGCGTGGGGGAAGGTGGAGGAGGAGGAAAACCAGTAAAGGTCCCCTGCGTGGAGGGGGAAGGAGGTCCCCTGCGTGGAGGGGGAAGGAGGTCCCTGCGTGGAGGGAAAAAGGAGATTGGTCATTGGACCGGGGAGGAGTGGCCCATTGGTTGGAGCACACTCGGAAGAGAGATAGGAAGTCTCCTCGATGGAGACGATAGAATTGGCCATTTGAAAATTGGCATTTTTGGGGGAGATTTTCAATGTTATTCGATTTTTTTTTGGTTTTTGTTGATCATGCAAAGTGAGAGAGGGCGAGGTGAGATCGCCAATCTAGAAAGTTGAGAAATGGGCGTATGCTCGAGTGGAGGGAGATTGTTGGAAAGAGAGAGTTGGAGAGTGAGCGTATGCTCAGAGGAGTGGAGAGAGATTGTAAGGTGGGGCGTTGGTGCCCGAGGAATACTGAGAGAAATAAAGAAGGGCCACGTGGTGTCCTGGAGGAGAGAGGGTGCGGTGCCCAGAGAAAAGAGGCCCGCCTTGAGCCTAGTTGTTGTGGGAGCTTCTTCAGAGCGTATGCCTAGCTCGGCTTCATCTGCCCGCTGCCTTCTGCTTGTGGTTGCTTCCAACTTGTCGGTATCTGCTGTGGTGAAAAGTTGACTTAGAGAAACAACAATGTCGCTCATATCAAACCACTGGTGCCATTCTGATCTAGACTCACCCCTCTTCCTCTGTTTCTGGGGCCTGAGGTTTGCAGCAGCTTTATATGTGGCCAGGGGTGGACAATGAACATGTTCAGCAGTGATGGTAGATGTCTGTTCACTCCCTGGCTACAGCAACCCCTTCTTGAAGTGTTGGTACAGGGACCAAGTAAGTGGCTGCCCCTGTTTGTGGTCTGCCCTACCCGGCTTGTATCCCAGTCTAGCCCTGGGTCTTGTTTTCCTGTCCTTTACAGCCTCAGTCCTGCCCTGTAAATATACACCCAGCCCTTTGCCTGGATGGTACCCCATTTTCAGCATAATGTGCCACCTCTTCTCAGTTATAATCTTGCTCCTCTTTGCTGCACTAACAGATGATGAACTAGCTGGGCTTTGATGCATACCATACATGTCTAGCACTGACATTAACAGTTGGTTACTTGGCCATATGGAAGGGACAGAGTTATCAGTCATCGCGTCCACTTCCAGCACAGTTGGTTTGCTAGCAACCTTGAAAACCCGCCCCTTGTATGGAAATTTGAGGCATTGATGAATAGTGGAGGTGATGGTGCCAAGTGCTTGGATAAATGGCCGGCCCAAGATCATTCAGAAACTCGGGTCCATGTCCAGAATGTGGAAATCCATCTCAGTAATGGACGGACCCAGCCCCACCTTCAATGCGACAACTCCCTTTGGCGGCCTACTAGTGTTGTCGTAGGCCGTGACAGTGATAGAGGAGGGCCGGACTGCCTGCAATGTGACCCTACAAAAATTTAATGTGTCCAAAGACACAACATTAATTGAAGCTCCAGTGTCCACTAGGCATTGGGACACACAGATACCATTGATTTTGACAATTAGACACAATGCATATCTTTGGTATTCCACGGGTGCTAGCTCATCTTTGTGGAACTCGATTGTCGGGTGCTACCTCGCGGGGGTCAATACTGTACTAATCTGATGCACAGGAAGGTCTTCATTCACCATCACTTTTTGCAAGTACTGCATAAGAGCCTCTTGATGTACCAGCGACCTCTTGATCAATTCTAGAATAGAAATTCTGGCCGGTGTCTTGTCCAGATGCTTGAGCAGATCATATTGAGTCCCTGGGATGGACTCCTCAGCTGGTGCTTCTTCTTCTTGGGGTAAGGGTGCCTGGTCTTGCTGTGGAAATATGCGGTTGAATATGTGCCCACTCCGAAGCACCATAGTCTCCTTAGTTTCGTCTCCCTCTGTAGATGCAGTGGCTGGTAGAGTGGAAGATGAATGGGTGTTGGGGTGTTGAGGGTTGAACATTTGGTGCGGTAGTTGGAGACCTACCGCGTTTGGGGGTGGAGTGGGGGTACATAGAAAGGGAGCTTGGGGATTAGGGATGGTAATAGGGGTAGTTGTGGCGTACGGAGGAGAGGTGGGTTGGATAATGTTTGCGAGGTGGGGATAGTAGGAGGTTGGCGTATGTAGCATATCGACTGTTCAGATCGTCTTATATCAGTTGTAGTGGCTAGTGTGTGGCCCATGTTGTGTGTAGCAGGTGCTTACATAGGTTTCCGGGGCGTTGGGGGCCAGCTGGTTGGCCCAAAGCGCAAGTTTGTTCTCTGTCCCTGAATGTGACAGAAGGCGCGTCGCGTTCTCATCGCGACACCGGGGGACGTCGCGTTCTGGTTGCCACTGTTTTGGCTCGTCGTCTGCATGCGCGCCGCGTGTAACGTGCGGGGCGGGCGTGTTGACGTCGACAGGCGGATCGCGACGGGCAGCCGCGTCGCGACCTGGTCGCGACATAGCGATACGTCGCGTTCCCAACCGAGTTGCGTTTTAAAGATACCCTGGCAGAACAGAGCTTTCACAAGCTCTGCTCGGCCAGGGGAGGTTTTGCTCATGGGATTCTCGGCGATTTGAGCTCGTGGGCCTCGGTTGGTCGTATTCTCGCCACGAGGATCACGTGTGGAGCAGGAGAAACACTGGGTTATCGCCAATTTTCGTGTTCTTCATCAAAGTAGGGGAATTCTACCCCTTTTCTTTGTGAATTTTGTGGGTGTGTGATGTGTGCTATGTTTACAGCTTTAAGAACCATAGATGGCATGCTAGGACGTCACAAAAAGCATGAAAAATGGATCGGAAACCATGTTTGGTAGGGTTTTTAGGGTTTTTTGGCGAAGGGGACCTAGTTAGGGTTTTTCGCCTGCGAAGGCGATGGTCTCCCCTGTCGCAATCAGATTATGACAGGACGATACGTCGCGTTCGTGTTTGCGATCGTTGCATGTCGGGGTGTCGCAACCTGATCGCGGCCCAGGTCCCCGTCGATGTGTGTGGAAGTGTTTAGCGGTGCTACGACACTTATTGTGCTCCTTGGGAATGCGGTTCACATGGTGAGCTGCAGGCTCACGTGGTTGTGAGTGTGTGACTGGTTTTAGTGACCCGTGTGTGTTCACGTGGTTTGCGTAGCGTGTACGAGTTTTCGTGTGCATGGCAGGTAGTGTTACTCCTTCCGTGGTTACCTCTTCAGTTGGGAGCCCCAGGTTCCGAGGTGAGCCAGGCACGTGGGTGTGCTCGGGGTTTGTCCCGGTACAGTGGTACCGTCAGGGTCTTGTCATCTTCCTGGACACCCTCTCTCTCGGGGAGAGTAGTCGTCCGACTGAGGGAAAGACGGCAGGGACAACGACTTGTGAGAGTTTGTTGTTTAGTCGCTTGTAGCGCGCTCGTAGTTGGGGGACGGACACCAGTAGACGTATTGGACCCCAGCTAGTCCTGTTTCCAGTGCCTTAGTTTAGGGAGTTTAGGCCAGAGTCTCTAAAGGTGTCAGGCATGGGCCTACGGGGTGTGTGACCTGCAGGTGCGGTGGTTTGGTTGGTCTCCATAGTTCTTGTTTGGTTTAGTGGAGCGGCAGTTGGACCTTTCGTCCGTGGCTGTGAGGCTGAGAGGTAGACCTGTGTGTTTGTTCGGGTTGGTTGCTGGTGTCGTGAGCCAGGCTACGCGACCCGAGTTTGGCGTTCACCTACTTTAGCTCGTACACCTGTTTGGGTTTCCCGTTTATTTATTAAAGATGCGTTTGAGGTCAGCAAGTGGTAAGTAAGTTACAGCTTTAATATCCTGCTTAGATAACTCTATAAATTGCTATATCATAGCTTCCTGTTTAGTTACTTGAGTTGTGGTTTGCGTGGTTTCTTTTGGGGGAGTTTCCCTACTGAGCTAGTGACTAGAGAGGCTCACCCCCTACTCCTTTCAGGTGAGGGAGAGTAGGAGGCTTCCCATCTGTCTTCTAGTTCCAGGCCGCACCATAGCGGAGCAGGGTCTGCGCCACCACTAGCAGTGTAATTGTCTCTCTTTGTTTACCTCAGGGTATGCCCCAGGTTTTGTTGTACTGGTTTATGGTTTTAGTTGAGAAATTGGCAATGTAAATCTCATGTAAATATTTGTGGAATGGAAAGTTTATTTCTGTTCAGTTGTTTCCTTTATATTTCTATGGACAAGTGTGAATGATATCCCTTGCGAAGCTTCGGCTCGTTCGTGGGAGGTGGAGTCGTGTCAGGCTCGTTATCAGGTTAACGGGTTTGAACGATGTGGTCCGTCACAGCATATGAGTGGGCGATTGGGTTGAGGCGGTACGGTAGCGATGTTGCGTAGAAAGGGGGCTTGAGGATTTGATGGTTGTGTTGTGGTGGTTATGGGTGGTTGGCGAATGAGTGGGGGGTTGTGTGGTTGGCTAGAGGGTGGCGGACGTTATGCGTGGGCTGTAGGGATACAGAGGAAGGATGGTAGCGGGTTGGAGAGAGTGGGTGTACGGCTGAAGGGGGGTAGAGTAAAGTTAGACTGGGGGGTAGAGGTGGAGGATACTTTCATCGGCTTGCCGGATGTATTTTCAACGCAGGGAGACACCTTGAGGGCATTCACTTGTTGATTCGAAGCCTGATGCTCCGGGAGTGGGTTTTGGACTATGCCCATATTGGGCTGCTGTAGGGGTGCTTGGGGTTGCTGGTGCTGATCTTGCTGTTGATCTGGCCTAGGTGGCCTTCTCGCCTTCATCTCGACAATGTATTTTCTCATCTCCTCCCAATCAATGCCTCCATTGTCATTCAAGTCATAGATGTAATCCTTGAAGTGGAAGCATGCCTCCAGAGTATGGTCCGGTCCCCGGTGGAATGCACAATAGCGCGAGGTATCAACATTGGGAAGCCATTGTAGCTGTCACGTCCCGCCAATTTAGCAACGGAATAAATCAGGGAGACGTGAGCAAAGTACATAGTAGAGAAAAATGTACAACAATTGAATGATTCAGAGCATTTAATGAACAATAAATTGAGAAAAACTCTTTATTCCATTACAAAATTACTAAGACTATTACAACCACTAATTCAGAGCCAATACATAGGGCTTAATGACATCATTACATTGAAAAGAAATCTAAAGCAATAACTACTAGACTCCAATTGTGCTAGGGTAACTTCGTCATTTGACTCCGGGTCGATCATCACTCGGGTCCTGTCCCATGGGTGTGTACAACGTCATCGTCTATCTTACCTGAGACACAATAACAAATAACGAAGGGTGAGCGATAACGCCCAGTAGGACTTAAATCTCATGAATCAAGCAGGCTTTAAATAATTAGTGCTTTAAAAGACAGAGTAACTAAAGATAGAGCGAGTAATGTAAAATCGAGAAAGTGATAGCACAAGTAACATGGTTCAGATAGCAGATGAGTATAGCACGATGGTTAAAGTCAAGTCATGATAGAAACGATAACAACACGATAGCAAATAACATCAACGTCAAGCAATAGCAAGCAACATGTATAGCAAGGAGAGAAAAAGTAGTTGGCCATATAGAGAGTAAATTGCACTTTGATTGATTTTCTTATCAATCGAAATAGTATAACACTTTTGATTAACTTTCGTCAATCGAAATAGTAATGGCACTTTGGTTATCCGTAGATAGCCGAGAGAGAGTATAGCACCTTATCGTCAATAGACAACGAGAGAATATAGCACTTTGTTTGTCAAAGACATCGAGAGAATATAGCACTTTGTGTTGATTGTCTTAGATTAATCTTGATAGTATGGCACTTGGATGTAATGCCGACATCCTGATCATTCAACTCCCATGGGCAAATGGCACTTTCGGGCGCTCTCCCCAGGACCAGATTGGGCCCTATTGCGCTGGCATTGGTTATGTTGTTTATCTTCAGACAATCATTTTAATGGCCAATAGAGAGTACTAAGAAATAGATAAGAGCACTAGATGAATAGACGAGATAGTAGAGAGAGTGTGAATAGACGAGCGAGTAGAGTATAGATGAGAGCTAGTGGACATTGCACGTAACACGTCGAGTAAACAGGCGATAGTAACAGTTGCACAACACGCGCACTTGGTGTTGGCAGTCAGGTGGAACTCACGACCCTTCCACTGGCCATGTAAAGCACAGGTCCAGAAGTTCGGCGTGATACTAGATAAGAGCAAACTTCTAATAGCCGTTTGGATCATGTTGATCCCTAAAGGGTATCATAGGTGTTAGGGTACAACCAGCTCGTCGGCCATGTGAGAATCCATGGACAGAGAAGACTTACGGAGGCCTTGAACAAGGGTTCACTAGTCCGGTGGAAGGAATATCCGACGGAGAGTTCGTCCAAGTCAAGAGAAAGTGTATATAGAAACAAGTGCCCGACGTTCTAGAGGAATTCTAGAACAATGGAGCGTCGATAACGGTATTCCCAAAACATCACGAGAAACGAAGACAAGTATATTTAAAATATGGCAATTTAATTACATAAATTACCAAAGGTATTATAATCACAAGCCAAGTTAAACCATAATTGGATGGTTCAAAGTGTGTGCATGTATCATGAAATCATAGCTAGAAATAAGTCATGTGTGTAATCACAGGGATTGTACCCCCCTCAACACAGACATGAATATCAAATATGATAGCATGGAAAATAGGATGTGATCGCCACCTAGAGCATTGCCAAATAAAGATAATGATGCGGGCTAACTACTCTAGGAAAGGGGGGAAGAGAACAGAGGAATACCTGATGTCACGGTCGTTATGACGGACGCGGGCAGCCTGAGGACGCGTCAGTCTTGGTGGACGAGTTTCTTGTCGTGTCGCCTTCCTCCGTCGCGTTCTCTTCTAGTGCGGGAGATGGTGAGTGGGACCTCCTTCCCTTCCTCCGGCCGGCCAGAGGATGAGAGCTCCTCGTAGAATCTTGCCTGTATGCCTGCCAATCAAAGAGAAAACAACAAAGAAAAGCCCTATTAGAACATGATTACTGTAGTAACTATTCTAAAAATGAAAGGAAATAAGCCAACATGGAGGGAACGAACCTGGGGTGGTTTTTAAACCCCTTGGGTTATAGGAAAACGTGGGTGTGTGCTGAATATGTTCTATCTAGGAATAACATGAAAAATGCATGCAAAAGAAGGAGAAAGGGAAAGGGAGAGGGTGAGCCCCATTAGGGCGACTCCTTGGCGTGGCTGCAGCTTGAAGGATCGTCCAAAAGCTTCAGGAGAATGCTGGAGTCGCCCTTCTCATGTCCCATGCTCCATAGATGATGGAATAGGTTGCTTTGGTGGAGAGGGATGTGAAGGAAATGGAGGAAAAGGGTTGATGTGAGACTAAGTATTGGTCAGAAGAGATTTTGGCAGCCCTTCGGGGTAATAAATGAGGCTCTCCTCGTCCTTGAGGAGGTGCCTTTCTTTTATAGATCCATGAGAGAGAAATGGGTGGTATTATCTCTTAAAAATGGTCAAAATTCAGAATGAGAGATAATGGCCCTTTAAAATTGCAAGGGAGAGTCCAAGGGATCCTCACAAGAGTCCCTAGGGCCGAAATCTCGCCCCAAGAGGTTGAGATATCTCCTAGGGATAAAACTGGATCAATAGGAGGATAAATGGGAGGTTGTTGCGGAGTCTGGTGCGCTCAGGCGATGTTGCGGCGTATCGTGGGGTCGCGACTATAGACGCGACGGGGCGGGGCGTTGCGATAGTAAGCCCACGTGCATGGATATCATGCATGGGCTGTCGCGGCGTCCAGGGCCGTCGCGACTAGAGTCGCGGCGCTACGATATGTCGCGACTAGGAAATCAAATTATTTTGCATTTATCAACGAGTTTCATAAAAGATATGGGTTATAATTGCATAAGGACTCTCCAAAATGATAATGGGCGGGATTTCAAGGCAATTTTAAATTGCTAATGGGCTCAATCAAGGCTAATGACGGGCTCAAGGTGAGTGACCAACTAGGGGCTAACAAGGATAACACGAAATGTAGTTCAACCCATTAGCCGGAACCGGGTGTCTACAGATTTGCCCCTCCTTGGCTTCCTCTTTGCAGGGTAGCGAAGCGGAAGTGGAGTGGAGATGTCATGAAGTGGCGGCAATGCGGAAACGACACGGAGTGGACTGAAAAGTGGGAACCAAGGTAAAGAGACACCCGATCTAACTAATAGGCAATTGGAATCTTCATGAAAGCCTCGAGTCAGCTGCTCGAGAAAAATGCAAAGAAAAACACGAGTCTGGATGAGAAGAAAAAAGAAGAGGACGATCAACCCCTCGATTGAGAGGTACCCTAGCCGATTGGCCTGTAAATTTCGTTTTGGAGGGACATGTGCGTGCCAGACAGGTAACTCATGACTCTGTCCTGGGAGCGGTTCGCAACCAAAACAGATCAAAGGAATAGGATGAAAATTTGATAGAGAATCCAGACAGGGAAATTCTTGTCAAACTGACGGGAGCAACTCACTCGGAGGCAAACCTTCCGACTCGGAGTGGAATTGGATTTCTTGTTTGAAAAACGAAGAATGATTGGGCACTCAACAAGGGCTCATCAAAAGTCAGGAATGAGTCAAGAAAACTCAAAATCCTACATGATGCATGCTGGGCTAAAATAAAAGAAATCATCAAAATGAATGCAAAGAAAAGAAGAAAATAGAAAATATATCAAGGATAATATTGCTAAGCCAAATAAGAACGGTCAAGAGACTACCTACAACGCAGTGCAGGTCTGAATCCATCGTTCCCGTACTTAAATAACTCAACGGCCTATCCAACGATAGTCAATGTGCACCTAGATTATCACTGTTTTTGATAAAGGGGAACTCAAATCCCAGAGCACATTGAGAACCAGCCGGTCCTTGAAATGATATAATAGGTAGGATATCATATAATAATGTGGGGAGTGAGGACAGAAATACAATACCTGACTTACCTGTGGCGATGTCCCTTTTTGTGATTTTCTGGTTTTTGTTGACAAGGAACAAACATAATAAGCTCAAACTGACAACATGTATTCATAAACATAAACAAACAAACACAAACACAAGGCACATACATGAAAACAGACCCTCGGGTAGAGAGGCGACGCTCTGCATGACCGCGACCTAGTCGCGACATACCGCCCTGCCGCGACAAGGTCGCGTCAGATTACGGCGTCGCGACTCGGACCGAACCCAGTAAGACCTCTTATCTAATCTAGTTATCCTAACACCTAGTTTCGGGATTAGAGTAGGAGTGGACCTCTTAAGACTCTATAAATAGGAGGATTTAGGGCTAATCCCGCAGCTAACCCTCTGCTCCCTCTCTTTTTCAATTTTCTCCCCTGTTTCTCCCTCTTTGCCACCATGAAGAGAAACTACTCTGCTTTCCAAGAGGAGATCCCTCCCTACTCCGGTCCAAAGGCTGCTAGGGAGTCATATGCCAATCTCCAGCATCTCTCCGACATCCCGGGGCATATTTGCATGCGCCTGGATCTCCAAGTAAGTGGCTTTTCTCAATTTCTAAACTTTCTGCACTTATGTTCTGCTCTATTTTGTTCTTCCCTGTTCTTAAACTCTCCTCTTCTTCTCCCCTTCAGATTTTGCCTGGTCAGAGGAGGTTCTCCGAGCTACCATGGCTTTCCCCTATGTTGGAATTGCTTCCCCATGCTTCCATTGACCACTTAAAGGAGTGGGGTTTGGTCACTATTCTGGTTCTCGCTAAGAAGTACGATAAAATCGTACACTTGTGGGATAGCATTACAGCGCTAGTGGAGTTGTGGCATCCGCAGACCCACACGTTCCTCTTCTCGACGTTTGAAGCCATGATTCTTCTGGAGGAGTTGGAGGTGATGCTCGGTCTTCCGCGGTACCAACGGGGCGAGGAACTTGCGGTTTCATATACCGTGGAGCCGATCAACTCTTGGAGCATCCTTGCGGAGATCACGACGAGGAAAAGGGATTTGCACTCCATGACAAGCGGGATGCATGTCCACCTTCTCCCTATTTCACAATGGATCATTTCACAATGCAAGCGCAAGACACACAATTATCGGGCCATTGCTAAAGCGGCTGCGATCTGCATATGCGGGGTCATCCTCTTCCCTACGAAGGACGGGGATATCTCCTTTGCAAACCTCAGCATCGTGGACTCCCTCTCAGAAGGTATGAGCATTGGACAGGCTGTTTTGGGATTCCTCTATGCCGGTCTATCTTCTGCAGCTACGGGAGGTCCCTTCTTCGGCTCCATTATCGCCCTCGAGTTGTGGATGGGCGTCCACATTCAGTTCCGGGCAATGAAGGAGTTGGCCACGGAGTGCAAGACGATGCTCAACCATCCACTGGCTTTCGTGGGCGGCCCTCTACGCATGAGCACCAAGGCGTGGTGCAAGACGGCGCAGCTGAAAGGACGGAAAGCGTGGCGCGATTATTTCAAAAGGATGACAGTGGCAGAGTTTGACACGCGCCCCCGCTTCATGCACGGCCGGATGATTCATTTACCTCAGTGCACCAGGCTTGCCTTACGACTCTTGGGCAATAAAGCACTGGTTGCCTACACCTACCTCCAATGCGGCGCAGCACGCACGGTGGTCCCCATCCTATCACATTACCTACCTATCCAAGAGAGGAAGATGGGTGATGAGCAGGACGAGCACGACATACACAACGCTATCGTCCATTGGGAAGGATGCGCAAGGAGCGTAGTTCAAGCCGAGGTAGAGGAAGACGATGACGTGATCAAAGAGTACCTTGAAGCTTTGAAGAAAATTCAGCCAGCGGCGGGGATCGTTTAAGCCTTGATTAGGATTGATTTGTAGGAAAGATGGTAGCTAGGGACGGATTTGTAGCATTTATTTGATTGATAGAAAGAATTAGTGAATGTAATTTGGATTTGAAATGAATAAAATTGAACTTCTTGCAAGCGCAAAGGCCTCTGTTCAAGACGCGACGCTTATGGAGACCGCCTTCAGGACGCATCGAGACGGATGGTCGCGACTCTATCGCGGTCATCGAAACCGTCGCGACTATGTCGCGGCCCACCGCCCAGACGCGTCTTGAATTGATCGATTCAAATCCGTAAGGGCGCCCTTCTTTCTTCTTTCCCAAGCTTTGAAAACCCCAAAATCCCTCAAACCTTGAACCTTCTCAACTCCTTGCTTCCTTTGCTAGTTTGCTTCCTTTGCTTACCCACAATCTCACCCATTCACGCCGATGTAGATGGAGGGAGAGAAGAACCTGGGCGAGGGCTCCTTACGGAGGAAACGCCAGGTGGAGCGGTGGAGTTCCCGGCACCAAATGGAGGCGCCTCCGGTTGAGGAAGATGTGGACACTGAGGTGATGGATGCGGAAAAGGAAGAAGAGGCCCCGACCATGAATGTGGAAGAGGAACGGAAGAAACGCGCCAAAGCGATGAAATCGGTAAGTAGATCGACCTTAAATCCTTGTATGAGTGTATAGACAAAGTAGACGGAGCCCCTAGAGGGCACATGTAGGGCAAGAAGCCCGTAGAAAAGAGGATCGGACAAAGGAGGCTCCGGCCGGTCCGGTCCTAATAACGCGTCAGCTCGACCTGCCGCGACATGGTGTCGCGGCGGGGCGGGGCATCGTGACCATGTCGCGGCGACTCGGGTAGACGCGACCAGATCGCGGCCTTGAAAGGTGACGCGATAAGGTCGCGGTGCCCCGCATTGTCGCGACAAGGTCGCGGTCGCCATGGATGCCGCAACTCCAACCGAACACTAAAAGCTGACCTGATTTTAACTGAACTTGATGCTTGTAGGGTGAGATGAGGGCCCGAGTGTCCTGGACGCTTGTTTTGGCTGTCTTCCTAGCATTTCCCCGTTTCTAGAGAGATAGGATAGAGGAGATGGGGTTTGGGGAGATATTTAGGATAGAAAGAATGAGGGTGGATTCGGCTCTCACCCAGGCTCTGCGGAGCAGATGGGATGCGGAGGCGACGACCTTCGTATTCCCATGGGGGCATATGATCTCCAGCCTAGAGGATGTGAGCCGGATCACAGGGCTCAGAGTGTATGGGATGCCGGTGAGTGGATTCACTTACCCCTGCTATCATGACTTAGCTGAGCGACTGCTAGAGCTTCCTGTAGATCGTAGGTCTTCCTTGATCCCCAGGGTAGCGTTGCAGGCGAGTCTGAGGTTACATGAGGCGGGGAAGAGCGCTGGAGAGAGTGAGGAGAGTACCTCGAGCGGCTAGTTAGGGTCAGCCAGAGAGAGTTGGCGAGTGAGCCCGGGGCTGAGGCGGACATGGACTTGCGCCGCTTTCTCGTTCTCTTTCTTGGTAGACTTCTGTTTGCCACGAGAGGTGACGCAGTCCATTGCCGCTTCTTGCCTCTGCTGGAGGATCTGAGCGAGGTAGGAGGCTATGCTTGGGGGGCAGCCTTTCTAGCGCACCAGTTCGACAGCCTGGGCGCCTCGGAGCGGCAGACTTCGACGAGTGGGTTCTTCCCCTTTCTTCAGGTACACACCTTAACTTTAACCCTTTGAATTGAATTCTTTAAAAACTGCCATCTAACTTGTTTCTCATCTTGCAGGTTTGGGCTTATCTACATCTCCCAGCCTTGGGGAGAGGGGATCTCACGCGGCCGGGCCTTGTGCCTATTGCACGCTGTTGGGATTCTGGCCGAGATTCTCGCAGCCTGGGGGACCGGCTCGAGCGTCTGCAGGAAGCTATTGACAGCTACCCCTACCTGGATGTGAGTACTACTAACCTTTCCCTTTGATTGATTGCTTGACTTTATTGCTTGGTGACTGATCGGATTTGTTTGGCAGGTGGTTTGGCAGCCATACCTGGGGGAGGGTGATGAGGGATAGCCCTGGTTGGTGTAGGCCCGCCCCTACTTTGGTAGGTCGGTGTGGTTGCATGCACTCAAACTCGTGCTACCTCTACACCTATACCTCAGTCAGCGCTCACTCGGCCTTCGGCAAAGTGTCGTGGAGTTCCCCGTCCGAGACTGGTTTCGCAGACCGGGTCGGAGTTTCCGAGGGCTTAATGACACTACCGATTGGCGCGAGCGGGCGAAGGAGCAGATTGATGACTGGGAGCGCCGAGGAAAGGCTGTCAAGTCAGATGCTACCACCGATGACGCGTACCTGCAGGCATATGCCTTGAAGTACGGTGGTAAGAGTGCCCGACACCAGGTAATGACTCTGAAATCACAATCTTGTGAATTTTGATTTTATAGAACTGGTTTAATGATTTGAAATGTGTTGCAGGTAGATGTAGCTGGAGAGATTGCATCGCTTCGAGCTTTGCTTTACTCGGCGGTGCAAGATCGGGAGGTGGCGCAGAGGCAGACAGCGGAGCTGGTAAGTATTCACCCCAACTTCAACACCTAACAATTTTGAGCTGACTTCGGAAACTGACATGTGCTTTTGCATGCAGCGGACGAAGCTGGAGAGAGTGAGGAGCACCGCAGCAGGCGGTGCTTCCTCTTCACGAGGCGCAGGGGGCTCTCCATCGCTTCTGGAGGCTCGGTTGGCGGGTGCGGTACTGAGGGCCGAGGAGGCACAGAGGCACCTGGAGGAGCGAGTAAGTACAACAGAACTTCTGATTGATTATTTTAGCAATTGATTATTGACTGATCGCTCTGATGCAGGAGAGAGATTTGCAGCTTACCTCGGAGCATGCCATGGATCTCCAGGGTGAGAGGGACAGGCTCCGGGGGGAGGTCCAGACTACTCGCAGCGAGAGGGATTAGCTGCGCATCCGGGTGGAGGCAGCTGAGGCGCAGGTCGCGGAGGCGACGAAGGAGCTGGCGGCGTTGCGGGTGCAGAGGTCGCCCGAAGACCAGGAGGTGGTCACCCGACTGCGCGCGGAGCTGCTGGCGCAGCAGACAGTGGCGTGGAGCCTTCAGCAGATCGTGACGGACATAGGCCGTTCACGTAGCAGGAGCAGGAGCGGGGCGAGTGCCAGCAGGGCGACCGACGCCTCTGTAGGGCAGTATTTTGCAGGTTCCTCCAGTCTCCGGAGGAACGAGGAGGAGGAGAGGCGTCGCCAGGGCGATGGGAGTGCCCAGAGCGGTAGGGGTGGCGGCGAGATGCCGCCACCATAGGACCGGCAGGAGGGATCCGGGGAGAGTGGCGGTGGACACTGAGGAGACTTGTGAGCCACCTCCCCATCTTTTGTACACATTGTTCATATCTTAATGGAACTTTTGCTTTTATGTCAATGATTTATGGAATGAATGGTTTGCTTATTGACACGAGTGTGAAATGAGATTTGAACACGGGAGAGAGAGAGAGGCGGAGAATCACTGAGTACGGCGCTGCACGTCCCTTAGAATTACCTGTCCCTGCACACTTAGTAAAAATAGGTTAGATCTGCTCTTTGGCTCAGCCCCTTGCGATTAAATAATCATGAACCTAACTTCGCAATTGTCAAGAGGCTGAGCCTTATTAAATAGGCGGAAAGGAAAATAAACAATGCATGCTAAAGGAAAGCGGTATATACACACATTCTTTTTGGATTTTTGAGATTTTTTGATGATTTTTTTTTAATTTTTTTGAGATTTCTGATTTTTTTAGATTTTGAGATTTCTGATTTTTTTTATTTTTGAGATTTCTGATTTTTTTTGGATTTTGAAATTTCTGATTTTTTTTTATTTTTGAGATTTCTGATTTTTTTGGATTTTTGAGATTTCTGCACCTCTTGCTTTCGGGTAATTAGCCACTGATCTTATCCTCATCTCTTGTTTGGCGAATAATATCTATGTGCAGTGTGCATTTATCTTTGACTTACTAGGGCTTCTTGCCCCTTGAACATTGATGTTCTAACACAGACCGGGTGCGGGGGTCCTTTGATCTTTTAGGGAGAATAGGAAGATTAGCAATGAGACAAGACTTGGTCTTGGGGTCGGGGTTACTGGCTTATGAGACTTGCAATGGGTGTGTTACATGTGAAATCCGTCTGTTGTCCAGGGACTTTAAGGTCATTGCTCTTTTTTTTTTTTTTTTGAATTGGGGGCATGCGTACGACCGGGCTCAAGGACGTCCCGCGGGGAACTGTACTGCCACTCTTTGATATGCCCCTACTTTCTCATCATACTTTTATCATTTTCTTTCATTTCTTCTCTTTTTTTTTGAAATGACCGCCCCTCTTTGAGACTTCATACACATGATCTACACCACTTGCTTGTCCACATGCCAGCTTTCCCCTTACCCCTGGACCTCGTCCGAGTAAGAAGAGAATTGACCTTAGGTTCCCTATATTAGGGCTGAGCAGAAACACCATAGTCAAAGGGGAATTAACCTTAGGTAGCCGTGTTGTGTGTGTGTAGTCGGACATAGAGATCATTTAGCACAAAGAGGGGGGGGGGAGACACATGGCCAACAACATTCACTTTTGCAAATTGGTGTTGTTATCAACATTAGGGGTAGAATCTTTTAAGATACAGCCCATTCCATGGGTGAGAGAGCTCCTCACTTTCGGCATTAACTAGCCTATACGCATTTCCGGGGTACACTTCCTTAACAACGTACGACCCTTCCCAATTTGTTGACAATTTGGACCTTGGACCTCCAGGTTTTATAAAAATGAGTTTCAAAACCATGTCTCCTTCTTGAAATTTACGCTCAATCACTTTCTTTTGAAAAGACCTTGAGAGTCTGTTTTGATATGCGAGCACATGATCAGCCGCGGCTAGACGTCGTTCGTCTAAGAGTTCTAGTTGTACCAGTAACGCCTCCCGATGTTCATCGGGATTGAGTTTTTTGTCTAGCTGGACTCTTAGCGAAGGAATGAGGATCTCATGTGGACATACCGCCTCCATTCCATATGTAAGTGAGAACGGCGTTTGCCCGGTGGGCGTGCAGACGGAGGTGCGGTAGGCCCACAGAGCTTCAACTAACTTTTCTGGCCAATCCGCAAATTTATTAGACTCACAAGTTTTCTTTAGAATTTTCAAAAACATTTTTTTTTTGTGGCTTCGGCCTGACCGTTGCCTTGTGGATAGTACGGAGACGAATGATGCAAGGAAATGTTGAATTTCTTACATAGGTCCTGAAGTTCTTGAGATATGAACTGGGGTCCGTTGTCGGTGACGAGGCTGCCTGGCACTCCGAACCGCGCGATGATGTTCCTCATGATGAATTTGCACACGGTTGAACCTTTGATTTCTGCAAATGCTTCAGCTTCGGCCCACTTGGTGAAGTACTCAATAGCAGTGAGGATGACAGATTTTTGTTTTACCTGAGCATTAGGATCACCAAGAGGCCCGATGATATCAAAGGCCCACATGGAGAAAGGCCAAGGAGAAGATAGCGGATGCAAAGAGGAGGAGGGAGCATGGATCTTGTCGACATAGATCTTGCATTAGACACATCTACGAACATAGGTGGCACAATCTTCTTCTAGGGTCGGCAAGTAGTAGCCCTGCCTAAGAATCTTCTTAGCCAACATCTGACCATTCACATGCCCTCCACACTCGCTGGAGTGGGACCCTTCCACTACCTTCCAAGCTTCTTCGTCCGACAAACAACGAAGGAGCATCCCATTTAGAGCGCGTCGGTATAGCACTCCACCAACGAGGGTATATTTTAACGCCGCTCTTCGGATGACTCGCCTATCTTCCGCTTCTGCTTCTTCTGGGAAGGTACCGTCTCTACAGTACTGCTCAATCTCATGGTACCACGGCCTTTCTTCTTCCACCATTTCTTCTAGCTCAATAAGCAATAATTCCTTCGCTTCTTTCCTCTCTGCCTTCAAAACTAGAGAGCTCCTAAGGTTAACGAACCAAGGATCTTGAGTGGAAGGAGCTTCTAACCTTTAAACAGTGATTGTCTCAGCGCTGCGGCTGAGAGGGAAGGAGAGAGAGGAGGCTAGCGATGCCAACGCATCAGCCAAGATATTCTGAGAACGAGGAGTATGAATGTAGATGAGTTGACAGAATTGCTTGGCTAGGAGAGTGACCAGATCTTGATAGGGCTTGAGTTTAGGGTCACGGGTGCGATAAGTAGAAAGGACTTGCCGAAGAACGAGCTAAGAGTCTCCTATGATCTTGAGGTGACGCGCGCCTAAGAGGTAGGAGAGCTTAAGACCGGCAAGGAGAGCCTCATACTCGGAGATGTTATTGGTGGCATGGAATTGAAGCTGATAGGCTAGAGGAATGGTGATCCCTTCTGGGGTGAGCAAGACAGCTCCTATGCCCCGTCCCCTAGAATTGAGAGCCCCATCGAAGTGGAGCGACCAGAAGGGATCGCAAGAAATGAGTGACAGGTTTTCATCGGGGAATTCCTCTTGAACCGTGACACTATGAGGGAGAGGAAGGTGAGCAAGGTGCTCAGCAATGGCATACCCTTTTATGGCTTTCTGAACTATGAAGGAAATATCAAACTGGGAGAGGAACCTTTGCCAGCGTGCCAACCTGTCGGCGAGGACTGGCTTCTCAAGGAGATACCTAATAGGATCCATTCTAGAAATCAAACTCACCATATGAGCTAGGAAGTAGTGCTTCAATTTCTGCACTACCCAAACTAGCGCTGCACATGTTTTCTCCATTGTGGTGAGTTTGAGCTCGGAGGGATTGAAGAGCCTAGATAGGTAATAGACTGCCCTTTCTTTGCCGGATTCATCATGCTGAGCAAGGACAACTCCTAGGGAGTCCTCAATAGTTGACAGATACAGGATCAAGGGTTTCCCAGGGATGGGTGCCTGAAGCACGGGAGGATTCATAAGGTAACTCTTGAGCTCATCAAAGGCGTCTTGGCACTTAGCATTCCATTCAAAGCTGACTCCTCCTTTCAATAGTTCATAGAAGGGACGACACCTTTGAGAGTGCTGAGATATGAATCTCCTTATGAACTGGAGCCAACCAATCAAACCTCGAAGCTCAGATATGTTCTTGGGAGGAGGCATTTCATTTATTGCCTTGGCCTTGTGCGGGTCTATTTGAATCCCCCATTTGCGAGCTATGAAGCCTAACAGCTTGCCCGAAGAAACCCCGAATACGCACTTTTTTGGATTCATCTTTAATTGATACTCTCGTGCGCGGTGAAACACCCTGGCAAGCACGAAGGAGTGTTCTCTTCTGGTCCGAGACTTCACCACAATATCATCCATGTAGACTTCAACATCAATATGAATCATGTCGTGGAAGATAGCTAACATTGCTCTTTGATAAGTGGCGCCGGCATTCTTTAACCCAAACGGCATGACCACATAGCAATATGTTTCCTATGGGGTGGTGAAGGAGATTTTCTCTTGATCCTCCGGGGCTAGACGAATTTGATTGTAGACTGAATACCCATCCATAAACGACAGAGTTTCGAACCCTGCAGTATTATCAATCAGAACGTCCAAGTGAGGTAGGGGGAAATCATCTTTAGGACATGCCTTATTTAAGTCCCGGAAATCTATGCAGATTCGCACCCTTCCATCCTTCTTCATGACCGGGACGATGTTCGCCACCCATAATGGATAGAGGACTACACGGATGAACTTAGCCTTGTCTAGTTTATCAATTTCCTCTTTCATTTTCAAAGCGATGTGGGGGAGGAACCTCCTTAACTTTTGTTTGACGGCAACTGCCCCTGACTTCAAGATCAGCATGTGTTCCACCAAATCAGGGTCGATGCTGGGCATGTCATCGTAGGACCAGGCAAAGGAATCCTTAAACTCCCTCAACATTTCTATGAGCGCTTCTTCTTCTTCGGGAGGGAGGCTGGAAGCTATGGTTAAAAACCTGGGATCCTCTTCGGTTCCCACGTTCACCTCTTTAGTGGGCTCATTGACTGCTGAGGTAGGTTCATCGAATCTCCTCATACCACTAGCGTACGCCTCAGCAGCATCCTCTATCTCACAATCATTCTCATCTAATGGGTCTCCTTCGGCTACGATTTCATAGACTCCGAAACCATCGTCTAGCCCTTCCTCTATATGCGGATCCTCTAAGTTCAAAACCACTGCTTCTTGGAGGAACTCTTCGACAGCTAGAAGAGCGCCACACCTTTGAACTAAGTCAAGCAGATACCTTCGGGGTATGCCATTACCCTTCTTCTTCCTAGATGGGGATGAGGACTTGCTAGATTCTACCTCAGATTCTAAACTAAGCCCAATATTTACAGGAGATTCTGGAGGAGTGTCCAGGGGTTTATTGGAATGAGTAGGAAAAGGTGCGGTAGGGCCGCGGGGGTCCTCCGATGGGGCTGGAGGAAGAGGCGGGCCACCCGAGCTCAGGGTGCCGGCTGCAGGAATGGGGTGCAGGGGAACAGAAGGCCCCTCGCCCAGAACGTCCAACGGGACCATGTTGGTTCGTCAGATGAAGGCACGATTTGCACAGAAAGAGGAGAAGGGCGGGGATCACCGCCTGAGAGGAGAGGAGGAGTGCGGAGTGACTGGGATCGCCGTCGAAGCAGGAGAGCAGGAGTGCGGGGTGACGGGGATCGCCGTCGGAGTAGGAGAGCAGGAGTGCGGGGATCGCCGTCAGAGTAGAGGATAACACAGGGATGACGGGGATCGCCGTCAAGGGAGTAGGGGAAATCAACACCTGGAGGCAGAAAGTAGGGAGACAAGAGTAGAAAGACGGGGATCGCCGTCTGACGAATAGGGAAGGAGAGAACGGGGATCACCGTTTGAAGAAAGGAGAGGAGGAAGACAGGGATCGCTGTCCGAAGAAAGAGGAGAGAAGATGAATGGGAGGGACACACATTTTTTGGATTTTTGGATTTTCTATTTTTTTGAATTTTCTGATTTTCTATATATATATATATATTTGTTTTGATGAAAGGAACTACATTACATTAAAAGGCTCCGGGAGAAAGACAGAACCGAGCCATTAAAGAAAATGGTGAAGAGGGGCGAAGGGCGAATTAACGCCTCAACGGCATTGGGAGAGAGTTGAATAATAAAGGGGGGAGACAAGGGAATAACATCAAAATTATAAACAAGCGTGGATGAAATAAGATGAATGGGAGGCCAGGAAAACCCTGGCCAGAGCTCCCTTGCTAAAACGGTTGAGCTGGTTGGTTGACTTTCCTCACCAAATCCAAGCAATTGTCGCTTGGTGGTGGTTGCTGATGCTGATAATACTGCTACTTGCGGCATGTCTTCTTCGCTGAACAGACGATTGACTGCAGAAACAAGGTCTTCTAATTCTGACTCTTATGTCCCAGCTTCTGGTTCTTCAAACAGCAGACTGACTGATGAGATGACATCTTCCTGATCTGGGTCTTCTGTACCTGCCTCAACTCTCTTCTTCTTATTGGGCCGCTGCTCTTCTAAGGACTGGTAAGCTGATTTTAGCGCCTCTGTAGTAGTGTTGTATCTGGGCTGCACGGGCCCTCTGACAAAGTGTTCATACAAAGACCAGGTAAGTGGGCCATGGTCCGACTGTGAAGGAAATGAGAAAGCAGCCCATTCTGAGTATCCCAGGCCATGTTTTGTGAACTTCTTAGTGCTGGCCACAGTCTTGGTTCGCCCTTGGAGATGGGCATCCAGGCCTTTTCCTGATTGATAACCCAGTCTAAACATGATATCCCACCCCTTTATATTTGTGCTCACATCTCTCCGGACTGCCACTACAGGGGGAGACCCAATTGGGCGGTTAGAAGAGAAAGTATAGGCCCAAGTATAGTTGACATCAAGCACAGAGATAATGGGCTTATTGGATGGCCATACTGATGGCAGCACCCTCTCAACTGCTTCTACTGTATGTTTCGTTGCCACGCTTTTCACCTTGACTATTCGCCCTTGGAAGGGGAACTTCAAACACTGATGCGCTGTAGATGGCACTGCCCCTAATGATTCAATCCATGGGCGCCCTAAGATGGCCTTGTAAGTATGATCAATGTTCAACACATAGAACTCCACTGACATGACTAGTGGTCCCAATTCTGCTTGTAATGTGATGACTCCATGGCAGACACGTCGTGAAATGTCATAAGCAGCAATGGTGGTGGGGGTGGGCTGCAGTTGACGTTCCGATATATTGCATGCTCTAAGGGTGCTTAATGGACAAACATTGATAGAAGCTCCCGTGTCCACTAGAGCTGCATCGACGGCTACTTTGTTTATGGTGAGTGTCACACATAAGGGCATTTTTCTGGCTTCTGGGGCATCCAACTCACCATCAGAAAAGGTAATAGTGGGTCCTTTGTTTACAATCGAGAGCACTGAAGGCAGATTATCCGGGTTCATGTCTTCACTGACCATGACCCTTTGCAGAAAGGCCCTTAGGGCGTCTTGATGAGTCTGTGATCTTTTGATTAACTCTAGTATGGAAATCTTGGCGGGGGTTTGATCCAAGTGTTTTAGGATATCATATTGAGTCCCCGGGGCTGGATCGATTTCTTCCATATCTTGCTACTGCTGGTTGCTGGTTTGTTGGGCCGGTTGACATGGCGCGGACATGGATGCGTTAGGGTACATCCGATGGAACATTCGCCCGCTCCAGAGGGCAAGATTATGGTGGAGTGGAGGGGTTGCGGTGTCAAGGATAGAAGGGTTGGCTAGTAATGGTGCTGGCGTAAGGGAGAAAGGGATGTTGCTGGGTGGAGGGATGATGGGTGACGACACGACGGGGGAATAGGATGGTGAGGTGATGGTAGCAATGTGGGGCGTGAAGGAGGGAGGTACGGTGGATGTAGGCGCGGGGGTAGTGGGTGTGACGTGGGAAATAACTAGAAGTTGGCCCACTTCATGTTCGTCATCGAAGGCCCACTGAGCTTTTGGTGGTGGATGGTGGATGACAGGGTTAACATGTGCGGGTGGAGGAGGTGGTGGAGCTGGCTGGGGGTTTGGAGCGGGCTGATGCTGTGGCATGGGATTACAGATTATGCCCAGGTCATTCGTCGGCTGCTGCGGCTGTTGTTGTTGCTGTTGTTGCTGGTATTGCTGCTGGAAGGGTTGGTATTGCTGCTGTTGTTGCTGCTGCGGTTGTTGTCGCCTCTGCTGTTGTTGTTGTTGCCTCTAGCCCTGTTGGTCCCTCAGAGTTTGGATTAGCCTTTTCATCTTTGCCCAGTCAATTTGGTTCTGCTCATGGAGATCATATATCATGTCCCGGAACTGAAAGCAATCCGACACATTGTGGCCCGGATGGCGGTGATAGACATAGTATTTTGTTTGATCGGCCGCCATATTCCAGTTTGCCTTCTCAGGAGGGAGTCTCAGGGCATTCAGGGACATGAGGGCTGCAAAGATATCGGCTAAAGACTCGGGTAAAGGAGGGTATTGGGCTCTTTTGGGTCCATTGGGCTTCCTGGGGGCGTAGCCATTTTGAGGTGGAGGGACTTGGGAGTACTGGCGCTGATCTTGTGGAGGGTTTTGTCCTTGGGGAGGTGGCTGTCTATTGTTGTTGTTGTTCCATGGCTGTTGGGCTTGTTGGGTATGGGGAGACCTTCCTACCGGGCCTTAGGGATTACTAACTGCACCCACCTGTTCATTGGTTTGGATCCCTTCGGTGACTGGGCCTTGCGGCTTCTTAGTGTAACGGGCCTTGGGGGTTTCAAACATGGAATGTATAGGTGAGTCCTTAAGTTGGGTCTGGATGAAACGGGCTCGGCTATATAGCTGGTGCATGGTAGAAATATCGTTCATGGCCAAAATAGCTCGGTAGGTTGGAGTGGCATTGGAAATCAACAACTTCACCTTCTCCTCCTCAGGCATTGGGAAACGGACCTTGGCGGCCAAAGAACGCCACCGGTCAGCATAAGTGGAGAATTTCTCCTCTGGCTTCATTTTCTCAGCTACCAGATCCACAAAAGAATATTCGGGTCCCACCCGATCTTGGAATTGCTGCAGAAATCTCTCTTGAACGATTTGGAAATCCTCGGCTTCCTCCGGGGGCAATGAGTAGAACCATTCCAAAGCTGGACCATCCAGGGATTTTCTGAACAAGTAAGCCATGAGGTGGCGGTCATACTTGTGTGGTGCTAACTCGTAGACAAAGTCTTTCAGATGAACATAAGGGTCCCCTACCCCAGAGTATCGCCGGTAGACAGGGAGCTCTGACTGGGGTGGCACCCGAAGATACTGGAAGGATGGGAGGGCAATATCAGCTACCTTCCGAGGATCGATTTGCCTCTGGAGGTCATGAAGCTCCTTCTTCATGCTCGTCCACTCCGCAAGGAAGTCGGTGGGAGATTGGATTTGATGCGCAGAAATAAGGGAGCGAGGTTGCTCGAAGGAGTGAGACCTCTCGCGAGGGAGGGGAGCTGGTTCGGCCGTATAGTATGTAGTTGGAGGGGATCGAGGCCGGACCTCTCGTGGGGGAAGGTAGCTTGGTTCCGAAAAATGAATGGCCCGAGGACGAACGGGTGTAGGGTCTGCCCCTGATGAAGGAAGGTGGGGTGCCGAAGCGACATGGGCGGAGGAATTCGCCAGTCGGACTGAATTCTGACCCCGCGGAGATAAAGATTGTTTCCCCTTGGCGGCAGATATGAACTCTCGGACTTGGTCCGGAGTTAGATGCGGAAGAAGCTGACTGAATTGTGAGTGGGGGTCATCACCCCCAGGAGGAGAGGCAGGACGGGATCGAATCCCAGTGACGGAGGGAAGCTGGACATGCCCCGGGAGCGTGGCCATAGAGGGCTGGGCCACCTCCTCGAGCAACCCGATAGGAAGAGCATCGTCGGCAAGGACTCAAAATTGGTCCATGTCGATGCGCAAATTTCTCAAGGTTTGAACTTGACCTTTAGATGAATTAATTAAGAGGATGTCACTCGGTCAAGTGGACCTTAATGGGTATGGGCTGGAGTCCTTTGGTGAAGCTAAAGGATGGTATACTCACACACAAAGGGGTGGCTTAAACTAAGGGGTGCAACTGGTACAACCAGCCCGGCGAACCGCAACGTGCGTACGGTCACGGGGTCTTACAGAGGTCCTCGGAAGGTGGGCCCGAGTCAGCCTACAAGTGCTCGTAGGTGAGAGGACTCACTCATCCAAGGGGGAACCTAAACAAATGGGTCTCAACAGCGTATGCAATGGGCCTAGGCGCCTGAAATGTATGCACAAGTGATAGATGAGAACCAAACAGGGCGACCAAATGGCCCTCGGGCAGAGTCGCGGCGGCCGTATACGCCGCGACCTTATCGCGACAGGGCGACCCGCCGCGATAGGAACAGAGGCCCGAAAATACCAAAAGGTCTTCAACTAACTCAAACAGACTACCCTATCAAATGAGAAATGACACAAAAATAGTAAGTCAATAGCGTATGGACCAAGAGGCATACAGAAACCAATTCATGAATCAAAACAGTAACATACAAAGCGTACCTGATGACGCGACGCCTATTCACGACGCGACCTTGTCGCGACCGCGCAATACGCCGCGACTTGAACCGAAAGCATATAAGAAAAAATAAAAGGAAAATCCGGACCCTAGCAGGATTCTGACATTCAGAAACGCGACAATATATGATACAAGGAAGAGAAAAGGGGATACATGATCTCATGAACACAGGATAAAGCAGACATGAGGGGAAAGAGCACAGACCTGATAACGCGTCCTCAATCAACGACGCGACCTGATCGCGTCGGCGCTATAGGTCGCGACAAGAACAAAATATGAAAAACACAGGGAACAAAGAGCAAGAGACTAATAGGGCACTAAGATGAGAAACAAAGAAGAAAACATGGCAAGCAAGCAGTCAAAATCCACGAGGGTGGCAGTGAAGGTCCCACCGTGATCACCAAAAGGTGTAATCACAGGGATTGTACCCCCCTCAACACAGACATGAATATCAAATATGATAGCATGGAAAATAGGATGTGATCGCCACCTAGAGCATTGCTAAATAAAGATAATGATGCGGGCTAACTACTCTAGAAAAAGGGGGAAGAGAACAGAGGAATACCTGATGTCGCGGTCGTTATGACGGACGCGGGCAGCCTGAGGACGCGTCAGTCTTGGCGGATGCGTTTCTTGTCGCGTCGCCTTCCTCCGTCGCGTTCTCTTCTAGTGCGGGAGATGGTGAGTGGGACCTCCATCCCTTCCTCCGGCCGGCCAGAGGATGAGAGCTCCTCGTAGAATCTTGCCTGTATGCCTGCCAATCAAAGAGAAAACAACAAAGAAAAGCCCTATTAGAACATGATTACTGTAGTAACTATTCTAAAAATGAAAGGAAATAATCCAACATGGAGGGAACGAACCTGGGGTGGTTTTTAAACCCCTTGGGTTATAGGAAAACGTGGGTGTGTGCTGAATATGTTCTATCTAGGAATAACATGAAAAATACATGCAAAAGAAGGAGAAAGGGAAAAGGGAGAGGGTGAGCCCCATTAGGGCGACTCCTTGGCGTGGCTGCAGCTCGAAGGATCGTCCAAAAGCTTCAGGAGAATGCTGGAGTCGCCCTTCTCATGTCCCATGCTCCATAGATGATGGAATAGGTTGCTTTGGTGGAGAGGGATGTGAAGGAAATGGAGGAAAAGGGTTGCTGTGAGACTAAGTATTGGTCAGAAGAGATTTTGGCAACCCTTCGGGGTAACAAATGAGGCTCTCCTCGTCCTTGAGGAGGTGCCTTTCTTTTATAGAGCCATGAGAGAGAAATGGGTGGTATTATCTCTTAAAAATGGTCAAAATTTGGAATGAGAGATAATGGCCCTTTAAAATTGCAAGGGAGAGTCCAAGGGATCCTCACAAGAGTCCCTAGGGTCGAAATCTCGCCCCAAGGGGTTGAGATATCTCCTAGGGATAAAGCTGGATCAATAGGAGGATAAATGGGAGGTTGTTGCGGAGTCTGGTGCGCTCAGGCGATGTCGCGGCGTATCGTGGGGTCGCGACTATAGACGCGACGGGGCGGGGCGTCGCGACAGTAAGCCCACGTGCATGTATATCATGCATGGGCTGTCACGGCGTCCAGGGCCGTCGCGACTAGAGTCGCGGCGCTACGATATGTCGCGACTAGGAAATCAAATTATTTTGCATTTATCAACCAGTTTCATAAAAGATATGGGTTATAATTGCATAAGGACTCTCCAAAATGATAATGGGCGGGATTTCAAGGCAATTTTAAATTGCTAATGGGCTCAATCAAGGCTAATGACGGGCTCAAGGTGAGTGACCAACTAGGGGCTAACAAAGATAACACGAAATGTAGTTCAACCCATTAGCCGGAACCGGGTGTCTACAATGTGCTTGTTTTTTAAAATCATCTAAAGTGTTCAGTTTATAACAGGTATATTTACTACGTATATGACTGTTAAGAGAGGGTATAAGCACTGTAGATAGTCAAGACTTGCTGAGATAGGGCCCTTCAAACGAACCGAGCCGAGCCAAGTATTAGTTTGCTCGAGCTCAGCTCGTTCGTTTACTGGCGAGCTCGAACTCGGCTCGATATTCGCCGAGTATTTGCAAGGTATGTTCGAGCTCGGATTGATAAGTATTTGTCATGTTCGAGCTCGGCTCGTTAAGCTACTCGTTTACATAAACGAGCTCGAGCTCGAGTTCGAATTCGAGTTCAAAATTCTTACCCAAACGAGTTGAGGCTCGAACTCAGCTCGTTTAACCCAAACATGCATTCAAGCTCGAGCTCGAACTCGAGATCGAAGATTATCACATAAACGAGCTCAAGCTCGAACTCGGCTCGTTTAACATACTATACAATTATGCTCCCAATTTTTCATCAAAATATGACATAAAAATTTAAAAAATCCAAAAATACCCCTAAGGCTATAAAATTATGCTACCATTTTTTCATCAAAATATGCCACAAAAAATTAAAAAAAACCCAAAAATGCCCATAATTTCATACTATATGAACACATATATACACATCTTCCACTTAATAGTGGAGATGACCTGTAGAATTTATTCTTCGGATTTCTCTCTCCAAATTTAAGCAAAAAGGCAATCCGATTTATAAGTTAGCATACCACTATCTTGCAAGGATAGATTATATGAAATCAGATTCTAGATGTAGCAGATTCATGTTTCTTTAAAAGTAACAGAAAATTAAGGGAGGCCGTTAACTGGTTATGTAGGGCATACAATCATAAATGAAACAAAAACAATTGAAGTAAAATCTATATTTGCTTTGAGTCATGTGTATTTGCTTTTGCATATGACTGAGTTAATGTTGACAACTTTCAATGGTACATGAATATAATCTTCTCTCTTTTTCTAACTAAAATGGGATAGGATATTATACAACTAAATTAGATCGGTAGATGTCCAAGCATCTCTTATAAAAGATATGCAAAGTTAAAAGTACACCAAAAAAACCTATAAAAATACACCCAGTGATGATTCAGAAATAATTCCATTTTACCAGCTGCATTAACCATCTTCAAAGCATGGATAACAGCTGGACATGTCTATTATATATAGAAAATTGTTGTCAATTTTCTAAAGATGTTATGTGAAGGAGAATCACATGATAAAGATAAAACAATGGACTCCCCTTCCCAAATACATTGCTCACAGTGTACCTTCCCAAATATATTGGGAGAAGAATAATAAACTTAAAACAATGAATATACATATATGTGGGATGGCTATACAGACCTGGAGGATGTGGATCTCATCAAGAAGAGTATGTCCTCTTTCCTTTGCTTGTCTTGCAGCAGGCTCAACAGAAATAATAATATCACCTAGCATCAACTATAAAAATTGAGTTAGAAAAGATTCACCTTAGAACATGGAAAGAGCTTTTGCAGTGAAAAAAAAAAGCAGGCTTTCAAATCCTACTCAAAATTGGTAGAAGAATGGAGTATAGATCTACTCTTAACTGTCAAATTAAAAGACATGAACAAAATCAGAAGCATTTCTCTATTTCCACATTCACTCTGCACAAAATCTCAACACCCTAATCAACATTAAAAATAACATGAATATCTGCACTCTGAAACTGTAGAACAATTAAATAAAACTACTAAGAGCCCTTTTAAAAGAAAGAGGAAGGAAAAACTCAGCAGTCTTAATATATATGTCATATCAATCTTGTAATATCCTCAAAGCTTTACACAGCCATCAAGCATCCAATGTTGCTTTCCCCGTCCAAAGTGCAACAAATTTGAAAGATTGAAGATCAATTCAAAAACAACCGCCAATATGTAAACTATCAGTCTATCCCACAAAAAGATTCCACCAATAAATCCAAGAAGTAGGAAATGTTCGTGGGACACCAGAAAAAAAATAGAGACTCAACTGTCGGCTTAGGTTGCAAACTTCTAAAGACCACAACCACCAGCCCAATGGAGGACGATGACATTATATAGTAAGTTGAGAAAATACAAGAACTGTGCAGGAATATGTCACTGATATATGGTAAAGTGCAGCACTCCAGATCCTACAGAAATAAGCCCTTCGGGGAAAATATGGACACATCATCTCTGCTCCATCATCAAAGACCAAATGCAGAGGATTGTTCCTATATTCATTTAACCATTCACTAAAAAGGAAGTGGGAAGCAGACATGAACTATTCTCCCTTCTCTAGATTTCCTATCCCTTTTCTTTGCCAAACTATTTGAGTATTACCTTGCCGCCATGGATTGGCTGGAGCTGCTCGGGAGCATCATCCAGCTGGCTGGGCCTGCTCGGCCGCACGTTGTGCCCATCTACGGCATGGCGGGGCTGGGCAAGACTGCCTTGGCCAAGTACGTCTACAACGACGTCAGGGTCACCCAGGGCTTCAAGAACATGATCTGGATCTGCACCAGTAGAGGCTTCGATGTGGTGAAGATCACCAGGGAGATCCTCCAGCCCCTGACAGGTACTGCCTATCGTCTGTCCAACCTCACCACGCTACAGAGCTGTGTGAAGGGGCTGCTGGCTCGCGAGCCGTTCCTTCTCGTCCTCGACAATGTCAATGGCGGCAAGGTAAGAGCAGGTGGTCGTGGGCCGCCGGAGGAACAGAGGCGACGATCGGTGTTGGGAGGAAGGAGGGATCCCGGTGGAGGAGAGCAGAGAAAGCAAGGGAAGACCTTGAAATGGAGAACAAAAGAGAGACCACTGACCATCGAACCCTGCAGAGCTTGTGGAGAAGAATCGATGCGTCGTGCGCCGCCCTTGGAATCACTGGCCCGCCAAACCCTATTCGCCCTCACCCTCGGTGTCGACCTGGGCTGGGAGTGGGGGAAACAGAAATGGGATTCTGGGAAGGCACTGGAAGCTTGGAAATCCCCAAATGGGAAATGGGATTTGGGGTTTGACAGTGCAATTGTGCAAATAGGGTTTATTGTGTGAGGATATTTACACATAAGTTCTCATAACTTTTATAATTCGATAATAAGTTTCTAAGAATATATAAATATATTTATATCTTTATATTTAACAAATAATTTATCTAATATGACATATAGTAACATAATGACTAATTTAACGAGTATGTTAACGAATATTAAATCGAGTATATTAACGAGTAATTTATCGAGTATCTTAACGAGTATTTTATCGAGTATTTTAACGAACTACTCGCGAACATAATCGAGTCGAGCATATCTTTGTTCAAGCTCGGCTCGTTTATGAACCGAGTTTATTTTTTTGTTCAAGCTTAGCTCGTTAGTTTAATAAACAAGTCGAGCCGAGTTTTTATCGAGCCGAATATCGAGCTACTCGTCGAGTGTATTGGTTTGTTTGCAACCTTAGATAGGGGGTTTCATGGAAAAACCCAGATCGCGATGTACCCTAATGAGGGTCGTGACGGGGTCAGCTGAGATCGCGATGGGGTCTTGTACAGGTCGCGACGGCCACATTAGTTCAGGCAGACAGATCGCAACGGGCCCTAGTAAGGGTCGCGACGGCCTTGTCAATTCGGGCAGGCAGATCGGGCAGTAGATCGCAACGACAGGCCCTGTCACGATCAGATCGCGATGAAAGGCACTGTCGCGATGGCCCTCTGAACGCGGCCTATCGGGCCGTCACGTTCACAGGGTCTGCGCCTGAGTCTGATAGCGAAAAGGGCAGAGCATTGAATTGCGGGCTAGATTGCCTTGTTTTGACACAGGATGATTCAGAAAATTATAACTAATTGTACAAGCGATGAAAAATAATGAAACTAGTTGCGAATGGATCTAGACATGCATGGGTACTTATGGTAAATAGGGATTGGAGTTTCGACATGCTTTAAACATGGGATTCATGATGAACTTGAAACAGTACATAGTTGAGATCAATGATTTAATTCGCATGATAGGATGGATGAAAATTAGAGCTTTTAGAGGCAAAAGATGCCTAACATGCATCAGTTACTACAGTAAAAATCTCGTGGCATGGGGTTGAGTAAACAGGGAGAACAAGATTTAAGATGAAGGGTCGGGCTCATGCTAGTTGCAGAACATGAAAAATCGAGAAGAAAATATAGGCTCGATGGAAAAATATGAGACAAGAGGGCTTTGAATCCTGAGGTTTAGATTAACCTACATACAAAATTGATTTAGTTTTGCTCGTGAGAATGCCTACCTTTGGTCGATTTCCTCTTCTAGGGCTAGAACTTGAAGAACTCAGGTTGAAGCTTTGATGAAGCCTCCTTCCCATGAATTCTCCTCCTCCTTGGCCTCTCCTATAGGTCTAGCAACCCTTGGCAATGAGCTAGGGCCGGCCATGGGGGATTAGGAGAGTATTTATGTCTCTTCCCTTTCTATTTCCTAATAGGACTCTAATTACTATTTAATTTCGGGATTTCCTATTTCTCTCACCCTTTCCAAGCTTGAGAACTTCTAATTGGGTTAGGATGGGAGCTAAATCCGTGGCCAACCTATTAGGGTAGGTTTAGGAATCCAAATCCAACTCAATTTAGCTATTTAATGCATTAAATACCCATTTTCTATTTAAGTAATAATTTAGTTACAAATTTAGGGTATTATTTCTCTTTTAAAAATCCCTATTTTGGCCCAATAACTTTTAGAGGGTCTATTTACCAAAGCCCATTATTTGATAGAATTTAATTTATTGAAATTTCCCCTTCTAATTAAGGAATAATAAAATTATGGATTTTATTATATTTTTCTTACTTGATTTTATTCATGGACTATGAGAGTTCTATTGGTCCAATTTCAATAATGGGTAATCATTTCATGATGTTGGAAGTCTCTCCGACATGTTCGTTTAATTTATGGGCGTGATACTTTTCCGTGTTAACGGTTTTCTGACTTAGTTTCCAAATTCGGATAATTAGTCACATTGTGACATACGCTTGGCCAATCGGATTTTTCGTTGCACGAATTTATTCGTGGAACACTTAGGGATAATATTTGGGGTTAATTTATAATTTTTACGAAATTTTTAGATGTGTTTTTGCACATACGATAATGGTACGTATGTTTCTATTATTTTGATTTAAATAAATTATTATTTTGAAATTTTAGGTATTTAAATTTTTCCGTGGTGCTACAGTAGCCATTCCCTTGGCAAGGTGAGCACATTGGCAGCCATGAGAGCATTGAAGATATCGGGTAGGGTCTCCGGCAATGGAGGGTAATGGGCCCTTCTTGGGCCAGGGGAACGTCTGGGCTGTTGGGGCTCATATGTGCCTGGAAGAGGTACCTGGTTGTACTGTGGAGGTGGTTGGGGAGGTGCTGGTTGTTGTTGGTATTGGGGCGGAGGGGGCTGACGGTACTGGGGCTGTGGGGCTTAACGATATTGAGGAGGTGGTGGAGGAGCTTGACGGTACTGAGGTGGAGGTTGTTGTTGTGACTGCTGAGGCTGTTGGGGTTGCTGGGTGCCTTAAATACTGGAGAATTGTTTGGCCTGAAGGCTGGCTGTTGCTGCGATTGTTGAGGTCTGGGGTTTGGGTTCGTGCGGTAGGTGGAAGAGCTTGGGTTGCCCATAGTGCTCACCTGCTCATGTTGTAAAACCCCTTCAGTTGTAGGACCACCAGTCGGGGGAGTGCCATTAGTCTTCTTGAAAGTCCTGGCCTTTGGCTCAAACATGGCCATAATAGGAGAGTCCTTTAACTGAGTCTTGATATAATGGGCTCTCTCATACAACTCCTCCATAGTTGTCAGCTTATTCATTGCCAGGATATGCCTAAATTGTGGCGTGGCATTCACAGTGATCATCTTTACTTGTTCTGGCTCAAACAATGGATCCCTCAACCTCTCAGCCAGTGCTCTCCATCTATCAGCATATTGCAAGAAATCCTCATCCGCCTTCATTTTCTCGGCCATCAAATCAGTAATAGACAATGAAGGACCAACCCGGTCCCTGTACCGCTGCAAGAACTTTCTCTGGACTACTTCGAAATCCTCGACATCAGTTGGTTCTAAAGAGTATAACCACTTGAGGGCGGGCCCATCTAATGATCTCCGAAAGAGGAAAGTAAGGGAAAGATTGTCATTCTGCTAAAAGGAAGATTCGTACATGAATTCTTTGATGTGTATGAATGGATTGCCGGTGTCGTTGTAGCGGTGATAGACCGGCAGCTCGGAAGGGGGGAGATGAAAGACTGGCATAGAAGGGAGGGCCAGTTCAAAGGAATCTTTGGGTGCGGACACCCATTTCAAATCCTGCTCCAGCCGACTCACCTTTGCCAGGAGGGCTTGGGTGAGCTGGTCGGAGGATGATTTGGGAGGCACCCCGAAAGAATGAGGTTGGGGTGCACTCACCTGGACGAAGTTGTAGCGGGGAGGTGCGCTAGCGGGCGCATAAGTGTGGGTTGGAGCCCAGGGGGATAAGTGGGCCTTGCCGCGGTGGGGCTTGGCCGCACAAGAGAGGGCCTCCCAACAGAACTATGGGGGTGAGAGTGAGTAATAGAATTGGCCTGCGAGGGGGCAGGAGAGGCTTGGACCGTCGGGTCGTGAGTGGGTTCATAGAAGACGCCCATGTTTGGGTGGAGAGTGGATGGATTCGGGGATGGATTTCCCCTTCAAAGCGGCCTGAACCTCTTGAAGTTGAGAGGGTTGGAGGTTCTGGAGGAGGTCCACAAGTTGGGACAGGTCAAAAGAAGCAGAGGCATTTCCAGCAACATGCCTTGGGGAAAGGTGAGGGGATTGTGAATCCACCGCATGGACATGCGAAGTGGATGGACCAGCATGGGGTTCATGGGGGAGTTGTGCAAGTGGTTCTATTGAGTCATAGACCTCATCATATACATCCTCTTGATAGCCCATATTCTCGTACTCGGCCATTCTGAGAGATTTGCCTGAACGAAGCAATATGAAATTTAAACAAAAAGGTTGATTAACAAACAACTAACAAACAACTACTCAAACAAGTTTGAGATAAGAAGTTAATTTCTTTTAATCACACACTTGGGGATGCTTACGTTGAATTAATTGTTTAGTATAGTTCAATGTGGATTTTATTGAAAAATGTCACTCCAAATGGGTATGAACTTAGGTAGGTATGATGGGAACTCCAGGTTTCACTAAGCACACTTCCTCTAAATGATGGGATATACTAACACAGGTCTTCGGTGTGGTACAACCTGCTCGGTCCACCGTGAGGGAATCCACGGGGTACGGAGACTTACGAAGGTCCTAGTGAGGATTCTCTAGTCCAATGAGATGGAATGCCCAATGGAGAGATAGCCCTCATCGAGAGAGGTGTTTGGATTCTAGTGTAAGGAGGGAAGGAGGTTCCTCAGCTGAAGTATGCTCTGCAAATGCAAATAATGCAAGATATGACAGAAAACCCCTGCTTTATGTGAACAGACTGAATCACGACGAGTTCAGTCGTCGCGCTTCAATGCAAATCGCGACTGTTCAGTTGGTCGCGGATCTGACAACTCGCAGAAGCTGTAAGAGCCGCGACAACTTCCTTTGGCGCCTGTCACAAATCGCGATGAGGAATACCGTCGCACATCAACACAAAAAGCAACGTCTGAACACGTCGCGAATCAAAAGGCACCTGAGAGTTCAATCAAAGCAGTAAATCAAGCCAACATGCTTTTCTACCAACCAATTGATGAAAATAGAAGTCAAATTAAGATGCTTTCTTCAGGTAAAAGTAAGTAAATAGGGAGGGGAGCAAGATGATGATTTTTTTTAAAATTAAACTTTATGGAGAGAAAGAAAAATAATACTAACACAAATTTGTAATAATGGGGGAATCTCAAAGGAGTACCGCGTGGGGTACGAGGGAAGGGGAGTTGTATTGCGTGGGGTACGAAGGGAGGGACACACGTGGGTGTCGAAAGGAGGGGCACACGTGGGTGCCGAAGGAGAAGGTAACCACAAATAAAATGAAAGATGTCCCACCGTGATCGCCAATTTGTGGACATTTTTTCATCTCAAAACACCCCACAAAGATTAATTAAAAAAAGAGATTTTTAATGAAATATAAGCGGTGAAAGAAGAGGGAAAGAAAAGAGTGCGTGTGTGCATAAGAGGGAAAAGGTGATCGCCAGGTACACGAGGGTACCGAAGGAGATGGGTAAGAGGCGTAGAGAATACTTACCTTCACCTAAAGATTGCGGGAGATGGAATGATGGTGGGTTGACTTCTACTTCTCCAACCGGCCGACCGGCGAAGAAGACTTTAGCCTGTGGTTACCTTGCAAAATGAGAAAACACGCAAACAAGTGAAGAGAAAATTAGACTATGATGTGCGGTACCAAAATCAAAGAAAGTGAGATAAAACACAATGACATGGGCTTGAACACACCTCGTGGGAGTGGTGTTAAACCCCTAAAAATGTAGGCGCATAAGGAAATGAAGTGAGTATGTGTGAGAATTGTGTGATGAATGCAAGAACTAAACAAATGAAATGAAGAAAAAGAAAATGATGAGGAGAAAAGGGGTGACAAAATAAGCCCGCAGTAGCAATTTCTAAGAGGAAGAAGAATCCACCTAGCTCCAAAGCAATGAAGATGGACGAAGGCTCTAGACTCCAATGGATGGATGCTCGGAGCAGCTTGGGATGGCGGTCCTTCTCCTTAGCTTCGGAATGTGAGTCTCTAGTGCGCAGGGCTTCGCCGTATTGCTTGGGATCATCTTAAAACCATAGCCTTGGGGGTTTTTTATAGGGAAAAATTCCTTGAATCGTGACGGACACAGAGGTCGCATATTGAAGTGAATCGCGACCGACTAAACCCCTGCGTTTCTAAAGATCGATTTACTCTGATTAAGCCTTTCCAAACATCGTTTATAGTAGGTTTAATAATCGCGACGACATAACCCGACGCGTTTCAAACACTTCTAATACCGATTGATTCTTTCCAAATATTAATAAATGCAAATATTGAATCGTGACGACTTGAGTGGTCACGTATTTGAACATAATCGATCTTCATATGATGGAAGGTAAGAAACACGATGGACCATGTGGACGCGATTCTAATTAGCAAGAAAATCTTTCCAAAAATAATTTTTGAATTTGCCATAATTCGAAATTGGAAACTCTTAATCACGACTACCTGAACAGACGTGATTCAAAACATGGTAAGCGTAAAAAAAGGAAGTGTGATACGCGTCGGTTTGACCCATCGCGGTTCAAACATCCTAAACCGCGACCACTGTGTCCGTCGCGAATCACTTGTGCACAACAGACCCCTTTGATACCCCTAGAAAAAACCTTAAAAATCCTAGAAAAAAAAAGGAAATTCACTCAAGAGGTTAATTGAAGAGAGCCACTTTGAGGCATTGCGGTATAACATGAAATGTACTCGGTACATTGTCAAAATGGCGTGTCTACACCATTGATGTTAAGGGGTAGTTGACGGAAACTTTTGTGCTGTTGACTGTATCGCCAGAAGAAATAGACGTCCATATCGATTGACGCCTATTTCTGGTTGACGGCAGCCATAGGCCGTTTACTTCTCTGGCTGCATTTGAGATTTCAGATCTGAAACTGCCCCGTTTTCTCCGGAGTCCGTTTAGGAAACCCATCCCCAATGGTCAGGACTCTTAAGACCTAGGTTTACCCTGACTCTATTGTCTATATAACTTAGACATTTCGGTTAGGAGAGGACTTTTCTCACCTAGGGCTATTTGGGTTCCGGGGAGAGAAAAAGAGAGAGTTGAGAGGTGTGATCCAGCGATTTGAAGGCTTCTCCGGCAATCTTCTGTGTTCGGGAGGCTCTACTGGATGTGGAGGAGCTCTCCTAACTTCGGGGGATCAATTGCACGAGCGTGGAGGTCAGATCAAGGCGAAGGACATCACCTCTTTGGCTTGGCCGAGGAGGGCTTCATTGCCAAAATTTGATCTTCAGAGGTTTTTAGTGAGGCAAGCAACCTAGGGGTTTCGTCCCTAGACTTATCACCTAGAGTTTAGGTATTTTTTTCGGATTTTTAGTTCGTGTCGTGGACCCCCAAATTCTGTGTTTTTCTGTGTTCGGTCTGCACTTTCTGCAGACCGGAGGTTGACGACAACCTTATTGCTACCAAGTTCTTGAGGTAACGACAATCGATTGTGCCATTAACCCACCTTGACGGCAAGACCCTTGCCGCCAAGTTCATCTGGATTTTTAGAACATTGGTTTTAATCTCTGCGTTGTGAATTGCAGGGATTTCTGGATGTTTGCACCTGCTATAAAATTTATGGATGTTCAGGTATGATATTAGGTTAGAACCACGAATTCCTGTTAATTTTTTGAAAATATTTGTGAATTATAGAATTTCTGTTAAGGGTAAATATGCATGTTTGATGGTTCTAAATTCAGAATAAATAGTCATGATGTATGATATTGCTACAAATTTTTTTTTTTTTCTGAAACTATGGTTGCTATTTTCATGTTTTGAGACTATTAGACCCGACTGTTTACTATTAATCATGTCTAATTGAATTATTTCATTAAATTGCATGAGATCCCTGTTAAAATTTATAAATATATGTACTGTTATGAAAATTCTAAAAAATTAACCATATGATATGTTCCATGCGTAGAGTTTAGGGTTAAAATTTGGAACTGTTCTGATCTCTATAGGTACTGGTTGCAATTGTAAAGGTATTAAAAGCTCTATTAAGCATGATTATCCAAGAAATAGTATTTTCAATGATTAGTAGCATGCTTAGGTACTGTTATGCATGTTTTAATACTGTTAGACAACCATGATAGGTTCTGTGATCTGAAAAATATGTGTTTGAATGGTATGCATGTGAATATACCAATTAGTGCATGCAAAATGATGTAAATCATGTGATTAATTGAAATAATGTGATTAAGTGGATGTGTGCCGAAATTGACACTGCTACCATAGAAGGCTGTGGAGCCGTACTGTAGAAAAGTCTCAATGGGAAGGATCAATGTGTATGTGATATCCTGTGGGCATCAGGATGAAATTTTGGAGGTGGACAAGTACCACTGGTTAGGGTGGAGAGGACTTCTCCCAGTTCTGCGCAGTTACTAAGATTCGTCACTATAATGCCTAGGTGACGGGTATGTGTTATGTGATATGTGTGTCCTTCTTTATGGTGGTTCGGACTATGTGTCATGGCAAAAGAAAGATAATGTGTAAAAATGTGAAATATGTGTGAATGTCCAAAGTGTTCATGTGAAGGTGATGTGCTAATGTGTTACAATGTGAAATAATGTGAAACCATGTGATCATGTTATATTTATGTTAAAATAGCAAGAAAAATGTGTGATTATGTGATATAAAAACATTCGAAAAGTGATAGATATCATGCTAGGTTTGTTAGTAACCATGTGTTTAATTCCATGATCAAGTTAATTGGAAAAATGTTGTGAATGAGTTGTATTTGATATCATGATTTAAGCTAAGACCATGTGTAGATAGCATGTTATAGGTTATTTATTTGTACTTATTTGTTATGACATGAACCATGTGGTAAGATTACTATTTTTGTTAAAAGAATAGCATGAATGTGATATGTGTAAGGATGTGCCAATGGGTTACTTGCTGAGTCTTTTGTGAAGACTCATACTTGCTTTAACATATAGGTGAGACATGTGTCTCTGTGCTTGAGGAGGACATTGTGAGGAGCGACTCCGAGCGAGATGAGTAGCGGAGCTTGTGGAGGATTATTTGTTAGATTGCACTTTCTTTTACTAGTATGTGGACAATGTTATGTTAAGGACTTGTATAATTATAGACTTTGTTTATTTTCATTGTTATTATATAGACTGTGGAATGTGTGTAATGATGATGTAATAAGAATCTCTTTCAATTCTTTTGTACTTCCTTTTGTTATTTATGTACATCTCTTCCTACTGTGTTGTGCTGGGTACATGTCCCACTGTGACGGCGCCCTTTATATCGATGTGGATTGGTATAATCGTACCGATATAAAGTGGGTCTTTACATGAATACTTATGAATCTAACTGCCTTTCCTCTTCCTTTCACAAACTCTTTTTCCGTGCCTGCAAACATTCTCCTCCATTTCTTGATTTTCGTCATGGCACCCAAGATGGCAGCCCGTTGGGGAGGCAAGCGGAAGGATGCTGAACCTGATACTTCAGAATGGTGCACCATAGCAAAAAATGATCAAGGGAAGAGTTCAGTATCTCAAGAGAAGAAGCCTTCTATTCCCTCTTTCTCAAGCCGACAGTTTTCACATCCAAGATCAGCCAAGGAAAAGACCTTCTCCAAAGGAAAAAAGAAGACTGAGTACTGGATTTGAGCAGTTCTGGTGAAGATGATAGTGTGCAAGCATCTCATGCCGTGCACTCTGAAGATTCAAGAGAAGAAAACCCTAATGTTCAAGGTTCAGTCCAGTCCTCTTATGATCAGGGATCGCACGATCAAATAAGTTCACATTCGAAGGGATCCAGAGACAGTAATCCAGATGGTACAGATGATTCAGAAGATAAAAATTCTCAAGAGGTTAGGGCAGTAGTCGAAGAGATGCCTGATAAAGCAGCAAGCACTGATTCGAAATCACAAAGTATTAGTCAACCCTTAGAGTTGAAAATTGGGGGAACATAGTCAGATAATGAGACCAGTCAGGCTCAGGAGACAGTTCCTCTTACAGTTGAGAATAAACAAATTTTGCATCCAAGAATTATGGACGTTCTTGATGAAGGTATGAGATCTGTCTTTCCAGAATTGCTAGAAATGATAGAATTTCAGGGTTGGACGAGTTTTGTCAGTGAACATAGGATTTTCTATCCTATTTTTGTTCAGGAATTTTACAAGAACTTGGTGAGCAAAGAGTATACTCTAGAGTCTACTGTTAGAGGGATACCCATTATTCTCACCACAAACTTTGTGAGTGAAACTTTAGATATCCCTAATGAAGGTCACAATCCACATGAGTATACCTTTTGTCTTCATGAAGCATATACCCTCATGACAGGTCTAGAGCATGATGAAGAAAATATTGTCCAGAATTGGGTATCAAGTATAAATGCAAATAAATTCTCTCCACTGAATAGAGTGCTACACCACATTTGCACTACTATTCTGACCCCTCAAGGAGGATGGAGGCATAGAGTCACAATCCTTCAGAGGTTCCTACTGTACTGTTTAATCACTAGAGAGAAGGCAAATCTGTCAACCATTTTCTGTTAACTTCTTCATGAATCCACAAGACCAGAACTAAGAAGAAGTTTACCTTATGCTGCTCATCTGTCTACTATTTTTCAGAAGGCAAACATTCCACTTGACAACACAAAAACCAGAACAATCCCAAAGTACAACATCTATTGTTTGGCTCACATTGTAAAATTCATGAAGCTCAAACTTGAAAGAGTCTAGTTGGTGAGAGGAATAGCTTCCTCTCAAGGTCATGAGACTGATGACATTGCTTTGGAACAACCACCACAAGACCGGAATGAGGACCAGTCCTATGCTGAATAGCAGGGGGATGATATTGCAGCTCAAGGAGTTTAGATGGCTGAGGACAATCCTTCACCCACACCCTCTTATTGTCACGCCCCTCCAATTTAGCAGCGGAATAAATCGGAGGGAGACGCGAGCAACGAGTATGGTAACGTAAATTGCGCATACAGACACAAACATTAGAGCATCTAACGAACAATATTTGAAATAAACTCTTGATTTCATTATAAAATCACTAAGACTATTACAACCACTAATTCAGAGCCAATACATAGGGCTCAATGACATCATTTCATTGAAAATAAATCTAAAGCAATAATTACTAGACTCTAATTGTGCTAGGGTAACATCGTCATTTGACTCCGGGTCACTCATCACTCTGGTCCCGTCCCATTGGGGTGTGTAACGTCATTGTACGAGTTACCAGAGACACAATAACAAATAAAGAAGGGTGAGCGATAATGCCTAGTAGGACTTAAATCTCAGGTTCAAACATGCTAAAAGTAATTAATGCATTAAATGACAGAGTAACTAATGATAGAGCGAGTCATGTAAAGTCGAGAAAGTAATAGCACAAGTAACATGGTTCAAATAGCAGATGAATCAAGTATAGCACGATGATTAAAGTCAAGTCACGTAATAGCAAGTAACGTCATTGTCAAGAAATAGCAAGCGACATGTATAGCAAGGAGAGAGCTAGTAGTTGATCACGTAAAGAGTAAATTGCACTTTGATTGGTTCTCATCAATCGAAATAGTATAACACTTTTGATTAACTTTCGTCAATCGTGATAGTAATGGCACTTTAGTTATCCGTAGATAGCCGAGAGAGAATATAGCACTTTTATTGTCAATAGACAACGAGAGAGTATAACACTTTGAACACGATTATGTCACTATAGAACGCAATAGCTCAAGATAGCAAGTATCAAGTAGAGTAAGTAGAGAGTACGTCAATAGTCGTTCAATAACCATTCAATAACAGTCAGTGGCAGTACAGTAACAGTGCAGTACGTCTGAATCAACAGACTAACAGTAACAGTGTAACAGTCAGATGTCTAGCTAATTCAGAATAGTCAGTCAGAATCGGTGCAATACAGACACCGTCAATAGCCCCTGCAGGTATTTTCGAGTGGCTCTCTGCCCCCAGGACTAGATTGGAGCCCCTCGGACACTCTCCGTGTCCTGAACAGTATGCATTTGAGTTAGTAGAGTCACAAGACCCATCTTAGCGCTAGACAGTCATGAACAATACAGAACAGTAGAAGCCACAACAGCTTTAAGAGTACCAAGAGAGTACGAGATAGACGAGATAGTAGAATGAACATGAATAGACGAGCGAGTAGAGTATAGATGAGATCTGATGGTCATTGCACAAGAAACGTCGAGTAACGAGCGATAGTAACAGTTGCTCAATACGCACGTACGACGTTGGCAGTCAGGTGGAATTCACTACCTTTCCGCTGCCCATGTTACGCACAGGTCCAGAGGTCCGGCGTGATTCAAGATAAGAGAGAACAATCTAAGGCCGTATGGATCTTACTGATCCCTAGAGTGTATCATAGGTGTTAGGGTACAACCAGCTCGTCGACCATGTGGGAACCTATGGACAGTGGAGACTTACGGAGGCCTTGAATAAAGACTCACTAGTCCGGCGAAAGGAATATCCGACGGAGAGTTCGTCCAAGTCAAGAGAGAGTGTGTGTATAGAAACAAGTGCCCGACATTCTAGAGGAATTCTAGAACAGTGGAGCGTCGGTATCGGTATTCCAAAAGCATCGCGAGGAAATATAGACAAGTTCATTTAAAATAGGGCAATTAATATATATATATATATATATATATATATATATATATATATATAATGGAAATAAATTGCTAGATGTACATGTGACAATTTTTCATGCCAAGTTATGCCATATTGGATGGTTCAAAGTGAGTGCATGTGTAAGAGAAAATCATGGACAAGATAGATCATGTGATTAACTTGAATTAATTAAAATATATTCAATAATTACAACTTCGTTTTTCTATGTACAAGACAGTTAATAGGATATGGGGTGATTGTATAACAGCAAGACTTGCAAAAAGGTGGGTTTTCCTGCAAAAAGCCAGATCGCGACGCACCCTTGTAAGGGTTGCGACGGGATCAGGTGTGAATGCGACGGGGGCTTGTAAGGATTGCGACGGGCTTTTCTGAACAGGCAGGCAGATCGCGACAGGGTCTTATGAAGATCGCGATGGGTCGTTCGGTCAGACGGCCAGAACGCGATAGGGTTCCCTGTCGCTATCAGATCGCGATAGGTGCTTGTGTCACGACGGCCCTGAGAACACGGCCTATCGGGACATCGCGTTCTTAGGTACTTCACCTGAGTTTGAGCGGGAAAAGGGACTAGCATGGGATTGCGTGCCAACTTGACATGTTTTGACACCGGGTGACTCGAAAATTCATAACTAATTGTATAGTCGATGAAAAATCATGAAACAAGTTGCATATTGATCTGAACACACGTGAGTACTTACAATAAATAGGAATTTGAAAATAGATAGAGTTTCAACATGCTTTTATTCAAGTCAAACATGGAGTACATGACACAGTGACCAGTTTAGATGAGGGAGTTAATTCACGAAGTAGGGTGGATAAAAATTAGGGCTTTTAGGGGAAAAAGATGTCTAACATGCATCAGTATCTCCAATAAAAATTTGAGAGCATGGGATCGAGTATTCAAGGAGATATGAATTAAACATGAACGTTCGGGGTCAAGAGAGTTGAAGAACTTCAAAATTCAAGAAAAAAATATTGGCTTGATGGAAAATTATGAAACTTGAGGGTTTTGTTCCCGATGCATGGAACAATCTACAGACGAAATCTTATGATTTTAGCTTGTGAGAATGCCTACCTTGACTCAATTTCCTCTTCTAGGGCTAGAACTTGAAGAACTCGGGATGAAGCTTGATGAAGCCTTCTCCCCATAAATTCTCCCCTTCCTTGGCCTCTTCTCCAGGTCCAGCAAGCCCCAGCAACGTGTTAGGGTCAGCCATGGAGAGATTGGAGAGTATTTATGCTTCCTATGGTCTTATTTCCTAATAGTACTCTAACTCCTATTAAATTATGAATTTCCTATTTCCTAACCTCCTTCCAAGCTTTCCACTTTCTATTTAGGTTAGGATGAGAGTTAAATTTGTGGCCAACTTATTATGGTAGTTTTAGGAATCCAATTCTAACTCAAACTTCTTATTTAATGCATTAAATACCCCTTTCCTATTTAAGTAATAATTTAGTTACGAATTTAGTGTATTTTCATATTATTATTCTTTTTAAAATCCCTATTATGGCCCAATAAATTTTATATGGTCCATTTAACAAAGCCCATTATTTATTAGATTTATCTTATGGGATTTCCCTTTTAATTAGAGAATAATAGAAATTTTGGATTTTATTATACTTTTCTTACTTGAATTTATTCATGGCTGTGCGAGGTCCATTGGTCCAATTCTGATAATGGGTAATCATTTAATGATATTGGAAGTCTCTCTGACAAGTTCGTTTAATTTATGGGTCCGTTATATTTCTGTGTTAACGGTTTTCCGACTTAGTTTCTAAATTTGGATAATTAGTCACATTGTGACGTACGTTTGGCCAATCGGATTTTTCGTTGCACGAATTTCTTTGTGGAACACTTAGGGATAATAATTAGGGTGATTTATAATTTTTATGAAATTTTTAGATGTGTTCTTGCACATACGATAATTGTATGTATGTTTCTATTATTTTGATTTAAATATATTTTTTTTAAATACAGAATTTTATGGGTTGCTACATCCTCCCCCACTTAAAAAGAATTTGGTCCCCAAATTCATATGATATGATACGACTACCAATTTACTCGGAATATTTCATTCCATCATCTCCCCCACTTAGAGTTTTGCTATCATGAAAATAATATAAAATTAACTAAGGGTGTAATGATGGTACCTTGTCCACCTTCATTGGCATGATTCATATCCACGAGGGCTTGTAATCGTCCTTGGCGTGGAGTTTGATTCTTCTTTGTTGGACAATCGATGACTCGATGTTGTTGACTTCCACATCGCAAGCATCTGCCCAATTTCTTCCAACAGTTATCAATCTGATGCCCTGGTGTTTTATAAAATTTACAGAATTCCTTACTCTTCACTTCCCCTTTCATTCTCTTGCTATCTACTGTATTTCTTCCTTTATTATCATTGGAATGAGTAACACGTTCCCTTTTTAATACCTTCTTCTTACGGATCTTTTCAAGAAGTTCCATGGTGTCCTCTACTATCTGAGCTCTCGATACCATGTCTGAATATACTTCAATGTCTAGTGGAGCCAACCTTTCCCAGAATACAGGTCTCAACCCTTCTAAGAATCTCTTTGCCTTCATCTTTTCCGTACTCACCAAATGTGGTGCATACTGTGCTAGTCTTTCAAATTGTGCTTCATATTCTGCTACAAACATCATTCGTTGTTTCAAATTGGAGAATTCATTTGCCTTCTTCTCACGAATCCTCTCGGAAAAATATTTGGTGTTGAAGAGTTCTAAAAATTTATCTCACTCTATGTTGATGTTGGGTAATTGTCGACTGACAGCTTCCTACCAAGCTCTAGCATCGCGGTCCAACTGGAAGGTTGCCAGAAGGACTTTCTCTTGCTCTGAACATTGCATTACTCTAAAGATCTGTTCTATCGCCTTCACCCAATTTTCAGCTTCATCGGGATCTAGAGTTCCATTAAACCTAGGGGGATTTATTCGTTGAAAGTTCCCATATAAGTCTCCTGTCCCATTTCTTGCTCCTGCTTGAATCACGTTGTTAAGGGCTTGAGTTAACCCCTGTACGGTCTGTTGTAATTCGTGCATTGGTGCATGCTCGCTAGCCATCTCCTTTAGTTCCTGCGAGCAATAATACTTATTAATTTCCTTCTTAAACTTAGGGTGTTTATACATATAGTTAAGCGCCTAGTCATAACCCAAGCTTTACCCAATCTCTCACATAGGTAGGATGGTTGACTTAGACACGGTCATGGCAGTTTACCTAGAACATCCCTAGACTTAAAATATCCTAATAAGGACATCCTAGGCTCTGATACCAACTGTCACGCCCCGCCAATTTAGCAGCGGAATAAATCAGAGGCAGACGCGAGCAACGAGTATGGTAACGTAAATTGCGCAAACAGACGCAAACATCAGAGCATCTAACGAACAATATTTGAAATAAACTCTTGATTTCATTATAAAATCACTAAGACTATTACAAACACTAATTTGGAGCCATTACATAGGGCTCAATGACATCATTTCATTGAAAAGAAATCTAAAGCAATAATTACTAGACTCCAATTGTGCTAGGGTAACATCGTCATTTGACTCCGGGTCACTCATCACTCTGGTCCCGTCCCATTGGGGTGTGTAACGTCATTGTCTGACTTACCTGAGACACAATAACAAATAACGAAGGGTGAGCGATAACACCCAGTAGGACTTAAATCTCAGGATCAAGCAGGCTTAAAGTAATTAACGCATTAAATGGGAGAGTAACTAATGATAGAGCGAGTCATGTAAAGTCGAGAAAGTAATAGCACAAGTAACATGGTTCAAATAGCAGATGAATCAAGTATAACACGATGATTAAAGTCAAGTCACGCAATAGCAAGTAACAACATTGTCAAGAAATAGCAAGCGACATGTATAGCAAGGAGAGAGCTAGTAGTTGATTGTTGGGTTCATATTCTGGAAACTAAGTGAATTCACACTCTAAGTGATAAATGAAAATCAAACAATGTTTTTAATGATGAATGAGTTGAATTGAGGTTTCATACATGTCAATTAAGATGATACAATATTTGGTTATCTATGTCTACATTATACCTAACTATACATGTTTTATCATGCAGGTACAAATGCATATAACCAAGCCTTCTCAAATCATGAGAAAATGATCACAATCACAGAGTATACATGTACCTGTCGACAGACCCAAAGGCATATGTCGACAGATGCCGCAGTTGTGATCAGACTGAAGAGTACTGAGAGCACCTGTCGACAGATTCTCAGAGACCTGTCGACAGATGTCGCAGACAGAAATGCCAGAGTTCTGTGTTTTGGCAAAACTGTCTCTGCCTGTCGACAGATGGATATCGCCTGTCGACAGATGCCACAGACCAGAGCAACCTGAAGTCTGTCTGTTGTAAATCTGTTGCAATCTGTCGACAGATACTCAGAACCTGTCGACAGACGCAGAGGATCTTCAAATACGGAAACCTTCCTTCATATCCAAGATTGTGTTTTCAAGTCCCACGACTCTCCACATGAAACACAACTATATAAGCATCCTTTTGAAGAGAATCTCGTACAGAAGCAGCCACAACCAAAAACCCTAAAGCCAAGTCCAAGAGAAAAGAAGTTGCTGCTGCTCTGCTTCAAGTCTGCAGTGCAGAGACCGAAGATCAGTTGATCCTGCAGTACTGAAGATAGATCGTCGTGGATTCAACCTTCTCCATCAGTCCAGAGCACTCAAGTCGAAGTTTGAACTCCATCCAGGCGTTCTCAGAAGAGTTCCACATTAGGATTTACTCCTACACTCTGAACTCTTCCTGTTTCATAATTCTCATCAACTGTGTGTGTGTTTGTGTGATTCAAGCGTCTCTTGTGCTTGAGATCACGTGTGTGTGTTGTTCTGATCGTGGGTGCACATCAGAAAACACGTGTGTGTGTGAGTTGTAGTCACTAACTCGCTCATAAGCAGTTTACTCTGTGTGTGTGTGTGTGCCGTGGACGTAGGATACACTGTTGTGTACTCCGAACCACGTAAATCTGCGTGTCTCATGGTTTGATCATTTCTACGATAGATGTTTAATAGACACGTTGCATATTCACACTAGATAGGTTTCTACATCATCTACACATAGTTTAGATCTTGATACTGTCTTGATAATCTGTGCTTTAAGAAAAAGAACGTGATAATAGTTTTTAAGAGGCAGTAATCTATTCAACCCCCCTTCTAGATTACCATATTGGGAATTCCGCAACCCTTCAATTGGTATCAGAGCGTGGTTTCTCCGATTTATTGCTTTATCTATTTGATCTAACGATCAGGAGATTCACGATCAAATGGAATCTACCAAGGGGTATATGGCCGAGGGACACTCTGTGACCAGGCCACCCTTCTTTGATGGCACTGACTATCCATATTGGAAAAACCGCATGCAGGTGTTTCTACGAGCACAAAACTATGAATTGTGGAAGATAGTCAGAACAGGACCATATGGATTGCCTCAAGACGAAGATACATGGACCAAGGACCAGATTGCAAAAGGGACACTCAACTGGAGCGCCCTCAACATGATGCAGTGCGCGGTCCACCCAAAGGAATACTCGAGAGTCTCCACATGCACCTCAGCTAAGGAGATGTGGGACAAGCTCGAGTTGATATATGAAGGTACGTCTGAGGTGAGAGAATCCAAGGTAAGCATGTTAGTCTCAGAATATGAAATGTTTAAGATGAACCGTGATGAGACAATTTCTGACATGTTTGCTAGATTCATGGTACTTATAAATGGATTGAAAGGTCTTAAGAAGGAATACTCAGAAAGTGATTTGGTGAGGAAGATACTTCGGTCTCTTCCATCCTCTTGGAACACCAAAGTCACTGTCATCGAGGATTCCAAGAATCTTTCAACAATGAAAGTGGATGAATTGATTGGATCTCTCATGACTTATGAACTAAATGTAAAAAGAAAAGAAACTGAAGAGAATCCAAGGAAGTCAATTGCCTTGAAGGCCTCCAATAAAGTATCTTCAGATTCCAAAAAGAATGCCCAACAGGAAGGGTCTGAGTCTGAAACCTCTACTGATAGTGAGAATGATGAAATGGCCATGCTCACTAGACAGTTTAAGAAGTTTTTAAAATTCAAGAGAAGAGGTTCAGGAAACTCCAAACCTTTCCAAAAAGGCATCAACAGGTTTGATTCGTCCAATAAAAAATCTGATGTTGTGTGCTATGAGTGCAAGAAGCAGGGACACATGAGAGGAGAGTGCCCCGAGCTCAAGAAGAAACTGAAAAAGGACAAGTTCATCTTCAAGAAAGCCAAAGCAATGCTGGCTACATGGAGTGATGAAGACGATGATGAAAAAGTCAAGCTACCTCAGGAGATGACGAGATTCACTGTCTTATGGCAAGGAGTGATGACTCCTCTGAGGTAAATTCTTCCTTTGAGTCTTTTTCTACTGCTGAATGGGAAGAAGCATACACTGTCCTTTTTGAAAAATTCCGTCAATTCAAATCAGAAAATAAAGCACTCAAGAAGAAAGTTAATTTCCTTATTCATGAAACTGATAATAATGATGAAATTGAATCTCTGAATAAGGTAATTGACATGATGAAAATAGATGAACAAACACACAGTGAAGAGATGGATAGCATGAAAATTAAGCTTCAAGAAGCTCAAAAAGAGAAAGATGATCTAATGAACCTCCTTGAAACTCTAAACAATGAGCATACTGATCTAAAAGAGAAATTGGAAAAAGCTGAAAAGGAATTGAAAGGCAAAACAAAGGATCTATCTAGTTTTGTCAAGAGCAAACAGAATCTAGATGCAATCTTAGATCCAATGTGTTTGTTGCTAGACATGGGATTGGGTTTCAAAATCCCAAGCCAAAGGAAACAGGAAAAAATCTGCTGACTAATTTCACTGATCCTATCCCAAGTTCTAGCAATCAAAATCCCTCAAGGAAAAGGAAAAATCAAACCAAGGGCAAAAACCAGGAACCTAAGGCTACCAAATTTGTTCCAACTAAGCTTAAGGAGTTTGCTACCAACCCCAAACAGGGATGTCCCAAGGCAAAACAGCAAGTTCCTAATGCTAAGCTCACTAGGCAACAAAAGGGTAAGATGCCTATGCATGCAACTAAGAATCCAAAATCCACTGTTGTTCATAAGCCATCATCATGTAAGATCTGTAAAAAGATTGGGCACAATGAAAAACAATGCTGGAACAATCCACTAAAACAGAAATTTAAACAAATCTGGATTCCAAAGCATTTACTGTATGGCATGAATGATGAAACGGCACCCAAAGTAATTTGGGTACCAAAACCTCTTGTCTGATCCACATGTGCAGGAATGCCTAGCAGCTCACAATCAAAACAAATGGTACCTGGATAGTGGCTGCTCGAGGCATATGACGGGCGATAAAGAAAAATTCAGTTTGCTCGTGGAAAAAGACGGAGGTCACGTTGTCTTTGGAGGTAACAACAAAGGCCAGATCATTGGCTCAGGTAAGGTTGGTAAGTTTGCCTCCAACTCAATAGATAATGTACTATTAGTGATGGTCTTCATCACAATTTGCTTAGCATAAGTCAATTGTGTGATAAAGGCCATAAAATTGTTTTTGAATCAGATTCATGTCAAATCCTTGATAAGAAAACAGGAAGTCTCAAATTTCTGGAAAAAGAATGAATAACATCTACATGGTTGATTTGGATGATCCAGAAAATAATGATTTATGTCTTGTAGCAAATAAACAGGATGAGCTTACATTGTGGCATCGTAGGCTTGGACATGCGAGCTACAATGTTTGAACAAGATAATGAGGCTCAAACTTGTAAGTGGACTTCCTGAAATTCCATTCAAGAAAAATGAAAATTTCTGTGATGCATGTGCACAGGGAAAACAGACCCGAAAATCCTTCAAATCGAAAGCACCGGTAAGTACTTCCAAAGCATATGAACTGTTGCACATGGACCTATTTGGACCTACTAGAACACTGAGTCTCACTGGCAAACGGTATGGTTTTGTCATTGTAGATGACTTTTCAAGGTTCACTTGGGTGAAATTTCTGGCTCATAAGAATGATGCACTGAATGTTTTTGAAGACTTCTTCAATAAATTGAGCATGGAAATGTCCACAAGATATGCTCCATTCGCACTGATCACGGGGGAGAATTTGACAACCACTCCTTCACTGATTTCTGCAGGAACCAAGGAATAGAACACTTGTTTTCCTCCCCAAGAACTCCAGAACAAAACGGGGTTGTGGAGAGGAAAAATAGAACCTTGGTGGAGATGGCTCGTACGCTTCTGATCGAAATCAACTCTCCAGAACCTTTTGGGCAGAAGCAGTAAACACGTCATGCTACATTCTCAATCGAGCCATGGTAAGACCGGTATTCAAGAAAACTCCCTATGAGCTTCTGAAAGGTAAGAAACCATCCCTTGGATACTTCAGAGTTTTGGTTCAAAGGTGTTCATACATAACAATGATAAAATTGATCTGGACAAATTTGAAGCCAAAAGCGACAAAGGTATTTTTCTTGGATACTCAGAACACTCTAGAGCTTATAGAGTGTTTAATCTTAAAACCAGAAAAGTGGAAGAAACTCCACATGTTGTATTGATGAATCTCAAACCAAATCTAACAGTCCTAATCCTTACAGGTTTCAAGATGACACTGAAGATACAACACATGAAGAACTGCAAAGAAAACTAAACACAATCTCTAAGTCAGTTCCAACAATAATCAATGGCTATCTACGCAGGTACAATGATGAAGATGACGGATTTCTGTTCAGAAATGAAGATGAAGTACCTGCACAAGATCCACAACACGAGGATGAACCACAACATGGAAGTCCTCCAGCCACCCCTCCTCCAGAACAGACTTCTGAAGTGCAAGATCAACCCGGTCCTTCAACAATCACAAGTGTGAGGTACTCTAAAGCTCATCCACTTGAGAATGTCATAGGTAACATAAATGATTCAGTTCAAACTAGGTCTCAAGTTCATCAAATAGTTGAACAGGATCATTTAGCCTTTGTCTCTCAAGTGGAGCCTAAAAATGTTGAAGAAGCCTTAAAAGAAAATTCATGGATTGATGCTATGCATGAGGAGCTAGGTCAATTTCAAAGAAACAATGTCTGGAGCTTAGTTCCTAAAACCCCCGAAATTTCTGTAATTGGAACACGATGGGTCTTTAGGAATAAACTAAATGAAGAGGGAAAGGTGGTGAGAAACAAGGCTAGACTGGTTGCAAAGGGGTATAATCAGGAATTTGGTGTGGATTTTGAAGAATCTTTTGCACCTGTAGCTAGACTAGAAGCAGTCAGAATCTTGTTAGCTTATGCATGCTCAAACAAGTTCAAACTATATCAAATGGATGTTAAAACTGCTTTCTTAAATGGCTACATCAAAGAGGAAGTTTATGTCTCTCAACCACCTGGCTTTGAACTTCATGACAAACCAAACCATGTATACAAATTGCACAAGGCTCTCTATGGTTTGAACAGGCACCCCGAGCTTGGTACGACAGGCTAAGCCAATTTCTGGTAAGCAAAAACTACTCACGAGGTAAAGTAGACCAAACTCTCTTTACAAAGAAAGTCCGCACACACATCATTGTTGTTCAAGTGTATGTGGACGACATAATCTTTTGGCTCTACTAACCCATCACTTTGTGAAGAATTCTCACATCATATGCACAGTGAATTTGAGATGAGCTTAATGGGGGAGCTTCAATTTTTTCTTGGTCTGCAGGTCAAGCAAATGGAAGATGGCTTCTTCATAAACCAAGAAAAATACGTCAAAGAGCTTCTCAAGAGATTTCAGTTTGAAACTGCAAAACCTGCCTCAACACCGATGAGCACAAGCATTAAGCTAGAAAGTGATGAGAAAGGTAAACCGGTAGATGCTAAACATTTCCGAGGTATGATTGGCTCACTCCTCTATCTTACTGCAAGTAGACCTGACATACAATTCAGTGTTTGCCTCTGTGCTAGATATCAATCTAGTCCAAAGGAAAGCCACCAAATTGCAGTTAAGAGAATATTCAGGTATCTCTTAGGTACACATGACATGGGTCTTTGGTATCCGGCAGGGAGTAGCTTTAACTTAATCTCATATTCTGATGCTGACTATGCTGGATGTAAAATTGACAGGAAGAGCACTAGTGGCTATTGTCAGATGCTTGGTGGTTGCATGGTTTCGTGGGCATCCAAGAAGCAACATTCGGTTGCACTCTCCACTGCAGAGGCAGAATATGTTGCTGCAGGGAGTTGTGCAACACAGGTGTTGTGGATAAAAAGTCAGTTGTGTGACTACGACATTGACCTTGGATGCACACCAATCCTATGTGACAACACTAGTGCAATCAATCTATCCAAGAATCCCATTCAACACTCTAAGACAAACACATAGAAATTCGTCATCACTTCTTGAGAGATGAGGTTGCAAATAGAAATTGGAAATTAGCTTCATACCAACAGAACAACAACTAGCTGATATCTTTTACAAAACCATTGGCAGAGGATAGGTTCACATCTCTTAGAAGAGAATTAGGCCTATGTAAAATTCAGTGACAAATATCCCCAGTCCTTGATGAATGTCCTTCGTAAGCAAACTATGGGGTATATCAAATGGTGATTTGTGGAAAAATAAGTTCGGCTTGTTTGGAACCTTCATTATGCGTGGAGAAAATTCTCCGCCAAGTACCCTAGTTGGAGCCCATGAAGGGACATCCATGTTGATAAAGGGGTAAGTCTCATTTCATTAGCCAAACTAACACAAAAAAAAAAAACAAAAACAAAAACAAAAAAAAAAAAAAAAAAAATAAAAAAAATCATAATTAGATAACCAAAAACAGTCTCAATTCCATGAATGTTTTGCTGAATACATGTGTGCTAATCTTGCTTGGATTGAATTGCATTGATCAACTTTGTGTCTTTTCATGAGCACACATTATGGGGGGCTAGTTCAAAAGTTGGGTGTTATTGTGAAGGAAAACATTTCTTCTTGTTGTTCATTAACTCCTTCACATAAAATGATCTTTTCATATTCCCTTCTTTCTCTAGACTGGCCTTCAACAATGATCTGTCGACAGCTCCTTCTTTTCCTGTCGACAGATAGGCATCCACAGACCACAGGTTCTGAACTCTGTGTGCATCTGTCGACAGTCAACCATGCATCTGTCGACAGATCTCACAGTTTTGTCCTCCCCGCACACCCTTCACTCTGTCTGTGTGTAGCTGTCGACAGACACACCCTGGCTTGTCGACAGATATCACAGTACTCACAACTAGCTGAACCCCATTTCTCTGTCTGAGTGTACCTGTCGACAAGCCCCCTTAGCTGTCGACAGACACACTTCTACCTGGCATTCCAAGCCTATTCAATCCAACCTCTTTGAGCTGGTTTCTTTAAATGTCTAAGGTGTTTATCTGATGTTAATAACATATTTGATCACATCATGTGCATAAGATATTAAAGCAATTTTCAACAATCTTGTGATTTTTACATAATACTCAAGTTAAGTCTAGGTTCAATCATTCTGAAACATTTCACCATTTTCAAAAACTTAACACCTAACTCTTCTTCATATTACTTATAGGCAAACATGATTCTTTTTTTAAAGGTATTATGATCATTGAGCTTAATGTTTACAATTGCTAGATAATCAATCGCTATATTAAACTTGGATTATTAACACAATACTTGGAGAAAAGCTATCTAAAACAATTTATTCCATTAGATTAAACTACATAATTTGGAAAAATGCAGAGCAATGATGAGTTCTTGCTGAGTAACCGGGGAGTGGGCATCACAAATGTTTGCCCTCGCGTCAAAAGGCTAATTCGTCAACTCTGTACAACGGTATGATGGACACTTTCACTGAGTAACTGGGGGTACGGGCACGAATAATGTCTACCCTCATGTTCAAAGGCGAGACGTTATCTTGATTACCATTTTTTTTTTCATTGCATAAATGAAGGGCAAATGAGGACAATAATGCAATAGTGTGAAGCCTCCACTGAGTGATAATTCCCATGAGTAATTGATGTTTTTGAATGTCTTGGCATGTAGATATTTCCCTCCTTGATCATTTGCACCTCCACTGAAGATTGTGTTGTCCTATACTCTAATTAATAAAAGAAGAGTAAAAGTGTTTTCTTTTGGATACCCTAAGTGTTTTCTTCATGCTTCAGCTTCAGGCTAATTCAGTATTATGTTTGAACCATTAAGATATTTGAAGTGGCTTTACATCTTCATGTATATGATAGGTTCTTATATATGTATTCGTCATCTATTCACCTTAGGTAATCTGTTAAAAAACACTGCTCAAGAGGTCCACTTCAAATTCCTTACAAAATCCAACAAAGTCATATTCTGCAAGCATCTGTCGACAGATACAAATCTGTCTGTCGACAGACGCCGGCTGTCCTGTTGGGAAGCTCAACGGACACGCCGTTTGGGGCAGACTTGGTGGGCCATTGCCTTTTAAACTTCCCCCCCTCCTTTATATAGGCATCTCCGGCCCTTTCCACATCCAACACCACCCCAGCCATCCCTTCCTCTCTCACATACATCCTCTCCCCTTTCTGGACGGGAAACCCTACCTCCATCTCCCTTCTTCTTCTTCCCACTGTCTCCAGCACTTCTTCCCTTTTCTCCATCCGTGCCTCGTCTTTTCCATGGCACCCAAGGCGAAGAAGTTGGCCTCACGTCGTCGTCCCGCCTCCTCCTCGCCCGGCGAAGGATCCAGGGCTCACGATGAACGTCGGACCAAACACCGGGATGATCGCCTTCCAGAGTTGGTCGTACCTCCCCGTCTCAATCTCAACGGGTTCACGGTACATTCACAAAGTTTGTTCCTCCACGTTTTGTGGATTTCCACTCCTTGGCCGATCTCTTTCCCAACCTCCAACCCCTGTTTGATACCCAGGGTTGGACAGTCTTTCTCTACGCTCATACGGCATACTCCTCCACTGCCGTAACTGAGTTCTTCAACAATCTCTCCACCTCTGCTCAAGGGTTCTACACCTCTGTGAAGGGCACTCCCTTTCAAATCACTGCTAACCTTCTTAGCACTGCCCTCCAGATTCCGAACACCGGCGGATATTCTTGCTCATCATCCAGACGCCTCTGTCTACTATCCCCTTCTTACTCTTCAACCTTATGATACAACAAAGGAGATTGCTAAGCTCAATGCCAACACCTTCCCTCCACTCAACCGCATGATTCACCAAATATTCACCACTTGCATTGCGCCAAAGCATGGCAGTCGTGAACTCGTCACCAATGTTCACAAATCACTGTTTACCTTCTTCCTTCATGTGAACCAATATCTTCCTCTCCTGATGTTTAACTTGATCACCAAGTGTTTCTACCACCCAGGAGATCCATGCCCTTTGCTTGCCAAATTACTTCTCTTTTGAAGTTTATTGGCATTTCCATTCCAGACAGTGAGTGTGTCTCACTCAACTCCCGCAACAGCTTTGATATCACTGCCGCCTCACGCATGGGCTACAAGCTAGTGGATGGGGTCGTCACCCGGGAACTTAAGGGCAAGGCACCTGCTGCTGCCGAGGATGACGATTTCATTGGGGCTGGCGATCAAGTTGATGATGAAGAAGATGCTGAAGAAGGTGATGAAGACTCCCAGTCAGAGCCACTAGATGCTCCGGGAGATGCTGGTATTGGTGAAGCTGCTCAGCCCTCCATTAGGGATTTGTTAGCCCAGCTACAAGTCCAAATGACACATGGTTTTGAGAGGCTGCATGAAAGAATGGATACCTTGGACACACGCATTGACAGACTTGCAACTGAGCGTCATGCCCCTCCTCAAGCTCCTGAAGATGATGCTGCTTAGATATACTAGATGTATAGGAGTGGGTCATGTCCTGTACTTTCATTTCAGTCTGAGCAATGTTGTTTCTGTCTTTTGTTATTTCCTTTTCTTTATGTATTTTCACTTCATGTTACTCCAGTCACACTTTTGTCATGTGAATGCTTCCCTTTCCAATGAATGAAATCACATGTTCTGTGCAAATCTACATATGTGAGTGTTGTCTTTACTTTTGATGTTGTCAAAAGGGGGAGAAGAAACCTCAAGTTCATGAGCATTAATTGAATAATTTTGTCAAAGTTCATGAGCATTAATTGAATAATTTTGTCATCATCAAAAAGGGGGAGAATGTTGGGTTCATATTCTGGAAACTAAGTGAATTCACACTCTAAGTGATAAATGAAAATCAAACAATGTTTTTAATGATGAATGAGTTGAATTGAGGTTTCATACATGTCAATTAAGATGATACAATATTTGGTTATCTATGTCTACATTATACCTAACTATACATGTTTTATCATGCAGGTACAAATGCATATAACCAAGCCTTCTCAAATCATGAGAAAATGATCACAATCACAGAGTATACATGTACCTGTCGACAGACCCAAAGGCATATGTCGACAGATGCCGCAGTTGTGATCAGACTGAAGAGTACTGAGAGCACCTGTCGACAGATTCTCAGAGACCTGTCGACAGATGTCGCAGACAGAAATGCCAGAGTTCTGTGTTTTGGCAAAACTGTCTCTGCCTGTCGACAGATGGATATCGCATGTCGACAGATGCCACAGACCAGAGCAACCTAAAGTCTGTCTGTTTAAATCTGTTGCAATCTGTCGACAGATACTCAGAACCTGTCGACAGACGCAGAGGATCTTCAAATACGGAAACCTTCCTTCATATCCAAGATTGTGTTTTCAAGTCCCACGACTCTCCACATGAAAACACAACTATATAAGCATCCTTTTGAAGAGAATCTCGTACAGAAGCAGCCACAACCAAAAACCCTAAAGCCAAGTCCAAGAGAAAAGAAGTTGTTGCTGCTCTGCTTCAAGTCTGCAGTGCAGAGACCGAAAGATCAGTTGATCCTGCAGTACTGAAGATAGATCGTCGTGGATTCAACCTTCTCCATCAGTCCAGAGCACTCAAGTCGAAGTTTGAACTCCATCCAGGCGTTCTCAGAAGAGTTCCACATTAGGATTTACTCCTACACTCTGAACTCTTCCTGTTTCATAATTCTCATCAACTGTGTGTGTGTTTGTGTGATTCAAGCGTCTCTTGTGCTTGAGATCACGTGTGTGTGTTGTTCTGATCGTGGGTGCACATCAGAAAACACGTGTGTGTGTGAGTTGTAGTCACTAACTCGCTCATAAGCAGTTTACTCTGTGTGTGTGTGTGCCGTGGACGTAGGATACACTGTTGTGTACTCCGAACCACGTAAATCTGCGTGTCTCGTGGTTTGATCATTTCTACGATAGATGTTTAATAGACACGTTGCATATTCACACTAGATAGGTTTCTATATCATCTACACATAGTTTAGATCTTGATACTGTCTTGATAATCTGTGCTTTAAGAAAAAGAACGTGATAATAGTTTTTAAGAGGCAGTAATCTATTCAACCCCCCTTCTAGATTACCATATTGGGAATTCCGCAACCCTTCATTGATCACATAAAGAGTAAATTGCATTTTGATTGATTCTCATCAATCGAAATAGTATAGCACTTTTGATTAACTTTCATCAATCGTGATAGTAATGGCACTTTGGTTATCCGTAGATAGCCGAGAGAGAATATAGCACTTTTATTGTCAATAGACAATGAGAGAGTATATCACTTTGAACACGATTATGTCACGATAGAACGCAATAGCTCAAGATAGCAAGTATCAAGTAGAGTAAGTAGAGAGTACGACAATAGTCGTTCAATAACTGTTCAGTAACAGTCAGTGGCAGTACAGTAACAGTGCAGTACGTCTGAATCAACAGACTAACAGTAACAGTGTAACAGTCAGATGTCTAGCTAATTCAGAATAGTCAGTCAGAATCGGTGCAATACAGACACCGTCAATAGCCCCTGCAGGTATTTTCGGGTGGCTCTCTGCCCCCAGGACTAGATTTGAGCCCCTCGGACACTCTCCGTGCCCTGAACAGTATGCATTTGAGTTAGTAGAGTCACAAGACCCATCTTAGCGCTAGACAGTCATGAACAGTAGAAGCCACAACAGCTCAAAGGGTATCAAGAGAGTACGATATAGATGAGATAGTAGAATGAACATGAATAGACGAGCGAGTAGAGTATAGATGAGATCTTGTGGTCATTGCACAAGAAACGTCGAGTAACGAGCGATAGTAACATTTTCTCAACATGCGCGTACGACGTTGGAAGTCAGGTGGAATTCACTACCTTTCCGCTGGCCATGTTATGCACAGGTCCAGAGGTCCGACGTGATTCAAGATAAGAGAGAACAATCTAAGGCCGTATGGATCTTACTGATCCCTAGAGTGTATCATAGGTGTTAGGGTACAACCTGCTCGTCGACCATGTGGGAACCCATGGACAGAGGAGACTTACGGAGGCCTTGAACAAAGACTCACTAGTCCGGCATAAGGAATATCCGATGGAGAGTTAGTCCAAGTCAAGAGAGTGTGTGTGTATAGAAACAAGTGCCCGATGTTCTAGAGGAATTCTAGAACAGTGGAGCGTCGGTATCGGTATTCCAAAAGCATCGCGAGGAAATATAGACAAGTTCATTTAAAATAGGGCAATTAATATATATATATATATATATATATATATATATATATATATTGCTAGAGTTATGCCATATTGGATGTTCAAAGTGAGTGCATGTGTAAGAGAAAATCATGGACAAGATAGATAATGTGATTAACTTGAATTAATTAAAATATATTCAATAATTACAACTTCATTTTTCTGTATGCAAGACAGTTAATAGGACATGGGGTGACTGTATAACAGCAAGACTTGCAAAAAGGTGGGTTTTCCTGCAAAAAGCCAGATCGCGACCCACCCTTGTAAGGGTCGCGACGGGATCAGGTGTGAACGCGACGGGGGCTTGTAAGGATCGCGACGGGCTTGTCTTAACAGACAGGCAGATCGCGACAGGGTCTTATGAAGATCGCGACGGGTCATTCGGTCAGTCGGCCAGAACACGACAGGTGCCTATGTCGCGACGGCCCTGAGACCGCGGCCTATCGGGCCGTCGCCTTCTCAGGTACTTCACCTGAGTTCAAGCGGGAAAAGGGACTAACATGGGATTGCATGACAACTTGACATGTTTTGACACAGGGTGACTCAAAAATTCATAACTAACTGTATAGTCGATGAAAAATCATGAAACAAGTTGCATATTGATCTAGACACACGTGAGTACTTACAGTAAATAGGAATTTGAAAATAGATAGAGTTTCAACATGCTTTTATTCAAGTCAAACATGGAGCACATGACACAGTGAGCAGTTTAGATGAGAGAGTTAATTCACGAAGTAGGGTGGATAAAAATTAGGGCTTTTAGGTGCAAAAGATGCCTAACATGCATCAGTATCTCCAATAAAAATTGAGAGCATGGGATCGAGTATTTAAGGAGATATGAATTAAACATGAAGGTTCGGGGGAGTTGCAGAACTTCAAAATTCAAGAAAAAAATATTGGCTCAATGGAAAATTATGAAACTTGAGGGTTTTGTTCCTGATGCATGGAACAATCTACAGACGAAATTTTATGATTTTAGCTTGTGAGAATGCCTACCTTGACTCGATTTCCTCTTCTAGGGCTAGAACTTGAAGAACTCAGGATGAAGCTTGATGAAGTCTCTTCCCCACAAATTCTCCCCTTCCTTGGCCTCTCCTCCAGGTCCGGCAAGCCCCAGCAACAAGATGATCTGAAGCATGATCTAGGCTATCAAGACTTGAGGAATTTGAGGTCAAATTGATCAATACATAGAAGATGAAGCAAGATCGAAGGACTGATGCTTAAGGATTTGCTTCTTTGAACTCAAATTCTTTTGAGCAACTTATTTTTCCTTTAATTCACTTCAGTACTCGTTGGGTGCCCCTACTGGTGATGGGAGTGTTGATCCCACATTGTGTTTGTGTGTGGATTGAGGAGGTATGTTTGACCTTGAAGCTGTGAATCAACGGATAAGCTGTGTAATCAGTGGTTGTCAAGCTATGAGTCAGCGGGTGTAGAAGCTGTGAATCAACGGTTGTGAGGGTGTCTCATAGTATTGGGTTGTTCCCAGTGGAGCCTCACTTGGTTTAAGTGAGGGGTGATGTAGGTCTCCTCCTTGGAACTAAACCACCTTAAAATTTTGTGTGTGGTATGCTTAGTGTGCTTCTTGTCATCTGCATCTTAAGTGCCTGTACTTTTGCACTTCTAATTTTTAAAAGGGTAAATCTATTCACCCCCTCTAAATTTCCATTTCCTCTACCAATACGTGGTATCTGAGCCAAGTTCTCCAGAACATTGGTTTAACAACTAGGAGAATTTGAGTGAAATGGATCACAGAGGATATATGGTAGAAGGCCATTCTATAAACTTGCTACCTTATTTTGATGGAACTTGTTGGATCGAGATGGAACTTTAGATGTCCTAGAGGGAAGTGAATAGGACTTCTTGCACTATTAAAAACTTATTTGAAAACAAGATAACACTAGATAGTATCGTTAGTACTTAGTGTGATGTGTGTGAAACAAGTGAAAACTTGGCAAAAATAATCACACAAAGTGCATAGAGATTTTATCCTGGTTCGGACCTTCTATCAATTATGAATCCTACATCCAGTCCCCAAGCACTCCTTGGGATTTCCACAATTTTCCAAGAACACTTGGCCTTCTCTCCGCTGAGAGGTATTACATCCACTTGCTCCTAAACAAGTCTTCCCTTCACCGAGAGGTATTACAACCTCCTACTATAGTAGGCCTTCCCTTCTACAAAAGGGGAACTACAGGGATCAAACCCCCTGCTGGTTTCTACACTGAGATAAACACAGTGTGTCTGCTCAGAAAATGAGCAAACACAAAAGATCAGAAAGCGATTACAAATATGATTGAATGCTCTAACTTTTTCTGACTCTAAGGGTGGACTAGAGAAAATCTAGAACTGCTAAACAACACCCAAAAGCTTCTGAATGCAAGAGAGCAAGAAAGTCACAGCTTGAACAGATGGCTCTCTTGAGATCTTGTGCGCTCTTCTTCTTTCTTTTTGAGTGTAGTATGTGGTGATCTCACTGTGTACTTGTGTACACTCACGCATTTATGTGTCTTTGTATACACTCACACATCTCTATGTTGTATTTCAAACTTCAGCTCCTTATATGACCTTCAGAGTCTTCAGCTTCCCGTTCAAATATAGCTGTTTGAATTTGAACGTTGAGTCTTCAGACTTGAGACTTCTTGGGAGGTCTATCATCAAATCATCAGATCTTTGATTCCCAACGGCTTCCATGCTATATAGGTAGCTACATGGTTCTTTTTAGATAGCTTCCCTGGATATCTGCAAGCACCATACCATATAAAGTCTTTTCTCTATCTTGGGGTTAGACTTGTGAGAGAGATAATAATAATTGAAAGTAAGAGACAAGTCGTTTGCAAGAGATATCTATCAGTTCCAAAGAGAAAGTTTGTACTTTGAATAGTACTGGGTAGGTGAGCATTAAAAAAGGAATGGACACCAGCTTGGCGCGCAGTACATCTGCAAAGGAGCTTTTTCTTAAAATCTGGAAACTTGACATTCTGAAGGACTCTTATAGATGTCTTTGTAAGACACGTAGCTGTCTTGAAAACATACTATGAATCTGAACTTTAGATATGGTTATAATAGGAAATATTAAATAAAGAGAGTAGAGAAGTACAACTTTAATTAGATAGATTATTGTATAGATAAAAAAGAGAATATCACAATGTAAACCATATATTTAATCTTGTTCATTAAATGATTCAATAACAATTAAAAAGTTAATCAGAATAATGATGTATTAATCACTTTGCAAATATAGCAACAATCATTAAAACATCAAGTACAATTGATAACAAAAGTTGATACCTTACTTCAACTTTCCAAGAGTCAGAGTCAGTATGGTTTATATGTACTATTTTAATTGTGGACTTAGAAAATTTTGAGCAAGCAAAAGAACATATGCGCCATCCAAACATAATTAACTAAATATATTCTTCTATGATATTATTATAGTGCATTTGAAGATTATTTATGCAGATGGTTTTGCATTCATTAATCAAGCAATTGTATTAATCAAAACAACGTAGTCGGTCGAAGTTAAAGCTTCAGATATGACGAAGTTAACTTCGGATATGATGAAGTGTAACTTCAGATGTACAGAAATCAACATTGCTAGTCAAAGTTGAAACTTCGAATATGACAAATGATCATGACCAAAAACATGCATGACGAAGTGCTAGCTTCGGATATGAAGAAATGGACTTCAGATAATGAAGTTTAAAGCTATAGAAGATGAAACTTGACTTCGATTGAAACTGTGAAAAGATTATTAGTGATGAAAAACATGAACTTATGAATGTAACTATAAATGACAACAAAGACTTACAAACAATCGAGCACCATCTAGTGAACTTAGAAATACTTGGAATACTTACAATGGTGATCCTTGAAGTATTATTTATTTCCTTTGAGTCTCCTGTTGACATACTTAACCAAATTGATATTAAGGTAAAAACACATGATTTATATAAATATAAAAATTCTGATAAGTTTTGTTATCACCAAAATATATAGTCATGGAGATAAAAGAGTTAACAATCTCCCCCTTTTAGGTGATGACAAAACTAATCGAAATCATAATGCTCCGAAAATGATATGTATGAGATTTAATCAGGGTATGTATGTATTTCAGGATATTTCTCCCCTTTTCTGTCAATGACCAAAAAGGAAGGTCTATGGAATAGGAATGACGAAAAAGGAAAGGTGTGGGGAAAGATACATGAAGCCTCCCCCTTAGTACAAGACTCCCCCTCAGTTTAAGGCTCCCCCTTAGGTCAAGGCTCCCCCTTAGCTCCAACCAATGTAAAGAGATAAAGGAGTGAAATGTAGGGAAGAATGATTAAGCCATGAAAATGACCCTTAAAAAGAATAGTGAGAGTGGTAGTTAAAGATTGGAATAAAATAGAGAGAGTAGATATGGAGGTGCTGACCTAATGTATAAAGGATGTGTCGATCTGAGTAAGAAGTGTGTCGACACAAACATGAAGTACAAAAAATTTTCAACAATGATTAGGAGTCATGCATTTCCAAGGTACTATAAAATATTATTTTTCTTCAGTTATTGCAGAAACACATCTTTTACAAATTACACATACCCAGCTCTCTTCAGAGAGAGGTGAATTTCTCTTCAGGTAGAGCTTTTGTAAAGATATATGCCAACTGATTTTCAGTATCTACAAATGATATGCTAATGTTACCATTTGCTATATGATCTCTAATGAAATGATACTTAACCTCAATATGTTCAATTCTTGAATGTTGTACTGGATTCTTTGTGAGATTGATTGTACTGATGTTGTCACATAACAGAGGTACATATTTGATGTTTAGTCCATAATCATGAAGTTGTTGTTTGATCCAAAGTAGTTGAGTGCATCAACTCTCAGCAGCAACATATTCAACTTCAGTTGTTGACAAAGCCATAAAATTCTACTTTCTTGAGGACCAGGAGATCAAATACCCTGCAAGAGACTGATAGGAACCATGCACTAGCACTTTTTCTATCCACTTTGCATCCAGCATAATCAGCATCAGTATAACCAATTAAATCATCTTACAAGATCTTTGATACCATAGACCTAATTCACATGTATGTGCTAAATATCTAATAATCTTTTTGACCGAAATTAAATGGGATGCTTTAGAATCTGCTTGGTCAAAATGTCTGGTCTAGTTGCAGTTAAGTATAGTAGAAAACCAATCATACCTCTGTAAGATTTCTGATCTACTTTCTTACCTTGAGGATCACTGTCTAACCTGGTGGAAGTGCTCATAGGAGTGGTTAGATGCTTTGCTTGTTCAAAACCAAACTTCTTTAGAAAATCTTTGATGTACTTGGTCTGATAGATGTGGGTTCCCTCCTTGTCTTGTTTGATTTGGAGTCCAGAAAAGTAAGTAAGTTCTCCCATCAAACTCATCTCAAATTCTCCCCAAATTAATTCTTCAAAGTACTTGCAAAGAGATTCATCAGTAGCTCCGAAAATGATGTCAACAACATAATTTTGCACAATTAAGGTATTCTGAGAGCATGATTTAATAAATAATATGTTATCTACTTTGCCTCTTGAAAAATCATATGATAGAAGATAAGTAGTTAGTCTTTCATACCAAGCTCTTAGAGCTTGTTTCAAACCATATAGTGCCTTTTTTAAACAAAAAACATGATTTAAATATTTAGTATCTTCAAAACCTGGTGGTTGCTCAACATAAACTTCTTCTTTTATGAAACTGTTTAGAAAAGCACTCTTCACATCCATTTGATACAAATTGATATTTAGTGTGACGGACCACGTCGTTCAAACCCGTTATCCCAATAACGAGCTTGATCCGACTCCGCCTCCCGCGAACAAGTCGAAGCCTCGCTAGGGATATCACACACAAGTCCGTGCAAACACAAAAGAACACACTGATATATATATATATATATATATATATATATATATATATATATATATATATATATATATAAGATTCAACATCTCACACATATTTACAATGGATTTACATAGCCAAATTTCAACAAAAGTCAAATTCAAGCACACAGGCCTGGGGCATACCCCTGGGCACAACAGAAAAGTAAATTACACTGCTGGAGGCGTGAACCCAACACCGCTACGATGTGGCTCTGGACTAGAAGACGGGTGAGAAACCTCCTACTCTCCCTTACCTGAAAGCAATAAGGAGTGAGCCTCACGAATCACTGACTCAGTAGGGAAACTCCCTTAAAAGTCGCAAACCACAAAACACAAGAGAAGCAGGAGTAGAACACAGTTATTTATAGCTAACAAGTCTAACTGAGCATGGAATAATAATCACATTTCTTAAATAAAATTAAGCTAATAACGACAACTCAACTTAAGTAAATAAATGGCAAACCACGCTCAGAAGTACGAGCTAAAGAAGGGTAATGCCAAACACGAGTCACGAAGGCTGGTTCGCGACACCAGCTACAGACCCGGACAAGCAACACAGGTCTACCTCTCAGCCTCGTAGACAAGGACGAAAGGTCCATCTACCGCTCCACTACACAGAACCAACAAGCTGTGGAGACAAACACACACCACAACTGCAGAGCACACGGCTACAGCTCCATGCCTGGCACCTTTAAGGTCTCTGGCTCGAGCACCCTAACGTGAGGCACTGGAAATAAGGACTAGCTGGGGACCAGTATGTCTACTGGTGTCCGTCCCCCAACAAAGAGCGCGCTACAAGCGACTAAGTACACCCAAAACACACAAGCTACTGTCCCATTGTCGTCTTTCCCTCAGCCGGACATGCTACTATAGCTGTGGAGTGAGGGTGTCTAGGAAGACAACACAAACCCTAGCAGTACACAAGTACCGGGACAAGACCCCGAGCACTACGTGCCTGGCTCACAGAGAACCTGGGGTACTCGGCTCGAGAGGTAACCAAGGGTAGCGTCGTAAACCCGACTTGCCTTGCACACATAACCACGCAATCTTGGAAATGCCACTTACCACAAGTGCCAATGCACCACTTAATAACCATAATATGCAAACCAACACCCATACGGGCCCATATGTGAAAGCATATCATAACACTGTATAGACACACAAGGGCTCGGGTAGCAGTCAACTAAATCGCGTCATACACAGATGATGCCAATTGATGACTGAATCGTGACGGGCCAAGCCGTTGCGATACAGACTGAATCGCGACAACTGGCTCCGTCGCGATTCAACTGCGGAACCCTATTCAAAAAATCCCCTCCGGGGAAGCCCAAATCACCCCTGTACAGCGCATTCTCATGCATATTCACAATGAAATAAATCCCTATGCATGCCATCTATCCTCCTTAACCCATTAAACTTATTTAAATCATTACACATGGATCATTTAAATCAGAAAGGAGAAGAATCCCCCTACCACATGAAGAACACAAAAGACGCATAAACTGGCATTGCCCTGGCGTTTCTCGTGCTCCACGCAACGTCCTCGCGCTGGAAACCCGCCAATCCGCACGCGCGGATCGCCAAATTGCCGAAAATCCCCACACAAAACTTCACACTGGCTGCCCCCACGGCTGAGCAGTGCTCCCTGCACTGCTCGGCCTGGGGTGGCCGACTTTAAACTCGAAATAGAATCGCGACGGGGCTCGACGTCGCGATTTAATCGTGACGGGTAACATTGACGCAATTAAACGCTGTTGGATCGAAATGGCACTAATGTTGTCCTAGAGGGGGGTGAATAGGACTTCTTGATCACTTTAAATTTTTTATCTAAAATTAAATAGCACTAAATAAATCTGTTAGTATTTAGTGTAGTGTGTGATTCAAGTGTAAATTGGCGGAAACAATCACACAAATGCACAAGGAGATTTATCCTGGTTCGGCCCTTCCCACATGGAAGTTCTACATCCAGTCCTCAAGCCAACCACTTGAGATTTCACTAACTGCCAATAAACTTTGGCCTTCTCTCACCCTTGAGAGGAATTACAAGCCCACTTGCTCCCAAGCAAGTCTTCCCTTACCAGGGGTACAAGACTACCTTCTACAAGGTCTTCCCTACACAAGAGGGGAATAGCAGGAACAAACCTCCTGCAGGAATTACACAGAAAGAGATGTAAATACACTTGTGTGTTTGTCTCAAGAATGAGCAAACACACCTAATTCAGAAAGGATAAAAAGATAGGATTTGCAACTACAATCCTTTCTGAACAAGGAGGGTGGACTAAAAAATATCCTATTACAATTTCCACCCAGAACAAGACTTCTGTGAGAATGAGAGATCTTTTGAGAATTTTTGGAGTATGGAGCTCTCAATCTTGCAGCTTGGAAGAAGGCTTGTGGAGATCTCTTGCTCACTAGATGGCTTCTGAAAAATTCTAAGTATATGTTCACTTCAGTGTGTTAGTTATTTCTGTCTCCTTTCAAACTCCAGCTTCTTTTATAATCCTCAGAAGAATGTAGCCATTTGAAAATGGCCGTTGGGGATCTGGCCATTTGAGGAGAGACCTTGATCCTTTGGATGCTGGTTGAAGTTGTTGTCCATAGGTCCTCTTGCCTTTGCTTCTTTCCAATGCCTTTTGAACGAGGCTTGCAGCTTCACAACTAAAGGGTCAACTTCCAATTAAATGGACTGTGAAAGCTCCATGCTGAAAACGTGCCTCAATAAATGACCTGTAGTGGAGACAAGACAAAAAGGCAGGGTACCTCCATACTTTTGTAGGTAGGTGAGTCATAGAAAAATACAAAGTATGGAAACCTCGGACATATAGCTTTTCAGACCAATAAAAGATGGACAGACAGTTTGCAACAGAAGGTATGGACAGGTTCTGACAGTGGTAGGTGAGCCTCTGTCAGATGCCATGCGCCTGAAAAAAAAAACAATAAATGCAACATATCTTCTGTATTGAAGAAAATTCGGACTACTGTCATGAAGCAAGAGGCCAATTTGAATAAATGTTTCAGATACAGACATAAATAAATTTAGATGAATATTTTAAGTATAATATGTCTCATTTTGTCAGAAATTAATAATCTGATAGACTAAGAAGAAATATTCAGTCAATGTTGGTTCTAACAGAAATCATATCAAGGAAGATAAAAAGATATGCAATTAATATTTCATAAGATAATAAAATAGTATTTGCACAAAAAAGTACAAGTACAGGACTTGTCAGTGAAGTCGGATGCAGAAGAAGGTGTAATTCGACTTCATTGGAGATTAGATCATTCGACTTTGAAAGTCGGATATAAATGCATTAGCAAGATATAATTCGACTTCAGAAGTCGGATACAGAAACATTTAGACAATCATAATTTGACTTCTATGGAGTTAGACAGAATAGATAGAGAATTCGACTTTAGAAGTCGGATACAGAAGAATTCGACTTCTGAGAGTTGAAGTCCAGAATGAAGTATTCGACTGTATACAGTCGGATTCACCGGAGTTAGATTTCTGAAGCATTCGACTGTATGAAGTCGAAGTTGGCAGTCGGATACAATGTAGTTGACTGGACTTAGAAAATTTTCGAGATGATTTTTTGCAAAGACATTTCGATTCTAAAGGAGTCAGAGTCCACAGTTGAATTCATAGAGTAGTCTGTGGACTTGAAATTTTTTGAGATAGAGTTTGTCCAAACTATTTTTCTGTGATATGTATATTTAATTTGTAGAAAGTCTTTTAAAGGAGGAAAACGACGAGAGTTGGAGAGAAAGTTTGAAAGGGTGTCTTCGGACAGAAAGGGATTATCCTAATAAAGAGGTTGAAAAGTAACTGACGAGAGATTTCAGGGTGAACGGACGCGATTGATTGATTGAACTGTTGCGTAATAAATGTGTCTTAATTTCATTTATTATTTAAATTAATACGTACTTTTTCAGACTTCGACTCTAGGAGGTCTGATTGTGTCTTCGACTTCAAGAGTCGAATACATTATTTTAACATGAGTCGAATTATGTCTCCGACTGCAGGAGTCGCAGTTCTGGGACTTGGAAAAATTTCCACAGAGAAAGCTTATCATATAATTTATACACATTTTTTTTTACATTACTTTAATCAGGATTACACATACCTATTTCTCTTCTAATAGATGTAAATCTATCTTCAGGAAGAGGTTTAGTAAAAATATCAGCAAGTTGATTTTCTGTAGAAACAAAATCAAGTAAAATGTCACCATTACTTACATGGTCCCTGATGAAGTGATGTCTAACCTCAATATGTTTTGTTCTTGAGTGCTGAATGGGATTTTTCGTCAAATTGATTGCGCTTGTATTGTCACACAACATTGGAATTTCTTGAAGTATGTGACCATAGTCTTCCAATTGGTGCTTGATCCACAGCAGTTGAGTACAGCAACTTGCAGCTGCAATGTATTCAGCTTCTGTTGTGGATAATGCCACTTAATTTTGCTTTCTGGAAGACCAAGATATCAAGCAACCTGCAAGTAATTGACAAGTACCACTAATTCTTTTTCTATCTAGTTTGCATCCAGCATAGTCAGCATCACTATATCCAAATAATTTGAAATCTGAACATCTGGGATACCATAATCCTAATTTACTTGTATTTATAAGATATCTAAAAATTCTTTTAACAGCATGAACATGAGATTCTTTAGGATCAACTTGGAATCTAGCACACAAACATACACTAAACATTATATCTGGTCTACTAGCAGTAAGATAGAGTAGTGATCCTATCATACCTCTATAGATCTTTTGATCTACTTTCTTTCCAAGTGGATCACTATCTAACTTAATTCCTGAGCTCATGGGTGTTCCTAAGGACTTACACTTGTCAAAACCATCCTTAGAAAGTAAATCTGAAATTTATTTGGTTTGACAAATGTGAGTACCTTCCTTGGTTTGCTTGATTTTCAACCCAAGAAAATAATTAAGCTCACCCATCATGCTCATTTCAAACTCACTTTGCATAAGGTTTTCAAAGAATTTACAAAGTGATTCATTAGTAGAACCAAAAATAATGTCATCAACATATATTTGCACGATTAAGATTCATTCTGAAAATTTCTTAATAAATAGTGTGCTATCAACTTTACCTCTTATAAAATCATGTGATATAAGATAAGCACTTAATCTTTCATACCAAGCTCTTGGAGCTTGTTTTAGACCATATAGTGCTATCTTTAAACAGAAAATATGATTTGGATATTTAGTATCTTCAAAACCAGGTGGTTGCTCAACATAAACTTCTTCTTTTATGAAACTATTCAGAAAAGCACTTTTAACATCCATTTGAAATAAATTGATGATTAGAGAGCATGCATATGCTAACAAAATTCTGATTGCCTCTAATCTAGCTACTAGGGCATAAGTTTCATCAAAATCAATGACTTCCTCTTGGGAATACCCTTAAGCTACAAGTCTGGCCTTGTTCCTGGTGATTACTCCTGATTCATCCATTTTATTTCTGAAGACCCATCTGGTCCCAATAACTTGATGGTCAGAAGGTCTAGGGACAAGAGTCCAAACCTGACTGCGTTGGAACTGATTAAGTTCCTCTTGCATAGCAAGGATCCAAGATTCATCAGCCAGTGCATCATCGATTGTCCTATGTTCAATTTGAGAAACTAAAGCAGAAAAATCACAAGGAGTATGCATACCTCTTGTTCTTACCCTATCTTGAGGATCACCTATTATGTTTTCTCTTGGATGATCTCTGTGATACCTCAATTCTCTAGGCAGTCCTTCTTGTTGTTCTTGTTGCTGTTGAAGTTCTTCTAGTGGAGGATCTTCCTTTTCTTCTTCTTTTCCTTCATCTTCAAGAGATGTTTTCTCCATATCCCTGAACAAATCTTCAACACAATCTTCTTCTTCTTCTATTCTTTTAATAGAAGGGTTAGTTTCATCAAATAATATATGTACAGTTTGTTCTATGGTTAAAGTTCTTCTATTAAAAACTTTATATCCCCTAGGTTTTGAAATATATCCTAACAAAAAAACCTTCATCACTTTTAGCATCTAACTTTCCTAAGTTATCTTCACCATTATTCAAAATGAAACACTTACAACCAAAAGGTCGAAGATGATTGATGTTGGGCTTCTTTTATTTGTAAAGCTCATATGGGGTCTTCTTTAAAATTGGTCTGATCATGCACCTGTTGATGATGTAGCAAGCTGTGTTGACTGCTTCTGCCCAGAAATATCTTGGTAAATTGTATTCTGTGAGCATAGTTCTGGCCATGTTTAGCAGTGTCCTATTTTTCCTTTTTGCTACTCCATTTTGTTGAGGTGTTCTTGGTGTAGAAAAATTATGTTCAATTCCATTCTCTTCACAGAACTTCATGAACTCTTCATTCTTGAATTCTCCACCATGATCAGATCTGATACTGACAATCTGAAATTTCTGATTCTTTTGAACTATTCTGCTGAACTTCAAAAAAAGCTGAAAAAGTTTCTGACTTGGCTTCTAGGAAAGACACCCAAGTATATCTTGAGTAGTCATCCACTATCACATAGCCATATACCTTTCCTCCAAGACTGACTGTTCTTATAGGTCCAAACAAATCCATATGAATTAACTCCAAAGGTTTGGAAGTTGTGACCACTGTTTTAGACTGAAATGAAGTCTTGGTTTGCTTCCCTTTTGCACAAGCTGAACATATTCCATATTTCTTCATTTTCATCTTTGGAAGACTTTCAACTAGGTCATGCTTAATCAATTTCTTGATCACTGAAGTGCTTGCATGCGACAATCTTCTATGCCACAAATCAAGTTCTTCACTCTTGGTGGTTGCAAGACATAGATTCACTTCTTTTAATTCTACTAACTGTAATGTGTGCAAATTCTTCACTCTTTGATCTTCGAATACAGTTTTTCCATCCTTTTGAATAATACATCTATAATTCTAAAATTTTACTAAATGACCCTTATCACATAACTGACTGATGCTTATGAGGTTATGCTTCAATCCTTCTACATACATGACATCTTCTATCAAATTCTTTTCTTTAGTTCCAACTGTCCCACATACTAAGACTTTTTCTTTACCATTATCTCCATAAGTGACTTGACCACATTCATCTCTAAAGCTTGTAAACAACTTCCTATCACCTGTTATATGCCTTGAGAACCCACTATCCAAATACCATTTGGATGCTCTCAGCCAATCCTGCAAATAAAATTAAGTTGTAACTTTTGGTACCCAAATTTTCTTAGGTCCTTGATGGTTAGTCTTAGGAATCCAACACAAATGTCTGGTAGTGCATGTGCTGACAGTGTGTCCTAATTGATTGCAGTGACTACAACATAAATCAAAAGCATTCTTAATGTGTGCAGTGTTGTTAAACTTTTGTTTTTGTTTATAAACATGCTGATTAACCTTTTTGGGATTTTTAGTTCCTTTTTATGCTACAAATTTAGGTGTTGGATATTTATCAGGATGCACAATATCTTCTTCATTTAGTGGTGGTGTGTATCCTACTCCATACTTTTTCTTACCTGTCCTAGAGCCTTTTAATCTAACAAACAAAGATGTCTTATAGTTATATATTTTATCTATAGTAGCTTTTAAGTAGTTATTTTCTTCTTTTAATTTTTCTTCATCCTTAAGTTCTTTTAAGTTTGACTCTATTTCCATGATCTTATTATTTTTATTTTTTAAGTCTTCACATAATAATTCATTTGCTCTTTTGGTTTCAGTTAAACTTTGACCTAACCTTTCTACTTCATTTTTTAGAAATATGTTAGCCTTTTCTTGGTTTAGCAAACTTAATTTAACTATTTTCATTTGCTTAACTACTGTTTTATATTTTTCATATAGCTCATTGAAGGCATCTTCAAGACTATCAGAATCGGATTCAGAATAGGAAGTAAAAGAAGTTTATGAATTTACCTGATCTAGTCCTGCCATGAGGACTAGGTTTGCCTTTTCTTCTTCTTCAGATTCTAAGCTTGAGGAGTCCAAACTGGTGGCCTCTTCATTATCCCATGCTACAGCCATTGCCTTTTTCTTGTATTTTCTGAACTTCCTTTCTTTGCCTTTCTTCTTGTTGGATCTTTCTGCTTGATCATTTTTCTTCAGCTTTGGACATTCAGATTTGTAATGTCCAGGTTGGTTGCATTTGTAGCAGGTTGGCTCCTTCTTCTTATCTTTCTTGAAAAATCTTTTGGAGCCAAACTTCTTCTTCTTAGCAAAGATTCTTTGCAATTTTCTTGATAGCATCGTCTCATCATCACTATCATCTGATTTCTCCTTGGAATCTTCAGATGAAGAGGAATATGCAACCTTCAAAGCATTTGGCATTTTCCTTTTCGAAGAATTTTCAGAAAATCTCTCCATGTTAATTTCATGGGCCATGAGGGATCCAATTAGTTTATTAATAAATAGTTGAGTTAAATCATGTGCTTCCTCAATGGCAGTAACTTTAGGAGTCCAAACATTAATTAAAGATCTTAGGATTTTTCTAACTGTTTCTTCATTAGTAAGAACTTTTCCTAGAGAGCTTAATCCTACTATTATGTTGGAAAACCTGTTATACATCTGAGTTATGTTTTCATTTGGGAGCATTTTGAATTGTTCATATTGGGATACAAGAATATCTATTCTAGTTTGTTTAACCCTATCAGTACCTTCATATGGGACTTGTAGTTTGTCCCACATTTCTTTTGCAGTTCTACAAGCCGATAATCTATTAAACTCTCTTTTAGAAAGGGCACAGGAAAGATAATTTTTGGCCGTATAGTTTAATGACATATTTCTCTTATCAGCTATGGAAAGACCAGAGGAGGATTCACCAAGGATTTGGAAATCACCTTGTTCTATTACCTGTCACAGATCAAAATCTATACCTCTGATGAAGCATTCCATCCGCATCTTCCAATACTGATAATCTTCACCATCAAAGAATGGTGGCCTTGTAACAGACTGGCCTTCATAGTTGTGAGCTTCAGCTGCCATCTCTTCTCAAATCTTTAGATTCTTCTGAGAAGACCTTGCTCTGAAACCACTTGTTGGATCGAAATGACACTAATGATGTCCTAGAGGGGGGTGAATAGGACTTCTTGATCACTTTAAAAATTTTATCTGAAATTAAACAGCACTAAATAAATCTATTAGTATTTAGTGTAGTGTGTGATTCAAGTGTAAATTGGCGGAAACAATCACACAAATGCACAAGGAGATTTATCCTGGTTCGGCCCTTCCCACATGGAAGTCCTACATCCAGTCCTCAAGCCAACCACTTGAGATTTCACTAACTGCCAATAAACTTTGGCCTTCTCTCACCCTTGAGAGGAATTACAAGCCCACTTGCTCCCAAGCAAGTCTTCCCTTACCAGGGGTACAAGACTACCTTCTACAAGGTCTTCCCTACACAAGAGGGGAACAGCAGGAATAAACCTCCTGCAGAAATTACACAGAAAGAGATGTAAAAATACTTGTGTGTTTGTCTCAAGAATGAGCAAACACACCTAATTCAGAAAGGATAAAAAGATAGGATTTGCAACTACAATCATTTCTGAACAAGGAGGGTGGATTAAAAAATATCCTATTACAATTGCCACCCAGAACAAGACTTCTGTGAGAATGAGAGAGCTTTTGGGAATTTTCGGAGTATGGATCTCTCAATCTTGCAGCTTGGAAGAAGGCTTGTGGAGATCTCTTGTTCACTAGATGGCTTCTGAAAAATTCTAAGTATATGTTCACTTTAGTGTGTTGGTTATTTCTGGCTCCTTTCAAACTTCGGCTTCTTTTACAATCCTCAGAAGAATGTAGCCGCTTGAAAATGGCCGTTAGGGATCTGGCCGTTTGAGGAGAGACCTTGATCCTTTGGATGCTGGTTGAAGTTGTTGTCCATAGGTCCTTCTGCCTTTGCTTCTTTCCAATGCCTTTTGAACGAGGCTTGCAGCTTCACAGCTAAAGGGTCAACTTCCAATTAAATGAACTGTGAAAGCTCCATGCTGAAAACATGCTTCAATAAATGACCTGTAGTGGAGACAAGACAAAAAGGCTGGGTACCTCCATACTTTTGTAGGTAGGTGAGTCATAGAAAAATACAAAGTATGGAAACCTTAGACAGATAGTTTTTCAGACCAATAACAGTTGGACAGACAGTTTGCAACAGAAGGTATGGACAGGTTCTGACAGTGGTAGGTGAGCCTCTGTCAGATGCCATGCGCCTGAAAAAAAAAACAATAAATGCAACATATCTTCTGTATTGAAGAAAATATGGACTACTATTATGAAGCAAGAGACCAATTTGAATAAATATTTCAGATATAAACATAAACAAATTTAGATGAATATTTTAAGTATAATATGTGTAACACCCCGAAAATTTAGTGATTTAAAAATTTTAGAAATAAAGGGGAATAAATTAAATAATCAGATTGGAGAGACTTCCAACACCATGTATTAATGATCCATTAACAAGATTTGGGCCAATGGAGCACATTTGACCTAAGGATGAAAACTAGGACAGGAAATTACACAGTAATTCGTGTATGTAATTATGCCATAATTAGAGAGAGCAATTTAGGGTTAAAATATGGGTGATTAGTCATGTAAGGTAAGCCAAAACCGAACCCAACCCCAATTGGTGGTTTCCTAAACCGTTGCTACCTCCTTTGGAGGAAAGAGTCCCAGATTTCTTGGAAAGTAGGAAACAAAACTCGTAGCCCCCTTTCCTAGTCTCGTTAGGACAGGTAAATACAACCTAAATCTATAAGAACTCATCCTTAAACTCTTGGGGAAGGTTTAACAACGAGTTGGGGTCGTTTGGAGGCAGGCTAGGGCTTCTGAGGAGAAGGAGAAAGGCTGGGAACCTGGAGCTTCATCCCCCTTCATCCTCTGCTGCGTCCAGAACGTTGACTGGTCTTAGATCTTCATAAATGTAAGTGTTCTCAGGCCAGGATTAAAGAAAACCAACACCATCATATAGATTTTCGAGTCTAGGATCATTTTCACTTGGTTTGACTCAATTTCATGGAGTATACATTGCGTATTTGTAGTTTTCCCTAAGTCACGCACAGTTAGGGCTTTTCCCGTTCTTCTTATTATGCATACGATTTAAGACCGAGTTAGACTACACTTACTTCATGAAAGTTCTTATACTTGCAGTTATGATCATCTTTTATGTTGAACATTTTTCCCAAAAGTCTATCGTTAGAGAGTTACAAGCATGGTAAGAGAGTCTCTGCATGATACTGCGATTTCGGGCTACACTTAGCTTTCTGTTCTTCATATGTTTTCTCAGGATTCGAGACCGAATTAGATCAAACCTCCAACATCAAAGTTCTTCTACTAGTTGTTCTCGTCATCTTTCATGTTGAATGTTTTGTCTAGATGTCATTCATTAGAGTGTTATAAGAGGGGAAAGTGAATCACTGCATGAGACGTGTTTTCTGGTTACACTGGAGTCATATGTTTTTGTCTGTGAGGGCCACTAGTGTCGACACTACTTGAACTAGTGTCGACACACTATCCCAAAACAGCCCAGAAGGTGTTCTGGGAAGGTCTCTAGTGTCGACACTACCTGATCTAGTGTCGACACACTGTCCCAGTTTGACCCAGAAAATTTCTGGGAGCTGATCTAGTGTCGACACTACCTGATCTAGTGTCGACACACTGTCCCATATTGGCCAGAAGGTTTTCTGGAAGCTGTCTCTAGTGTCGACACTAATTCATCTAGTGTCGACACTACTTGATCATTTTGCCTTGTATTTGAAGCATTGTGTCGACACTACTTGATCTAGTGTCGACACTACTTGACCAGTTCTGCATTATTTTGTCTTGTGTTTGAAGCACTGTGTCGACACCAGTCAGGGATGTGTCGACACTACCCTTACAAAATTTTGCATATTTTGGGTCTGATCATTCCATTATGTCTACAAACATGTGCATGATGTTATATAATATGCATGGACCTAAAATAAATCAACCCATTGAAGAGAATGGTAATGATATGAATACGATTCTAATGTGTAATTGTGATTGTCCTTATGTTCATTGGTTTATCTTGTGATCTTACTTATTGTCAAATGATAAGATAAGAACATGATATGAATGTGGGATGAATACATGTTAGTATGGACCTGTTAGTGGAGTTAATGTCATGATTTGCATATGAGTTTCAATAGTTGCATGCTTTCCGGTGTTAAATTAATTATCTGTCCATCTGCATACATGTTAGGAAAGCACATGTTCTGCATATGATCTGTCTTTAGAAACATCCTCATGTCAAGACATTAATGAATTATGAAACATAAGATACGTCGTTATCCTGCCTTGTTCTCTTGAGCTACTTGACATACCTTGACTCTATGAATGATCATGTTCCTTTTTACTATGAGCTTGCCATTGAAACTCTGTGGCCATAATATGAATATGTTTGTTCGGCACAACGTGGGACTTCGGTCCAATTTGACTAATGCCTGTGCAATAAGGGCTCTGTCTGGTCCTGGGGAGGAGCACCCCAACGTACTTATTAACCGCGGGAGTATGGACTTGTGGTGCATGGCATGGCACTGATACGATATGCAAGATTTGTGTGAATGTGCCTTTGTTTGATATGATAAGTCTGATTTGATCTGATATGATATGATTTGATATGATACGTCTGATTATGTGAACGTATGATATCTGTGAATATGGCCAATCTTCTTTGATATGATTATATTCTTGAAATATCTGTCCATTGTATATGAAGCTCGACATTTGATCTGATATGATATCCGTTCTACTCTGCTATTCAACTTGTTAGAAAAGCATGCATTGTCATCATATTCATATGCATATCTGCCTATTAAAATGTTAATCATGTATACTAGTGCCCGCACAATATTGAGATGTAAATCCTACTGAGCTAGTTCGCTCACCCCTATCATCCTACCCTTTTCAGGTAGTGATGAGGAACCAGTGGAGTCATATGGGACATGGCAAGAGTGACGAGCACCTATCATATGAATAGTTGTCAGCTTAGAAATAGAAATTTGAGTAGTCGATGTATTAGAGAAACGTTGTTATTTGATTAATAAACCTTTCAGTCGATTCTTCTTATGTGAGGTTGTATCTAGTTGAATGGAATGGAATAAAGTATACTTTTGGTGACCATATTACAGTCTCGAATGTGTTATTATTTTCAATTGTGACTCTGCGCTATTCAACTGTGATACGCCTGTTTGTATCATTCACGTCCCCCGGTATTTATTCCGCTGCTAAATATCGGGGCATGACAATATGTCTCATTTTGTCAGAAAATAATAATCTGATAGACTGAGAAGAAATATTCAGTCAATGTTGGTTCTAATAGAAATCATATCAAGGAAGATAAAAAGATATGCAATTAATATTTCATAAGATAATAAAATAGTATTTGCACAGAAAAAGTACAAGTACAGGACTTGTTAGTGAAGTCAGATGCAGAAGAAGGTGTAATTCGACTTCATTGGAGATTAGATCATTCGACTTTGAAAGTCGGATAGAAATGCATTAGAATGATATAATTTGACTTCAGAAGTCGGATACAGAAACATTTAGACAGTCATAATTTGACTTCTATGGAGTTAGACAGAATAGACAGAGAATTCGACTTTAGAAGTCGGATACAGAAGAATTTGACTTCTGAGAGTTGAAGTCCAGAATGAAGTATTCGACTGTATACAGTCGGATTCACTGGAGTTAGAATTCCGAAGCATTCGACTGTATGAAGTCGAAGTTGGTAGTCGGATACAGTGTAGTTGACTAGACTTAGAAAATTTTCGAGATGATTTTGTGCAAAGACATTTCGATTCTAAAGGAGTTGGAGTCCACAGTCGAATTCATAGAGTAGTCTGTGGACTTAAAAGTTTTCGGGATAGAGTTTGTCCAAACTATTTTTCTGTGTTATGAATATTTAATTTGTAGAAAGTCTTTTAAAGGTTTTGTCATAGCAAAAACACAAGGTTGTAATAATCTTAAATTATTTTCTGAGGAGTAGTTGCTCAACAAACGCGACGCCTCTGCATGTGCCATGCGGCGCGCATGCAGACGCGCACCCCGGGAAACGACGTTAGAAACGCGTCGACTAGGGCGGTCACGATTCTCAGAATCGCGTTGCCTGGTCTGGTCACATTTCTAAAAATGCCAACAGAAGCTGGTTTAGCCTAGTTCTAGGCCTCCAGCCCACACCACCTGTACATAACCTGTTAAAAACATTTCATACATGCTATTCTGGGCCGCACACCGGCCACTAAACCCACTAAGTGAGGATCCACGAGGTTCCGAAGATGCACGACGTTACATTACTATCATCTAAAAGGAAATTTCGACCTCGCGGATCCTCATGTAAAGCAATAAACACAACATGTACTATCATCTAAAAGGAATTAAAAGCTTACTCAAATAGGTAAGGATACACTTTAAACATTTCCTCTGCCAATTCCCATGTATCTTCTCCACCTTGCATGCTATCCCATCTGACCCTTACCAATTCAATTTCTTTATTTCTCAGCTGTTGTGTTCTGCGGCCTGTGATCTGCACTGGATATTCTGGCATAGACATGTCAGGCTTCAAATCATCACGCTGATAGATGACTAGTTGTGACAGATCTTTAATGTATTTTCTCAACATAGAAACATAGAAGACATCATGAGCATTTGTGAAATCTGCTGGCAAATCAATTCTGTATGTTGTCTCTCCAATTCTTTCCAAAACATGGAAAGGGCCCACAAATCTTAGGCTAAACTTACCTTTCTTACTGAATCTCAAAACACCCTTTGTAGGAGAAACTCTCAGAAAAACATAATCTCCAACCTCAAATTGAAGTGGCCTGCGTCGGGTGTCTGCATAACGTTTTTGTTGACTTTGGGCTGTTTGCAACTTCTCTTTGATAAATCTGACCATTTCTGTAGTCTGTTGAATCAATTCAGGACCAATAACCTGCCTCTCTCCAACTTCATGCCAGTTCAATGGTGTTCTACATGGCCTACCATACAAGGCTTCATAAGGTGCCATCCCAATGCTGGTGTGATAACTATTATTATAAGCAAATTCCACCATTCCCAGATGGTGTTCCCCACTGCCTCCCCACACTAGACAACAAGCTCGTAACATATCTTCAATTGTCTGAATAGTTCTTTCTGCCTGGCCATCTATTTGTGGGTGATAAGCTGAACTGTACCTCAGTTCTGTGCCAACAACTCTCTGTAGACTTCTCTAAAAACCAGAAGCAAATCTTGGATCCCTGTCAGAAACAATTGTCTTCGGAATACCGTACAATGGTACAATTTTGTCAACATAAATTCTTGCTAATCTGTCTACAGTCCAAGACATACTCACTGCTAACATTCTGCATACCTTGGTCAATCTGTCCACAAACACCCATATACCATTGTGCCCTGTAGCTGTCCTCGGTAGTCCTGCCACAAAGTCCATAGTAATATCATCCCACTTCCACTGCGGGATTGGTAATGGCTGAAGTAGCCCTCCTGGCTTCTGATGCTCTACTTTTATCTGCTGACAAACTGAACACCTTGCAATAAAGAATGCTATTTCTCTTTTCATATGTTGCCACCAAAAATGCTTTTTCAAGTCTTAATACATTTTAGTACTGCCTGGGTGAATGGTGTGCCTGGATTTATGTGCTTCCTCTAGAACTCTTTGCTTTACTTCCACCTCTACTGGTACATATAACCTACCTCTGAGTCTGACTACACAATTATCATCAATTGTGACACCCTCCATTTTGACAATTTCTGCTAAATTCACATCTGTCCTATGGGCTTCAACAGTTTGCCAATACAAGGATGGCTCAATAGCATTATTAGCTGGCACAACTCGCCGCTGACTGCTTGGAACATACAATGAATTTCTTGCTATTGCTTCATACAATTTCCATTCCTTAATCATCATGTGACTCAGATATGCTTTTCAGCTTAATGCATATGCTACAACATTTGCTTTACCCAGATGGTAAGCCAAACTAAAATCATAATCTTTTAAATATTCTACCCACCTACGTTGATGAAGATTCAAATCTTTCTGAGAAAAAATATATTTCAAACTTTTATGATCTGTGAAAATTTCAAACCTCTTTCCATAAAGGTAATGTCTCCACATCTTCAAAGCAAAAACAATTGCTGCTAACTCCAGATCATGTGTTGGGTAGTTGTATGGCCCTATATTTTTACTCTCATATATAGGTGTTAAACTGTACTTATGTATGTGTGAGAATGTGTATATAAATTATTTTTAGTCTTGTTGTAAATATGTATGTATATATTATGTATATTAGGAAATGCATTGCATAGATGATATTATACTAAAAATATACATTGTAAATGGTACATAACTGTGTGGTGTATATATAGAATTTTCTGCAGTTTTAAGTTCAGGTTTAGAGGCCAGTAGACGTCAAAATATGTGGACGCCGACCCCAAGTCAGCGGCCACATCGATGGACGCTAACCCAGTATAGACGGCTAGTGATCTGGACGTTTATCTCCCAGATCTGCTGCGATTTCAGATCCAGAAACGCCTCCGGAAATGTGCCCTTGATTTAGGGAAACCGTCCCCAACGGTAACCCAACCTTACTCTCTTTGCATCTTTGACCCTTAGCCTATAAAATACTCAGATTCTGGCCGGAGATGACCCTTTTGACTCTTGGGTCAAAAACCCTATTTTTTCTGTGCGAAAACCTATTTTGGAACCCTTGGATCTGGCGACTGGCGACTTCCTCCGGCATTCTTCAATGACAAAAGAGGAGTCAATACATGCGGGAACGACTTCCCCACACTGGAGTACAGAGGAGATCAACAGGGAATCCGGATAAAGAGAGTTTTGAAGGCTCTTTGGCACAAGCCGAGGAGGGCTTCTCCGACCAAATTCGAAGAGTAGAGATTTTATCCAATGCAAGTAACCTACCCACATCATCCTTACATGTGTCCAGTATGTCCTAGGATTTTACAGATTTTCTCGAGTCCTGGAACCCCCCATTCAAATGATTTTTCTTAGGTGCAGTTTGTGTTTTGCACAGACGGGATATTAACGGCATGATCCTCTGCCGTTAATATCCTGAGTTGACGGCATTATTTGTTGCTGTTAACTTCTAGACGGCCATTCCTTTGCCGTTAAGTTCGTCAGTCTACAACAGTTTGCAGATCTAACCCTTATAAACTATTTTCCGAGGTTTTTCGCATGAGGATATATGATAAATTTTATATGTTATGTAGTACGAGTGTGAGATCATGATGCATATTTTCTGTGAAAATTTTTACTTAAGGCTGAAATTATGAAAATTTCAGAAATGCTGATAAATAGGTTTTGAGCATTTCCATTTACTGTTTGTATGATCCCTGTAAACTTTAAATGTAAGAAAATTTCTGTGATATGTACATTGATATCAGAACTTACTGTTAAAATTTGGTAGTTTTCTGATGACTGTATAGTTTACTAGATTTCTGACATGAAAATAGTGAGCATGATTAATTAATGTAGGAATTTTAATAAATAGTGTGAAAATAGTTAAATCCTCAGAATTGGTAATATGGTTAGTACTGTCAGTATGCATGTGTAGCGTGTACTATAGGTCTGAATGATGACTACTATATAAATTGGGTTATTTTAACCTTAGATAATATCACTGTTTGAATTTTGTTAAATAGTATATATTCCAGAAAATTTTCAAATTTCGTATACGTGATCTGTGAATAGTAAATGCCCTGTGGTTAAATTTTCATGCAAATTGGATAACTGTGGATACTGAGTTGTACATTTCATGTAAAATGATTACATTAATACATGTTTAGTATAATTACTGTTAAAAAATTAGTTAACTACAGTATGATTAGTGTTAATAATGGCTGATGTGAATTCTGTCAACAGTAATACCATGTTAGGTGATACTGAAGTAAGAAAATGTGTGAGTACCGAGTGCATATAAGAATTGTACATTATGTGTGTGTTAAACCAATTAGAAGAATGTGAAAAATGTGCCGAGGGTGACACTGCTACCTAGAGGGTTGTGGAACTGTACTGTGGTAAAGTCCCCACAGGAAAGTTCAATGTGTGTGATGTCCCATGGGCATTGGGATTAAATCCTGGGGGCGAACAAGTATCGCTGGTTAGGGTGGATAGTACTTCTCCCGGTTCTGCGCAGTAACTAAGATCTATCATTGTATTGCCTAGGTGATAGATGTGTGTATAATGTGATTAGTGTGTGTCCTTCTATGGTGGTTTGGGCTATGTGTCACAGCATATAAAACATGAACTTATGTTAATGAAAGTGCATGTGCGAATCGTGAAACTAGAGTAATTGAGCATGTGTTGTTTTAGACCCTTGTGACAGCATGTAAAATGTTAATCTTATATACTAATGTTTTCGTTCATAATAAATAGCCAGTTTCATGTGTATAAACATGTTATCCATGTGATAATCATTAGAAAATCCATGATAGAAATGATTTGTTGTTAAGATGAAAATCTCCATATTTAGTTTAGTTTTCATTTAACATGTGAATATGATAAATTGATCTATTAATAGTTGTGTAGAAAGCATGTTTAGGCTTTAATTTGACAAATTAGTAACCCATGCCATCTACATGTATGTTTAGTGTTACTTGTTGAGTTCTTTGAACTCATTCTTGCTTCGGCGTACAGGTGTTGAGACTACTTCTTCCGAGGAGATTGTTAGGAGCGACTCGGAGCGAGAGTAGTGTACCTTGGTGGATTGACATTGTATTTCATTTCATAAGTATGTAATGAGAGACTCTGCATAGTCTCATATGGATAATGTAGTTATTTTAGAAAAAGTTGTGGACATTGTACTTATTTTAAAATTCTTAGTTATTTCATGTTAATTTCTTTTCTTCTATATAGACTGTGGGTAAATGTGGATGATGGAATAAGATGGCTTTCAGTTCTTTAAATTCCGCTGTCATATGTTATGTATTTATGTACGTTTCAGCCTAATATATAATAGTTGGGTAAATGTCCCACTATAGCGACGTTTGTTATATCGATGAGGGTTGGTATAACCGTACCGGTATAAGAAGGGTCGTTACAGAGATTGGTATCAGAGCGAGAGGTTGAAATTGTATATAAATATGCACATATTACCATCATCTTCATTGTATACTAAGTCTGTGTAGATTGTCCACATAGTTAGGAACTAGTTAGATAGCAGTTTCTAATTGTGAATTGAATCACCTTGCAGGCTATGGCTTCACGTGGTAGACGTGGTGTTCCTGCTCGTGAGGGAGAGCAGAGGAGAGATGAGCCTAGGCGTGAGGATCAGGGAGAACAGCAGGCTCGAGCACCCCAGGGTCCTGTGCTTCCCCCACCGCCACCAGTAGACTATGGAGTATTCATGCAGGGTTTAGTGCAGGCTATGCAGATGCAGGCCCACACCCAGGCTGCTCTCCAGGCTCAGTTAGAGGCTCAGCAGGCTCAGGTTAGAATGATAGACATAGTAGTCTGTTTTACTTGATGATATGTTTATTATGTTGCTATACTATATGTGTTGCTTATGATGTTTGCTGTGGCAGGCTCAAGTGCCAGTTCCCCCAGCTCAGGACCATGGTGGATCCTCCATCATGGAACAGTTTAAGCAGATGTCGCCACCTTCTTTTAAGGGGGAGAGCGATCCATTATTAGCTGAGAGCTAGATGAGGGAGATTGAGAAGATCTTCCGGGCTATTAGGTGTGCTGAGGAGGACAAGGTCACTTTAGCCACCTATATGTTGCAGGTATGTGTAAATTAATTTGGTGGTTATTTCTTTAAGTATAGATTATGTTGGTTAGTCCTTATGGGTGGTTTTGGCAGGAGCGAGCCGACGTATGGTGGTCCTCGTTGTTACATACCAGGTTCGAGGATGGTGCTGTGGAGATTGGTTGGGACGAGTTCGTGAGGCTCTTCCGAGCCAAGTTTGTCCTGGAGCACATCCAGGACAAGATGGAGCAAGAGTTCATTTCGTTGACTCAAGGCTCCATGACCGTGCTGGAGTACGAGGCCAGGTTTGCAGAATTATCAAAGTATGCTCCTCATATAGTAGCTGATGAGCGCAAGAAGGCGAAGACGTTTGTGATGGGGCTGAGACCAACACTGAGGACGAGGTTGGTGGCCTTCGACCATTGTACCCTCGAGGCAGCACTTAGCGTGGCGTGTCGGCAGGAGGGAGAGATGGAACAGTATCTAGAGGAGAAGAAGGCTTCTCAGAAGAGGCCAGCAGCTCCATTTCAGAGGCAAGAGAGAAAGAAGGAGACTTTTCAGTCACCGCAGCATCCCGTGGCATCGGGTAGCAGTCAGGTACCTTCTCAACGTTCCCCTAATGGTAAGAAGGAGTGTCCTCATTGCGGGAGGGCACATGGTGGTACGAAATGTTGGAAGTTGGCGGGGAAATGCTTGAAGTGCGGAAGCAGCGAGCATAGGATCAAGGAATGCCCCAGACTGCAGCAGGGAGGTCAGCGTGGAGCGGCACCAGCTCCAACAGCGGCAGCAGCAGCGCTAGCGACAGGATGACCAGGGAGACCTCGAGCCCCAGCTCGAGTGTTTGCGTTAGCTCGTGAGGACGCCGAGCAGGCGGATCACGTCACCGAAGGTACGGTTTTGTTCTTAGGTGTTCATGCTCGGGTTTTGTTCGATACGGGTGCTACCCACTCGTTCATTACTGAGCATTTTGCTAGGCAGTTAGCCTTAGAGTCAGGGATAGGGTCTGACGATTTAGAAGTCCCTTTGTCTGTGCACACACCTGCGGGCACGGCATCGACTAGGAAGTGTATTCCGTCTTTACTGGTGTGCATTGAGGATAGAATCCTAGAAGGGTGTTTCTTCTTGCTAAAGATGAAGGACTACGATGCTATTCTTGGTCTGGATTGGCTAGAGGAGCACTATGCATTAGTAGATTGTCATGGGAAGAAGATTGTTTTCCGCATTCCTGGTGAGGATGAATTTTCTCATCCTTTGCCGAGGAACTTGGAAGGGAAGTTTGTCATCTCGGCCATGAGGGCGATAAGAATGATGAACAAGGGTTGTGACGCTTTTCTTGCCAGCGTGGTATTAGTACCCAAGGCTGATGAGTCACTTACCCTTGCGGAAATTGATGTAGTGCGGGAGTTTCCAGATGTTTTTCCTGATGATTTATCTAGATTGCCACCGGCTAGAGAGATAGAGTTCACTCTAGAGTTGCTTCCAGGCACCTCTCCTATCTCAAAGGCACCTTATCGGATGGCACCTGCGGAATTAACAGAACTAAGGAAGCAGTTGCTGGATTTGTTAGATAAGGGATTCATTCGCCCTAGCGTTTCCCCTTGGGGCGCACCTTTTTTATTCGTGAAGAAGAAGGATGGGTCACTCAGGTTATGCATCGATTATAGGAAGCTAAACCAAGTGACGGTGAAGAACAAGTATCCCTTACCCCGGATTGAGGATTTGTTCGACCAGCTACAGAATGTATCAGTCTTTTCCAAGATTGATTTGCATTCTGGCTATCATCAGTTAAGGATTAGGAGTGAGGATGTGTCCAAGACGGCCTTTAGAACCCGTTATGGACATTATGAGTTTTTGGTCCTTCCTTTTGGTCTAACCAACGCCCCGGCAGCGTTCATGGATCTCATGAATAGGGTATTTAGACCATATTTAGATAGTTTTGTGGTAGTTTTCATTGATGATGTGTTGGTCTATTCTTCGGATGAGGCCACACACCGTCAGCATTTGAGAGTTGTATTAGAGGTTCTCCGTGAGCACAAGCTGTATGCAAAATTCAGCAAGTGCGATTTTTGGTTGCGTGAGGTTCATTTCCTTGGGCATGTTATCTCCGGTGCTGGTGTAGCAGTGGATCCGGCGAAGGTCCAGGCTGTTATGGATTGGGAAATTCCCAAGACTCCTTCGGAGATTTGGAGTTTTCTTGGTTTGGCGGGTTATTATCGGCGATTCATTGAGAGATTTTCATCCATCGCCGCACCATTGACTCAGCTAACGAGGAAGGGAGTAAAGTTTATCTGGTCTGAGGAGTGTGAGAGTAGTTTTCAATTATTGAAGACTAAGCTCACTTCGGCTCCTGTGTTAATTTTGCCGAGCGGTGTAGAGGGTTTTGCTATCTACACAGATGCATCTCGGATTGGCCTTGGCTGTGTATTGATGCAGCAAGGAAGGGTAGTAGCGTATGCTTCTCGTCAATTGAAGGAGCATGAGCGAAACTGTCCGACTCATGATCTTGAGCTTGCGGCAGTGGTTCATGCACTAAAGATCTGGAGACACTATCTTTACGGTGTCAGATTTGAGGTGTTCACTGACCAGAAGAGTCTGAAGTATCTTTTCTCCCAAAAGGAATTAAACCTGAGACAGAGAAGATGGATTGAGTTCCTGAAGGACTATGACTTCGACCTCCAGTAACATCCTGGAAAGGCGAATGTCGTAGCAGATGCTCTTAGTAGGAAGAGATCGTCTCTCCAGCGGGATTGGAAGATGTTGGAGGATGCAACGTGTGCGATGACTGAGTTAGAACCATCATTGTGTCAGGCTTTTGTAGCTCAGTTGTCCATTAGGTCTTCGGTGTTGGATGAGGTGATCGAGCAACAAAAAGCTGACCCTAGACTCCAAGAGTTACTGGGCAAGGCGAGCATTGCTCGTGATGAAGAAGGTGTGATTAGATTCCATCACCGTGTCTGTGTACCAGACATTGTAGATGTTCGTGAGCATGTTTTAGCAGAAGCTCATAGGTCTAGATTCTCTATTCATCCAGGTAACACTAAGATGTACCAGGATTTGAAGAGATCTTTTTGGTGGTCTGGCATGAAGAAGAATGTAGCGGAGTATGTGTCTAGGTGTATAGTATGCCAGCAAGTGAAGGCCGAGCGGCAACGACCATCTGGACTTATGCAGAAAATGGAGATCCCAGTATGGAAGTGGGAGGCTGTCACTATGGATTTTGTCACGGGTTTGCCTCGATCTAGGCGGGGTAATGACTCGATTTGGGTAGTTGTAGATAGATTCTCGAAGACTGCGCATTTCTTACCTATGAAGAAGAAGCAGTCAGGAGAGAGCTTAACTAGATTGTATATTGGTAGCATTATTAGATTGCATGGTGTCCCGAAGTCGATTATTTCGGATCGAGATCCTAGATTTACTTCGAGATTATGGAAGGGTCTTAAAGATGCGTTAGGTTCGGAGTTGAAGCTTAGTTCGACTTTTCATCCACATACAGATGGACAGTCCGAGAGGACTATCCAGACACTCGAGGATATGTTGAGGGCGTGTGTTCTGGATTGGAAGGATGATTGGGAGCGCCATTTACCTCTAGTGGAGTTCGCATACAACAACAGTTTTCATGCGCGCATTGGTATGGCTTCATTTGAAGTATTGTATGGTAGGCCTTGTAGATCTCCTTTATGTTGGGAGGAGACGGGTGATAGGCAGCTAATTGGTCCGGAGTTAGTTCAGGAGACTTCAGATAAGGTTCAGTTGATCAGGAAGAGGCTTGTTGCGGCACAGGATAGGCAGAAGAGTTATGCCGACAACAAGAGGAAGGATTTAGAGTTCGAGGTAGGTGAGCATGTTTTCTTGAAGATTTTGCCTACTCGCGGTGTAGTTAGATTTGGCAGGCATGGTAAGTTAAGTCCTAGATTCATTGGCCCGTATGAGATTCTCAAACGATTGGGCAACGTGGCATATGAGCTAGCTTTACCCCCAGCGTTAGCTAGTGTTCATCCTGTTTTCCACGTTTCTATTCTCAGGAGGTATGTCAGAGATCCATCTCATGTTATTAGCCACGAGCCAGTGGAGATCCAGCCAAATCTTTCTTATGTGGAGCAACCAGTAGCTATTCTTGACTGGAAGGTTCAGCACCTCCGGAACAAGAGCATTGCGTCGGTGAAAGTCTTATGGCGCAACTTCTCGCGAGAGGAGGCTACTTGGGAGCTTGAGGATGCAATGAAAAGGGAGTATCCTCAGTTGTTTGAGTAGTGTCAGTCTAACTTCGAGGACGAAGTTTCCTTAAGAGGGAGAGGGTATAAGGCCCTATATTTTTACTCTCATATATAGGTGTTAAACTATACTTATGTATGTGTGAGAATGTGTATATAAATTATTTTTAGTCTTGTTGCCAGTAGATGTCAAAATATGTGGACGCCGACCCCAAGTCAGCGGCCACATCGATGGACGCTAACCCAGTATAGACGGCCAGTGATCTGGAAGTTTATCTCCCAGATCTGTTGCGATTTCAGATCTGAAAACGCCTCCGGAAATGTGCCCTTGATTTAGGGAAACCGTCCCCAATGGTAACCCAACCTTACTCTCTTTGCGTCTCCGACCCTTAGCCTATAAAATACCCAGATTCCGGACGGAGATGACCCTTTTGACTCTTGGGTCAAAAACCCTATTTTTTCTGTGCGAAAACCTATTTTGGAACCCTTGGATCCGGCGACTGGCGACTTCCTCCGGCATTCTTCAACGAAAAAGAGGAGTCAATACATGCGGGAACGACTTCCCCACACTGGAGTACAGAGGAGATCAATAGGGAATCCGGATAAAGAGAGTTTTGAAGGCTCTTTGGCACAGGCCGAGGAGGGCTTCTCCGACCAAATTCGAAGAGTAGAGATTTTATCCAAGGCAAGTAACCTACCCACATCATCCTTACATGTGTCCAGTATGTCCCAGGATTTTACAGATTTTCTCGAGTCCTGGAACCCCCCATTCAAATGATTTTTCTTAGGTGCAGTTTGTGTTTTGCACAGACGGGATATTAACGGCATGATCCTCTGCCGTTAATATCCTGAGTTGACGGCATTATTTGTTGCCGTTAACTTCTAGACGGCCATTCCTTTGCCGTTAAGTTCGTCAGTCTGCAACAGTTTGCAGATCTGACCCTTATAAACTATTTTCCGAGGTTTTTCGCATGAGGATATATGATAAATTTTATATGTTATGTAGTACGAGTGTGAGATCATGTTGCATATTTTCTGTGAAATTTTTTACTTAAGGCTGAAATTATGAAAATTTCAGAAATGCATGATAAATAGGTTTTGAGCATTTCCATTTACTGTTTGTATGATCCCTATAAACTTTAAATGTAAGAACATTTCTGTGATATGTACATTGATATCAGAACTTATTGTTAAAATTTGGTAGTTTTCTGATGACTGTATAGTTTACTAGATTTCTGACTTGAAAATAGTGAGCATGATTAATTAATGTAGGAATTTTAATAAATAGTGTGAAAATAGTTAAATCCTCAGAATTGGTAATATGGTTAGTACTGTCAGTATGCATGTGTAGCGTGTACTATAGGTCTGAATGATGACTACTATATAAATTGGGTTATTTTAACCTTAGATAATATCACTGTTTGAATTTTGTTAAATAGTATATATTCCAGAAAATTTTGAAATTTCGTATATGTGATCTGTGAGCAGTAAATGACCTGTGGTTAAATTTTCATGCAAATTGGATAACTGTGGACACTGAGTTGTACATTTCATGTAAAATGATTACATTAATACATGTTTAGTATAATTACTGTTAAAAAATTAGTTAACTATAGTATGATTAGTGTTAATAATGGCTGATGTGAATTCTGTCAACAGTAATACCATGTTAGGTGATACTGAAGTAAGAAAATGTGAGTACCGAGTGCATATAAGAATTGTACATTATGTGTGTGTTAAACCAATTAGAAGAATGTGAAAAATGTGCCAAGGGTGACACTGCTACCAAGAGGGCTGTGGAACTGTACTGTGGTAAAATCCCCACGGGAAAGTTCAATGTGTGTGATGTCCCATGGGCATTGGGATTAAATCCTGGAGGCGAACAAGTATCGCTGGTTAGGGTGGAGAGTACTTCTCCCGGTTCTGCGCAGTAACTAAGATCTATCATTGTATTGCCTAGGTGATAGATGTGTGTATAATGTGATTAGTGTGTGTCCTTCTATGGTGGTTTGGGCTATGTGTCACGGCATATAAAACGTGAACTTATGTTAATGAAAGTGCATGTGCAAATCGTGAAACTAGAGTAATTGAGCATGTGTTTTTTTAGACCCTTGTGACAGCATGTAAAATGTTAATCTTATATACTAATGTTTTCATTCATAATAAATAGCCAGTTTCATGTGTATAAACATGTTATCCATGTGATAATCATTAGAAAATCCATGATAGAAATGATTTGTTGTTAAGATGAAAATCTCCATATTTAGTTTAGTTTTCATTTAACATGTGAATATGATAAATTGATCTATTAATAGTTGTGTAGAAAGCATGTTTAGGCTTTAATTTGACAAATTAGTAACCCATGCCATCTACATGTATGTTTAGTGTTACTTGTTGAGTTCTTTGAACTCATTCTTGCTTCGGCGTACAGGTGTTGAGACTACTTCTTCCGAGGAGATTGTTAGGAGCGACTCGGAGCGAGAGTAGTGTACCTTGGTGGATTGACATTGTATTTCATTTCATAAGTATGTAATGAGAGACTCTGCATAGTCTCATATGGATAATGTAGTTATTTTAGAAAAAGTTGTGGACATTGTACTTATTTTAAAATTCTTAGTTATTTCATGTTAATTTCTTTTCTTCTATATAGACTGTGGGTAAATGTGGATGATGGAATAAGATGGCTTTCAGTTCTTTAAATTCCGCTGTCATATGTTATGTATTTATGTACGTTTCAGCCTAATATATAATAGTTGGGTAAATGTCCCACTATAGCGACGTTTGTTATATCGATGAGGGTTGGTATAACCGTACCGGTATAAGAAGGGTCGTTACAGAGATTGGTATCAGAGCGAGAGGTTGAAATTGTATATAAATATGCACATATTACCATCATCTTCATTGTATACTAAGTCTGTGTAGATTGTCCACATAGTTAGGAACTAGTTAGATAGCAGTTTCTAATTGTGAATTGAATCACCTTGCAGGCTATGGCTTCACGTGGTAGACGTGGTGTTCCTGCTCGTGAGGGAGAGCAGAGGAGAGATGAGCCTAGGCGTGAGGATCAGGGAGAACAGCAGGCTCGAGCACCCCAGGGTCCTGTGCTTCCCCCACCGCCACCAGTAGACTATGGAGTATTCATGCAGGGTTTAGTGCAGGCTATGCAGATGCAGGCCCACACCCAGGCTGCTCTCCAGGCTCAGTTAGAGGCTCAGCAGGCTCAGGTTAGAATGATAGACATAGTAGTCTGTTTTACTTGATGATATGTTTATTATGTTGCTATACTATATGTGTTGCTTATGATGTTTGCTGTGGCAGGCTCAAGTGCCAGTTCCCCCAGCTCAGGACCATGGTGGATCCTCCATCATGGAACAGTTTAAGCAGATGTCGCCACCTTCTTTTAAGGGGGAGAGCGATCCATTATTAGCTGAGAGCTAGATGAGGGAGATTGAGAAGATCTTCCGGGCTATTAGGTGTGCTGAGGAGGACAAGGTCACTTTAGCCACCTATATGTTGCAGGTATGTGTAAATTAATTTGGTGGTTATTTCTTTAAGTATAGATTATGTTGGTTAGTCCTTATGGGTGGTTTTGGCAGGAGCGAGCCGACGTATGGTGGTCCTCGTTGTTACATACCAGGTTCGAGGATGGTGCTGTGGAGATTGGTTGGGACGAGTTCGTGAGGCTCTTCCGAGCCAAGTTTGTCCTGGAGCACATCCAGGACAAGATGGAGCAAGAGTTCATTTCGTTGACTCAAGGCTCCATGACCGTGCTGGAGTACGAGGCCAGGTTTGCAGAATTATCAAAGTATGCTCCTCATATAGTAGCTGATGAGCGCAAGAAGGCGAAGACGTTTGTGATGGGGCTGAGACCAACACTGAGGACGAGGTTGGTGGCCTTCGACCATTGTACCCTCGAGGCAGCACTTAGCGTGGCGTGTCGGCAGGAGGGAGAGATGGAACAGTATCTAGAGGAGAAGAAGGCTTCTCAGAAGAGGCCAGCAGCTCCATTTCAGAGGCAAGAGAGAAAGAAGGAGACTTTTCAGTCACCGCAGCATCCCGTGGCATCGGGTAGCAGTCAGGTACCTTCTCAACGTTCCCCTAATGGTAAGAAGGAGTGTCCTCATTGCGGGAGGGCACATGGTGGTACGAAATGTTGGAAGTTGGCGGGGAAATGCTTGAAGTGCGGAAGCAGCGAGCATAGGATCAAGGAATGCCCCAGACTGCAGCAGGGAGGTCAGCGTGGAGCGGCACCAGCTCCAACAGCGGCAGCAGCAGCGCTAGCGACAGGATGACCAGGGAGACCTCGAGCCCCAGCTCGAGTGTTTGCGTTAGCTCGTGAGGACGCCGAGCAGGCGGATCACGTCACCGAAGGTACGGTTTTGTTCTTAGGTGTTCATGCTCGGGTTTTGTTCGATACGGGTGCTACCCACTCGTTCATTACTGAGCATTTTGCTAGGCAGTTAGCCTTAGAGTCAGGGATAGGGTCTGACGATTTAGAAGTCCCTTTGTCTGTGCACACACCTGCGGGCACGGCATCGACTAGGAAGTGTATTCCGTCTTTACTGGTGTGCATTGAGGATAGAATCCTAGAAGGGTGTTTCTTCTTGCTAAAGATGAAGGACTACGATGCTATTCTTGGTCTGGATTGGCTAGAGGAGCACTATGCATTAGTAGATTGTCATGGGAAGAAGATTGTTTTCCGCATTCCTGGTGAGGATGAATTTTCTCATCCTTTGCCGAGGAACTTGGAAGGGAAGTTTGTCATCTCGGCCATGAGGGCGATAAGAATGATGAACAAGGGTTGTGACGCTTTTCTTGCCAGCATGGTATTAGTACCCAAGGCTGATGAGTCACTTACCCTTGCGGAAATTGATGTAGTGCGGGAGTTTCCAGATGTTTTTCCTGATGATTTATCTAGATTGCCACCGGCTAGAGAGATAGAGTTCACTCTAGAGTTGCTTCCAGGCACCTCTCCTATCTCAAAGGCACCTTATCGGATGGCACCTGCGGAATTAACAGAACTAAGGAAGCAGTTGCTGGATTTGTTAGATAAGGGATTCATTCGCCCTAGCGTTTCCCCTTGGGGCGCACCTTTTTTATTCGTGAAGAAGAAGGATGGGTCACTCAGGTTATGCATCGATTATAGGAAGCTAAACCAAGTGACGGTGAAGAACAAGTATCCCTTACCCCGGATTGAGGATTTGTTCGACCAGCTACAGAATGTATCAGTCTTTTCCAAGATTGATTTGCGTTCTGGCTATCATCAGTTAAGGATTAGGAGTGAGGATGTGTCCAAGACGGCCTTTAGAACCCGTTATGGACATTATGAGTTTTTGGTCCTTCCTTTTGGTCTAACCAACGCCCCGGCAGCGTTCATGGATCTCATGAATAGGGTATTTAGACCATATTTAGATAGTTTTGTGGTAGTTTTCATTGATGATGTGTTGGTCTATTCTTCGGATGAGGCCACACACCGTCAGCATTTGAGAGTTGTATTAGAGGTTCTCCGTGAGCACAAGCTGTATGCAAAATTCAGCAAGTGCGATTTTTGGTTGCGTGAGGTTCATTTCCTTGGGCATGTTATCTCCGGTGCTGGTGTAGCAGTGGATCCGGCGAAGGTCCAGGCTGTTATGGATTGGGAAATTCCCAAGACTCCTTCGGAGATTTGGAGTTTTCTTGGTTTGGCGGGTTATTATCGGCGATTCATTGAGAGATTTTCATCCATCGCCGCACCATTGACTCAGCTAACCAGGAAGGGAGTAAAGTTTATCTGGTCTGAGGAGTGTGAGAGTAGTTTTCAATTATTGAAGACTAAGCTCACTTCGGCTCCTGTGTTAATTTTGCCGAGCGGTGTAGAGGGTTTTGCTATCTACACAGATGCATCTCGGATTGGCCTTGGCTGTGTATTGATGCAGCAAGGAAGGGTAGTAGCGTATGCTTCTCGTCAATTGAAGGAGCATGAGCGAAACTGTCCGACTCATGATCTTGAGCTTGCGGCAGTGGTTCATGCACTAAAGATCTGGAGACACTATCTTTACGGTGTCAGATTTGAGGTGTTCACTGACCAGAAGAGTCTGAAGTATCTTTTCTCCCAAAAGGAATTAAACCTGAGACAGAGAAGATGGATTGAGTTCCTGAAGGACTATGACTTCGACCTCCAGTAACATCCTGGAAAGGTGAATGTCGTAGCAGATGCTCTTAGTAGGAAGAGATCGTCTCTCCAGCGGGATTGGAAGATGTTGGAGGATGCAACGTGTGCGATGACTGAGTTAGAACCATCATTGTGTCAGGCTTTTGTAGCTCAGTTGTCCATTAGGTCTTCGGTGTTGGATGAGGTGATCGAGCAACAAAAAGCTGACCCTAGACTCCAAGAGTTACTGGGCAAGGCGAGCATTGCTCGTGATGAAGAAGGTGTGATTAGATTCCATCACCGTGTCTGTGTACCAGACATTGTAGATGTTCGTGAGCATGTTTTAGCAGAAGCTCATAGGTCTAGATTCTCTATTCATCCAGGTAACACTAAGATGTACCAGGATTTGAAGAGATCTTTTTGGTGGTCTGGCATGAAGAAGAATGTAGCGGAGTATGTGTCTAGGTGTATAGTATGCCAGCAAGTGAAGGCCGAGCGGCAACGACCATCTGGACTTATGCAGAAAATGGAGATCCCAGTATGGAAGTGGGAGGCTGTCACTATGGATTTTGTCACGGGTTTGCCTCGATCTAGGCGGGGTAATGACTCGATTTGGGTAGTTGTAGATAGATTCTCGAAGACTGCGCATTTCTTACCTATGAAGAAGAAGCAGTCAGGAGAGAGCTTAACTAGATTGTATATTGGTAGCATTATTAGATTGCATGGTGTCCCGAAGTCGATTATTTCGGATCGAGATCCTAGATTTACTTCGAGATTATGGAAGGGTCTTAAAGATGCGTTAGGTTCGGAGTTGAAGCTTAGTTCGACTTTTCATCCACATACAGATGGACAGTCCGAGAGGACTATCCAGACACTCGAGGATATGTTGAGGGCGTGTGTTCTGGATTGGAAGGATGATTGGGAGCGCCATTTACCTCTAGTGGAGTTCGCATACAACAACAGTTTTCATGCGCGCATTGGTATGGCTTCATTTGAAGTATTGTATGGTAGGCCTTGTAGATCTCCTTTATGTTGGGAGGAGACGGGTGATAGGCAGCTAATTGGTCCGGAGTTAGTTCAGGAGACTTCAGATAAGGTTCAGTTGATCAGGAAGAGGCTTGTTGCGGCACAGGATAGGCAGAAGAGTTATGCCGACAACAAGAGGAAGGATTTAGAGTTCGAGGTAGGTGAGCATGTTTTCTTGAAGATTTTGCCTACTCGCGGTGTAGTTAGATTTGGCAGGCATGGTAAGTTAAGTCCTAGATTCATTGGCCCGTATGAGATTCTCAAACGATTGGGCAACGTGGCATATGAGCTAGCTTTACCCCCAGCGTTAGCTAGTGTTCATCCTGTTTTCCACGTTTCTATTCTCAGGAGGTATGTCAGAGATCCATCTCATGTTATTAGCCACGAGCCAGTGGAGATCCAGCCAAATCTTTCTTATGTGGAGCAACCAGTAGCTATTCTTGACTGGAAGGTTCAGCACCTCCGGAACAAGAGCATTGCGTCGGTGAAAGTCTTATGGCGCAACTTCTCGCGAGAGGAGGCTACTTGGGAGCTTGAGGATGCAATGAAAAGGGAGTATCCTCAGTTGTTTGAGTAGTGTCAGTCTAACTTCGAGGACGAAGTTTCCTTAAGAGGGAGAGGGTATAAGGCCCTATATTTTTACTCTCATATATAGGTGTTAAACTATACTTATGTATGTGTGAGAATGTGTATATAAATTATTTTTAGTCTTGTTGCCAGTAGATGTCAAAATATGTGGACGCCGACCCCAAGTCAGCGGCCACATCGATGGACGCTAACCCAGTATAGACGGCCAGTGATCTGGAAGTTTATCTCCCAGATCTGTTGCGATTTCAGATCTGAAAACGCCTCCGGAAATGTGCCCTTGATTTAGGGAAACCGTCCCCAATGGTAACCCAACCTTACTCTCTTTGCGTCTCCGACCCTTAGCCTATAAAATACCCAGATTCCGGACGGAGATGACCCTTTTGACTCTTGGGTCAAAAACCCTATTTTTTCTGTGCGAAAACCTATTTTGGAACCCTTGGATCCGGCGACTGGCGACTTCCTCCGGCATTCTTCAACGAAAAAGAGGAGTCAATACATGCGGGAACGACTTCCCCACACTGGAGTACAGAGGAGATCAATAGGGAATCCGGATAAAGAGAGTTTTGAAGGCTCTTTGGCACAGGCCGAGGAGGGCTTCTCCGACCAAATTCGAAGAGTAGAGATTTTATCCAAGGCAAGTAACCTACCCACATCATCCTTACATGTGTCCAGTATGTCCCAGGATTTTACAGATTTTCTCGAGTCCTGGAACCCCCCATTCAAATGATTTTTCTTAGGTGCAGTTTGTGTTTTGCACAGACGGGATATTAACGGCATGATCCTCTGCCGTTAATATCCTGAGTTGACGGCATTATTTGTTGCCGTTAACTTCTAGACGACCATTCCTTTGCCGTTAAGTTCGTCAGTCTGCAACAGTTTGCAGATCTGACCCTTATAAACTATTTTCCGAGGTTTTTCGCATGAGGATATATGATAAATTTTATATGTTATGTAGTACGAGTGTGAGATCATGTTGCATATTTTCTGTGAAATTTTTTACTTAAGGCTGAAATTATGAAAATTTCAGAAATGCATGATAAATAGGTTTTGAGCATTTCCATTTATTGTTTGTATGATCCCTATAAACTTTAAATGTAAGAACATTTCTGTGATATGTACATTGATATCAGAACTTATTGTTAAAATTTGGTAGTTTTCTGATGACTGTATAGTTTACTAGATTTCTGACATGAAAATAGTGAGCATGATTAATTAATGTAGGAATTTTAATAAATAGTGTGAAAATAGTTAAATCCTCAGAATTGGTAATATGGTTAGTACTGTCAGTATGCATGTGTAGCGTGTACTATAGGTCTGAATGATGACTACTATATAAATTGGGTTATTTTAACCTTAGATAATATCACTGTTTGAATTTTGTTAAATAGTATATATTCCAGAAAATTTTTAAATTTCGTATATGTGATCTGTGAGCAGTAAATGACCTGTGGTTAAATTTTCATGCAAATTGGATAACTGTGGACACTGAGTTGTACATTTCATGTAAAATGATTACATTAATACATGTTTAGTATAATTACTGTTAAAAAATTAGTTAACTATAGTATGATTAGTGTTAATAATGGCTGATGTGAATTCTGTCAACAGTAATACCATGTTAGGTGATACTGAAGTAAGAAAATGTGAGTACCGAGTGCATATAAGAATTGTACATTATGTGTGTGTTAAACCAATTAGAAGAATGTGAAAAATGTGCCAAGGGTGACACTGCTACCAAGAGGGCTGTGGAACTGTACTGTGGTAAAATCCCCACGGGAAAGTTCAATGTGTGTGATGTCCCATGGGCATTGGGATTAAATCCTGGAGGCGAACAAGTATCGCTGGTTAGGGTGGAGAGTACTTCTCCCGGTTCTGCGCAGTAACTAAGATCTATCATTGTATTGCCTAGGTGATAGATGTGTGTATAATGTGATTAGTGTGTGTCCTTCTATGGTGGTTTGGGCTATGTGTCACGGCATATAAAACGTGAACTTATGTTAATGAAAGTGCATGTGCAAATCGTGAAACTAGAGTAATTGAGCATGTGTTTTTTTAGACCCTTGTGACAGCATGTAAAATGTTAATCTTATATACTAATGTTTTCATTCATAATAAATAGCCAGTTTCATGTGTATAAACATGTTATCCATGTGATAATCATTAGAAAATCCATGATAGAAATGATTTGTTGTTAAGATGAAAATCTCCATATTTAGTTTAGTTTTCATTTAACATGTGAATATGATAAATTGATCTATTAATAGTTGTGTAGAAAGCATGTTTAGGCTTTAATTTGACAAATTAGTAACCCATGCCATCTACATGTATGTTTAGTGTGTTTAGTGTTACTTGTTGAGTTCTTTGAACTCATTCTTGCTTCGGCGTATAGGTGTTGAGACTACTTCTTCCGAGGAGATTGTTAGGAGCGACTCGGAGCGAGAGTAGTGTACCTTGGTGGATTGACATTGTATTTCATTTCATAAGTATGTAATGAGAAACTCTGCGTAGTCTCATATGGATAATGTAGTAATTTCAGAAAAGTTGTGGACATTGTACTTATTTTAAAATTCTCAGTTATTTCATGTTAATTTCTTTTCTTCTATATGGACTGTGGATAAATGTGGATGATGGAATAAGATGGCTTTCAGTTCTTTAAATTCCGCTGTCATATGTTATGTATTTATGTACGTTTCAGCCTAATATATAATAGTTGGGTAAATGTCCCACTGTAGCGACGTTTGTTATATCGATGAGGGTTGGTATAACCGTACCGGTATAAGAAGGGTCGTTACAGTAGTTCTCTTCTGCTGGCTTCAACTGCCTGGATGCATAAGCTATAACCTTGCTATGTTGCATTAACACTGCTCCAAGCCCTCTTCTAGACGCATCTGTATATACCACAAAGCCTCCAATGCCTACTGGTAATGCCAATATCGGCGTCGCTGTAAGCCTTTTCTTTAATTCCATAAAACTTTTCTGACAATCACTTGACCATCCAAATGTACATCTTTTCTGGTTAATCTGGTCATTGGTGCTGCAATTTTAGAAAAATCTTGTATGAAATGCCTGTAATAACCTGCTAGACCCAGGAAACTTCTAATCTCTGTAATTGTCTTCGGCGCTTCCCATTTCATAACTGCCTCAACTTTGGCTGGATCAACTGCAACTCCTTCTATTGAGATAACATGACCCAGAAACTGAATTTCTTTCAACCAAAACTCGCACTTGCTAAACTTAGCATACAACTGATTATCTCGCAAAGTCTGCAAAGTAATCTTCAAGTGTGCTGCATGCTCCTCTTCTGATGCTGAATATACCAATATATCTTCTATAAAAACCACTATAAACTGATCTAGATATAGATGAAAAATTCTATTCATCAAATTCATGAATGCTGCTGGTGCATTGGTTAGCCCAAATGGCATAACCACAAACTCGTAGTGCCCATACCTTGTCCTGAATGCTGTTTTGTCGATGTTTTCCTCTTTAATCCTTAACTGATGATACCCAGACCTCAAGTTAATCTTAGAAAACACCTTAGCTGATTGAAGCTGATCAAACAAATCATCAATTCTTGGCAGTGGATACTTATTCTATATAGTCACATCATTCAGCTTTCGATAGTCAATGCACATTCTGAAACTTCCATCTTTCTATCTTACAAATAACACAGGAGCTCCCCATGGTGAATGACTCTGCCTGATGAAACCTTTTTCAACCAATTCTTGTAACTATTTCTTCAATTCCTTGAGCTTTGCTGGTGCCATCCTGTACGGTGCTTTAGAAATTGGCATAGATCCTGGCTGCAATTCCACTGTAAAATCCACTTCCCTGTGTGGAGCTAAACCTGGTAAATCCTCTAGAAATACATCTGCAAATTTCCTGACCACTGGAACTGCTTCTACTGACTTACCAGATTCAACCAAACTTACTGACGCTAAGTAAGCTACACAACCGGCATTCAACAACTTTCTAGCTCTAAGTGCTGAGATTATAAACTTGGAAGTGTAGAACGATATACCTTAAAATTCAAATACTACTCCATTAGGGTGACAGAACCTGACCCTCTTCTTTCTGTAATCAACCATTGCTCCATAGGCTTCCAGCCAATCCATACCCAAAATGATATCATAATCTCTTAACTGCAAAGTATATAATCTAGCAGGCAATTGATTCCCTTGAATCTCAATAGGAACCTCATCGATATAGCAAGAAGTGAGCATAAACTCACCTGGGGGAACTTCTACAACTAACTCACACAACTTTTCTTTTAATGGATGCACCATATTATCCATAAATTCCTCAGAAATAAAAGAATGAGGAGCACCTGGATCAATTAAAACTCTTTCTGAAAATTCATAAATGGGAAATATACCTTCTATCAGATTAGAAGCATCTGCCTGTGCCCGGGTGATAGCCATAACCCGGCCTCTACCACGCTGGTGTGGTGCTCCTCTACCTCGTGCTGCTGATGGCTGCTGGGGCTGCTGCTACTGCTGCTGTTGCACTTCTCTTCCATATCCATACTCCCTTGGATGGGGACAATTGCGAATCAAATGTCCCGGCTGATCACAGTTATAATACCTGTAGCCTGGTTGAATTATTGGCTCCCTTGCTGTACTCTACTGTGATTCTTCCACCTCTGGCCTGTAGCCTCGCTCTTGCTGGAACATCTGCTGGCGACCTCCTCCTCGTCCTCTAAATATCTTTTTCAACTTTGAACCCCACTTTTTGAAGCCTGGGGAAGATGACCCCGCCAGTGCTTTTCCTTTACTGATCCCCGAAGACTGCTGCGGTAGCCGAAAACTACCTGAACCTGTTTCCCCCGATTGACGAGTCCGAACGAACCTTTCTAATATAGCTGCTCTCTGTGCCACCTCCTCTACAGTCTTGCACATAAGTGGTATCACCGCATTCTGCAACTCTATTCTCAATCCACGAATGAAATATTCAACCATCATTGCATTAATTGTTACAACATACGGTGCATACCTACTAAGCGCCATAAGTCTCATATGGTATTCTAAAACAGAAGAATTTCCTTGTTGCAAAGTCCAGAATCTCTCCCTTTTATCCTGCTGCATCTGTACTGGAAAGAATGTATCATTAAATGTTTCCAGAAACTCTGACCATAAAATGGTGTCTTCTGCTCTTCCTGCAAAGGTAGTTTGCATCTTTAATCTCCACCATTCCTGTGTAAAGCCCCGTAATTGATAGGTAGCCAAAACTACCCTATCTTCTGGTGGACATCTCATAATCACAAAGACTCTTTCTATTACATGGATCCAATGCTCAGTTGTGTCTGGATTGGGTCCCCCTGTATAAGTAGGTGGCTGCAACCTCAAAAATCTTTCAATCTGCATGGTTGGTTCCTCTGCTACCCTCACTGATGGTGCTGGTGGCACATGTACCGCAAAAGGTACCTCCACTCCTCGTAGTGGTGGGGGTGGTACAACTGGTACAGGTCCTGCCTCCTCAACAACTGAAGGCCATGCTGGTCCAACCTTGTTCTTATCTGGGTTATACTCTCGCATAGCCACTCGATCAACTGATGAGTGGTTTCCTCCGGATCATCTCCCCCACCTCCCCAGTCTCTTCTATCAGCCATCTCAATTTCCTGCACAAACAACATTTCAACCACATATATACCAACAAATCAATACAAAACCAGGGTCAACTACCAGCATGGACTAATGTAGAAATCAGGCTATGTAATCTCCCAATTTCTTCATATTTACACAGACCTTCCTCTAATACCAACTGTGATGGAAGTCGTTTAAACCCGTTATCCCAATAACGAGCTTGATCCGACTCCGTCTCCCGCGAACAAGCCGACGCCTCACCAGGGATATCACACATAAGTCTGTGAAAACACAAAGGAACACACTGATATATATATAAGATTCAACATCTCACACATATTTACAATATATTTACATAGACAAATTTCAACAAAAGTCAAACTCAAGCACACAGGCCTGGGGCATACCCCTGGGCACAAAAGAAAAGTAAATTACACTGCTCGAGGCGTGAACCCAACACCGCTACGATGCGGCTCTAGACTAGAAGACGGGTGAGAAGCCTCCTACTCTCCCTCACCTGAAAGCAATAAGGAGTGAGCCTCACGAGTCACTGGCTCAGTAGGGAAACTCCCTCAAAAGCCACAAACCACAAAACACAAGAGAAGCAGGAGTAGAACATAGTTATTTATAGCTAACAAGTCTAACTGAGCATGGAATAATAATCACATTGCTTAAATAAAATTAAGCTAATAACGACAACTCAAATTAAGTAAATAAACGACAAACCATGCTCAGAAGTACGAGCTAAAGAAGGGTAACGCCAAACATGAGTCACGAAGACTGGTTCGCGACACCAGCTACAGACCCAGACAAGCAACACAAGTCTACCTCTCAACCTCGTAGCCAAGGACGAAAGGTCCAGCTACCACTCCACTACACAGAACCAACAAGCTGTGGAGACAAACACACACCACAACCACAGCTCACACGGCTACAGCTCCATGCCTGGCACCTTTAAGGTCTCTGGCCCGAGCACCCTAAAGTGAGGCACTAGAAACAAGGACTAGCTGGGGACCAGTATGTCTACCGGTGTCCCTCCCCCAGCCTAGAGCACGCTACAAGCGACTAAGTACACCCACAACACACAAGTCGCTGTCCCATTATTGTCTTTCCCTCAGCCGGACGTGCTACTCAAGCTACGGAGTGAGGGTGTCGAGGAAGACGACATAGACTCTAGCAGTACACAAGTACCAGGACAAGACCCTGAGCACTACGTGCCTGGCTCACAGAGAACCTGGGGTACCCAACTTGAGAGGTAACCACGGGTGGCATCATAAACCCAACTTGCCTCGCACACATAACCACGCAATCTCGGAAATGCCACTTACCACAAGTGCCAATGCACCGCTTAATAACCATAATACATAAACCAACACCCATACAGGCCCATACGTGAAAGCATATCATAACACTGTGTAGACACACAAGGGTTCGGGTAGCAGTCAACTAAATCGCGTCATACACAGATGACGCCAAATGATGATTGAATCGCGACGGGCCAAGCCGCCGCGATACAGACTGAATCGCGACGACTGGCTCCGTCGCGATTCAACTGCGAAACCCTACCTGAAAAATCCCCTATGGGGAAGCCCAAATCACCCTTGTACAGCCCATTCTCATGCATATTCACAATGAAATAAATCCCTATGCATGCCATCTATCCTCCTTAACCCATTAAACTTGTTTAAATCATTACACATGGATCATTTAAATCGGAAAGAAGAAGAATCCCCCTACCACACGAAGAACAGAAAAGACACGTAAACCGGCGCTGCCCTGGCGTTTCTCGCGCCTCGCGCCGGAAACCCCCAATCCGCACGCTGGGATCGCCAAATCGCCGAAAATCCCCACACAAAACTTCACATTGGCTGCCCCCACGGCTGAGCAGTGCTCCCTGCGCTGCTCGGCCTGAGGTGGCCGACTTTAAACTCGAAATAGAATCGCGACGGGGCTCAACGTCGCGATTTAATGGCGACGGGTAACACCGACACAATTAAACGCGACGGCTCTGTATGCGCCACGCGGCGTGCATGCAGACGCTCACTCCGGGAAATGGCTTTAGAAATGCGTCGACCAAGGTGGTCGAGATTCTTAGAATCGCGTCGCCTGATCTTGTCGTGTATCTAAAAACGCCAATAGAAGCTGGTTTAGCCTGGTTCCAGGCCTCCAGCCCACACCACCTGTACATAACCTGTTAAAAACATTTCATACACACTATTCTGGGCCACACACCGGCCACCAAACCCACTAAGCGAGGATCCGTGAGGATCCGAAAACGCGTGACATTACATTTAGAGAACATGCATATGCTAATAGAATTCTAATTGCCTCTAATCTAGCAACTGGAGCATATGTTTCATCGAAATCAATGTCTTCCTATTGGGAATATCCATGTTCTACAAGTCTAGCCTTGTTTTTGGTGATCACCCTTGATTCATCCATTTTGTTTCTGAAGACCCATCTGATCCCAATAACTAGATGATCATAAGGTCTAGGTACAATAGTCCAGACCTGGCTACGTTGGGACTGGTAAAGTTCCTCTTGTATAGCTAGGATCCAAGATTCATCTGTCAGTGCATCATTGATTATCCTAGGCTCAATCTGAGATACAAATGCAGTGTAATAACAAGGAATTGACATACCTTTGTTTCTTACCCTATCTTGAGGATCACCTATTATATTTTCTCTTGGATGATCTCTGTGATGCCTCAATTCTCTAGAAAGTTCGTCCTGAGTTTCTTCATGTTGTTGAAGTTCTTCTATTGGAGGATCTTCCTTGTCTTCACCTTTTTCTTCTAAAGAAGCTTGTTGTAGATCCCTGCACAAGTCTTCAACAATATCTTCTTCTTCTTCTATTTTGTTAATAGAAGGGTTAGTTTCATCAAATAAGACATGAACTAATTGTTCAATGGTTAAAGTTTTTCTGTTAAACACTTTATATCCTATAAGGTTTGAAATATATCCTAATAGAAAACCTTCATCACTTTTAACATCTAATTTTCCTAGATTATCTTTACCATTATTCAAAATGAAACACTTACAACCAAAAGGTCGAAGGTGACTAACTTTTGCCTTTTTCTTCTTGTACAACTCATAAGGTGTCTTCTTTAATATTGGTCTGATCATGCACCTGTTGATGATGTAGCAGGCTGTGTTGACTACTTTTGCCCATAAGTATCTTGGTAGATTATATTTTGTAAGCATTGTTCTGGCCATGTCCACCAGTGTTATGTTCTTTCTTTCTGCTACTCCATTTTGTTGAGGTGTTCTTGGTACGGAGAAGTTATGTTCAATGCCATTTTCTTCACAAAATCTGACAAATTCTTCATTTTTGAATTCCTCACCATGATCAGATCAGATCTGATGCTGATAATTTGAGATTTTCAGCTCTTCTGTACTAGTCTACTGAACTTCAGGAAAGCTGAGAAGGTTTCTAATTTGGCTTCCAAAACTGATACCCAAGTGTATATTGAATAATCATCCACAATTACATAGCCATAGACCTTTCCTCCAAGACTAACTATTCTTATAGGTCCAAATAGATCCATGTGAATGGGTTCCAATGGTTTAGAGGTTGTCACCATTGTCTTGGACTGAAATGATGTCTTGGTTTGCTTTTCATTTGCACAAGTTGTATAGATTCCAGATTTCTTCAATTTTAGATTTGGAAGACCTTCAACTAGATCATGCTTGATTAATTTCTTGATTACTTAGGTGCTAGCATGTCCTAGTCTTTTATGCCATAAATCACTCTCTTCACTCTTTATAGTTGCAAGACACAAATTGACTTTTTTCAATTCTGCCAACTGGAGAGTGTACATATTCTTTACTCTTTGAGCTTCAAAAACTACTTTCCCATCCTTTAAGATAATACATTTGTCATTTTGAAATTTTACAAAGAGACTTTTGTCATATAGTTGATTGATGCTAATAAGATTGTGTTTTAGTCCTTCAACACACATAAAATCTTCTATTAGATCTTTTCCTTTTGTTCCTATTGTTCCACATTCTATCACTTTTCCTTTTCCATTGTCTCCATATGTAACTTGACCGATTTCACTTCTGAAATTTGTGAATAGTATTCTTGTAACGACCCACTTTATACCGGTACGATTATACCAATCCTCATCGGTACAAAAGGCGTCATTACAGTGGGATAATAACCCAACATTAAACGATAGGTTGATATGTACATGAATATAATTGAGTACAACGGAAATAAAATAAATAACTCAACTTCAATCCATCATCATCACACATTCCACAGTCTATATAGTAAAAGAAAATGACAATGTCCACATTATTACATTTTCAAAAGAACTACATTGCCCATATGATGACATTGTTCATACTATGAAATAAAATAACTACTAAAAGGTCTCCACAATTATTACTCCTCGATTCTGGTGTTGACCTTCACTACCCTCTCTTCAAGTACGGAAACACCTGTCACACCTGTACGTCGAAACAAGAATGAGTCTAAAAGACCCAGCAAGCAATCTAAAATATCAACCTTACACACATCACATACACACTAAGCTACCAACAATAAGGAAACACATGCTATCATTCTAACCATAACAATTTACATGACTCATGCTTTATATGGTCAACTACACATAATTCACCTAAACACGTTCCTAACTAACACATGCTCATATTAAATCATGGAAATTAAACATACAGCTACGCAAGTTGTGACGACCCTGGATATTTATGCCCAATAAGGCTCCATATCCAGATCCGCCTCCCACGAACGGACTGAAGTCTCGCAAGGGATAACTCACACACGTGTCCAGTAAGAATATAAAAGACAACTACACAGTATAAAACAAAAGAAAGTACATGTGCTCATATCTGCATATAACAATTTACAACTGTCCCATTACATTATTACATGTCCAATTAAAAAGTACAACTACCTGGGGCATACCCCGAGGGAGCACAAGCTCACACAACACTACTAACTCGACTCAGCTGCTGGTGGTACAAGTCTGACACAATGTCTCCACAAGCCGAAGCAACGGTAAGCCCAGAAAAGAACTGTAGGGGAGTGAGCCTCAACAAGTCACAGGCTCAGTAGGGGACCACCCAAAAACCTCAACAACTAAACAGAAGAGACCTCAATCCCAAAGGGTCTCACTAGCAACACTGAAATCCAAACCATGGCATACGATGTGCCATGCACACACAATAAACACAATGACGTACGATGTGCCATGCACACACAAACCACATGCACGACATCCAAACCACGTAGACATCACGTGTATAATACACCGGCCATGTGCACCACACGTTATTCACGTAAACAACATATCTAACACATGGACAATACGCTTCAAGAGCGCTACGGGTGCCAACGCACCACAAACCAGTGTTATGCACAATACTTAATAAATAATCGAATAAACGTACCATTAAAACATGCACCACAAGCACACTCGGCTGTGGTCGCGACATGGGGTTCAGTCGCAATCAGGTCGCGACACCCCGACTTGTCGTGATAGAAAACCTTATCGCAACGGGTCGGCCTGTCGCGGCGAAGTCGCGACAGTCTGGTCTGTCACCTTCACAGGCGCAAACCCTAATCCGAGAGCAATTCCACGAATCACCATTCCGGACCATTCAAACCATGCTTAATTCATGTTTTTCATGCTTTAATGGATACCCTAGCATGGTATCTACAGTTTTCCAAGCAATAAACGAACTAACATGCAATTCACAACACGAAACGAGGTAGAACACCCTACCTTCGCGAAGAACGCGAAAACCGGAGATCTCTCGGCGTTTCCCCCGCTCCACGTGATGTCCTTGCGGCGAGAACACGCCCCACATATCTCCAGAACCTCGAGCCGCCTGAAGGAACCCCGCAGCAGCTCCCCCTGGCCGAGCAGAGCTTCCCCTGCTCTGTTCGGCGAAAACCCCTTTAAAAACGCACAACGGTTGGGAATGCGACGTAGCCCTACGTCGCGACCTGAACGTGACGTGGGAGACCGTCACCTTCCCACTCCTGACATCAGCAAGCCCTACCCCACGCACGACACGTGGCGCGTATGCAGACGTCAACCCAAATAGCGGCAACAGGAACGCGACCACCAGGGCTGTCGCGTTCAGAACGCGACGCACACCCCTATCGTGTTCACAGACAGAAAACCTGTGAGCACTTTGGGCCCAATCTGACGACCCACCAAGCCTCACAACGCGCGTAACACCTGAAACTCAAGCTAATAGGCCACACATTGGCCACCAAACCCACTAAACAAGGATCCACGAAGATCCGAAAAATGCGCGACGTTACACAAGTTCTCTACACATGATATATCATGTGATACATGATTCAAATATTTATCATGTCATTGCACAATTCTACCAATTTAAAACATAAGGTTATGTACAAGACAATGAACACTCCTAGCATGGTATCTAACCAATTTCTCTTGTAATTATATCATTTTTTCCCACATTTAACTTGCTGTTTTTAATGTAAAATTATCATACTCTCTTGACACTTGCACATGCATTTTAATAAACTACATAACATGATACTAAAAATTCTATCATAATTAGGTTTAATCATATTAATACATACATGACATGAACATAAGCACTCTTATACACCTAACATGTAACATGATTTATTAATCTAAATATTATCCATATTATGGAACAACTCAACCAACTAGAACATGGAGTTAAGCACAAAATAAAGAACAACCTAACATGATATCTATTCATATTTCACATGCACTTTTCACATTTATTTACACATTTCATTTTCTATTTTAATATGAATAAATTACAATTATACATGATTTCACATTTTATTAATCATGAGTTGAAGGTTTAAAACATAATCAAATCGGTTGGCAATTATAAGCAATTTAAGCATGGAACTATGTACTAATTGAATAGTATGTTTAGCATGAAACTTAGACATTCTCTCATGTATTTATCACTATCATAATTCCACTTTGCTTGCTGTTTTGACATGAATTAAACACAATTAGATGGATTTACATTTGTTCACATGCTATCTTATTCATTTAAGAATTCCACATGCTCATTGTTCATATTGCATTACTTTACATGTTTACATACACATATTCACTTACTCTACCATATGGATGATATTAATCTAAATGACATGATACCAACATGACATTATATTCAACAAATCAACACATGAATAAAATGAATACATACGTTTTACCTTGGTTTTCACATGCATTTACACTCTCATTAACATTTACTCTTCCTTACATATCCTTTCACACTTTTTTTTACATATTTTCTCTTGCACTTTCATTTATCACATGTCACATCATTGCACTTACCACGTGCATCATGGGTACTTACCACGTGCCATACTCACATGTCACATTACTTTATTCACATTTTATTACTTAAGTTGCCCTGACACATAGTCCTAACTACCAACTAGAGGAAAACTTAGCACATAACATATTTCACATTCACATATCACTTATTCGTCACCTAGGAAATGCGGTGATAAATCTAGGTATCTGCACAGAACCGGGAGAAGCCCTCTCCACCCTAACCAGTGGAACTTGTCCACCTCCAGGATTTCATCCTAATGCCCTTAGGATATATTTCACATACGTTGAGCTTTCCATAGGGACTTTTCTATGGTACGACTCTCAGACCCCTATGGTAGCAATGTCAATCTCAGCCAAATTTTACATTAATCACATTATCATACTTCGTCACATTTTTCTCATGCTTATATACACACTTTATTCTCTTTTTACATACACTTTACATAACAATTATCTTTCAGTTTACAGAATTCACTCTTACTGTTTAACAATGATAAACAACTTAAAACAAGATATTAACATGCTGTTAATCCTTAATTTACACATAATTAAACCTAACATGCTCAATATGGTCATTTTCTCATTTAAAACCATAACGGTACCTACTATTATTAAAACATCATGAAATTTTTATAACAAGTTTAAAACAGTAAACATATCACATGCTCAATTTGACTGATTTTTCTGAATAGTAAATATATTTATAACAATTAAAACTAATTACAGGTGCATTTATCTCTAATTTCTCTAAGTAGGAATTTCAGTATAACAGTCAAATCTAATAGTGCCAATGCATAAAGACAGTCATCACATGATTGTAGAAACTTTATGAAACCCTAACTCACAACTGACCTATTTACACAGATTAAACATGGTCATATTATGCTTACAGTTCAATTATCAAAATTTTAATAATTAACACAATTCATGAAAATTCATCAAAACCTCATGACATGACCTACTGATCACCCTTGACCACACATAAAATTTACAGCATGCACCCATACCCGGAAGTCTCATAAATACTTTAAAAAGATCAAACAACAATTTCTCAAAACCCAGAAGAACTTGGCGCCACACTGACTGTTGCCAACTGTGTCAGCGGCACCATCTACTGCCTCCAACACAAGAGCTTGGCAGCACAAGATGTTGCCGCCAACTTCCAGACAGCAGACTACGCAGACAACACTCACATGTAAGGGAATTTGGAGGTTCCAGGACACGAGGAAAAATCCGGAAAAATACTAGGACCTAAGGGGACATGTGTAGGATAGACATCCATAGGTTACTTGCCTCTAAATAAATCTACAGAGATCAAGATTCATCGGTGAAGCCCTCCTCGGCCAGAACAAGAGGGTACTCAAAATCTCTTCAGATCCGGTTCTTCTGTTGTTATGGGTTGATCCTCGGAGTTGGGGTTGCCTCCTTGATGGTTGGACTATCCTCCAGTCGGTGTAGATCTCCAGAAATCTCCTCCAGTCGCCAGATCGAAGTCTTCAAAGACTAGCTTTTCTCCACAGGAACCCTAGCTTTTCCAATCACCCCAAAAAGACTTGGCGCGGCCAGAATATTATAAGGTTGGGCAGGTTGGGTACGCACTAGGGTAGGTTTCCTACGGTTACACATGAGTTTCCTAAACTGGAACCGGGCAAAATGCGAGCGTTACCAAATCTGAAACCGTCAGCAAGCAGTAAACTTGGCATCAACAGATGGTGCAGTCAACATGGGGTTGGCGTCCAGACCTGGTGCTGCCTACACAGTGATTGGCATGTTCTAGCACCTTTTAATTTTACCACTAAGGATGTTTTGCAGTTTGTTATTTTGTCTATGGATGCTCTTAAATAATCATTTTCTTCTCTCAATTTTTCTACATCTTTTAATTCATTTAGATTAGTTTCAAGTTCCATAATTTTACCATTTTTAGGTTTTAAATCTTCACATAACAATTCTTTTGTTCTTTTAGTTTTAGCTAGATGCTGTCCTAATATTTCCATTTCAATTTTTAGAAAAGTATTGGAATTTTCTTGGTTTATCAAATTTAACTTAACCACTTTCATTTGTTTAACTATAGTTTTATATTTATCATACAATTCATTAAATGCATCTTCTAGACTATCGGAATCAGACTCTGAACATGAAGTAAATGAGGTTTCAGAGGTTACCTGATCTAGTCCTGCCATGAGGGCTAGATTTACTTGTTCTTCTTCTGATTCTGAGTTTGATGTGTCTGAACTTGTCACATCCTCATTATCCTAAGATGCTGCTATAGGTACCGCTTTCGAGTTCGTCTGGGAACTCCGAGCGTCCACAAACAAAGAGAGAGGGTGGGGGGGGGGATAAAAGAAAAGGGAGACGTGCGTGAATGAAAAGAAATCGTGATCACCAGGTACGCGTGGGTACCGAATGGAAAGATGATGCACGCGCGAAGGGTGTGAATGGAGGTTGCGTGGGGATGTGGGTCCTTTCTTCTTCTACGAGCACTGCCGGCCGTGGTAGAAGGCGTTTTCTTCGTTTGATTACCCTGGCAAGAAAGACAAAGAGAAAGGAAGGGATTAGCCACGTGTGTAGTATACAATTTTAAAAAAATAAGGAATAAATGAAATGAAGGGCATAGAGGAAAACTTACTATGTGGTGGCTTTTAAACCCCTAAAATGTAGGTGTGTGTGTATATGCATGCATGTGTGTGTGTGTGTAAAAGCAGTAAAATAATGAAGGGAGCCTCGTGTGGCCCGGAGGAAGTAAACAAAGAAAGAAAGGGGAGGGGGTGCAAACCCAAATGTTGGATGGAATGAAGGCGCTGCCGGACGGAAGGACGAAGAAGAGGAAGATGCTCCCGCCTCGATGTACGTGGACGATGGAGGGACGCCGGCTCCGGATTCCAGGGGATCAAATGAAGGGCTTGAAGTAGAAGGTCTCCTTGGCTCGGAAGTCGAGGTGGGAATCCGGAAGGGCTTCGCCGTGTCTGAAATGGCCCCCCCTTTGAACAACTGACCCTCGGGTCTATTTATAGGCAACACAGACTCAAATCGCGTTGGCTACAGTGGACGCGTCTCTAATTTGAGACGTGTCGGCCAAGGCCGTCGCGATTCAAAAGCGCCGCATTTCCCACTTGATTTGACCTGCGTAGGGTACAGCTATGATTGTGAGTCGCATCGGGGGCGACCTCCGCGTTCTTGAAACGCGGAGACCTACCCTACCGCGACTTCAATTTGACATGTGGGCTCATAAATGCGACGACTTCTAGGGCCGTAGGGTACAAGTCTATGATCTAATCGCGGCGGCTCAGGCGGACGCGATTCAGATATTCGCAATGATTCCAGGTACGGGTGCCCTTGAGTCCGATGACTTTGGGGGCCAAGGGGTACAGGCCTAATCGCGTCGGCTCAGGCCGACACGACTCTGATTTGAAATGCATCGGTACGACAGGACGTGTTAAGGCATTTATGAATTTTATTTATATAAACTTGCCAAAAGCGAAGTTATAATCGCGTCGCTCATACCCGGCGCGTCTACGAGGAATCAATGTAACCGCGTTCACCAGACCGGATGTGTTTCAGAATGCGTCTCTTAGACCCGTCACGACTTGGAAGAATACGCCCACCGGACCCGTTGCGACTTGAAAACAGTGCCTACTCGACCGACGAGCCCTGGAAATGGATGGGAAGCACCGAGGAAGGATGGGCGAGATCCAGAAATATTGGGAAAACACTCTTGCAAGGCAATAAGGGGGCCATTTGTGGCATTATGGCGCAATATGAAATTTGCCCGTGGTGGAGTCAAAATCGCGTGTCTACAGCTGCCATGCCTTGGCGTCTGCTTTGCAGGGGAGCGAAGCGGAGGGACACGAAGTGGAGTGTAATGGAGTGAAATGAAATGAAAGAAATGGAGTGCAGTGGAGCGGACTGAAAAGTAGATGCCAAGGTGAAAAATAGACACGCGGAGCAATTGGGTGACTACCACCTGATGAGAGTCTTTCACCAACACCCAAGGAAGCCACCACCAGGAAGAAGACCTATGAAACAAATGTTTGGATTGGAGGAAGGGAGGAAAGGGGTGCACAAAGGGCAAAACTGGAGATGTGTACGTGGTACACGAAGGAAAGGTGCCACGTGGGGCACGAAGGAGAGATCAACTTCCAGCGTAGGGGAAGTACCTAAGGACACAATCCGTTAGGTTGCACCATCGGGGGCGTCTTCCACGGCCTCTGGTGGATCTCTGGGAGTAAAGACGAAATGTAGTGGGATAAGTCCAAACAAAGGTTCTTAAGGAAATCAGCCCGGAGGCGACAATAAAGGGTGTTGGGTATTCGACCCGGATTGGAATATTTCAAATTGCTTTGGATTTGGAGTGAGAATGGCTCTCAAGTTGCATTGGAAGAGTGGTTTTCCACAGTGATTTCAATATGCATGTATGCTGGGCTAAAAGAAAAATAGGTTAAAAGGATTAGAAACTAACCAAGGATATTATTGTTACGATGGCGTTGAGTCAGGACCGGAGTTTATGCATGGGTCCATCGTCCTCAGGTGCCAAGTGTAACGGCCTATTTGTGCGGCTAAGGATCCTCTGAGATAATCATTGTTTTTGTTAAAGGGGAACTCAGATCCCAAATTCCTCAGAGCCTCAAGGTCCTTGGTATGCTCTAAAGGTATAATTATAGTAAATGCAGATAGTTGATGGTGAAGGCAGCAACAGCCTAATGTCACACCAGATGAAGTAACTCGAATCCTGCGCTCAAAAATCATTAGCCAAGAGATAACAAATATCATGGAATAACACATTCATGGCAGGGAGCATGGATAAAGTAGTCAACAACAGATATAGCTCACTCAGTTTGTTTGTTTTAAACCATGAGGATGAGTAATCTTTTGGCTAAAGAGATTGGAGTTCGAGGTAGGAGGAACCAATGATTGGAAGAATTGAATCAATCTGACGTAGACAGGATAAGCTTGCCTTGTGCAATACCATCCTGATTTTTTTTTGGATTTTTGAAAGTATTTAAATTTTTATTGGATTTTGGAAATATTTGAATTTTTGTGGTTTTTTTAAAATATTTGAATTTTTGTTGATTTTGGAAATATTCGAATTTTTGTCGATTATGGAAATATTCGAATTTTTTTGATTTTGAGAAATATTTGGATTTTTATGGGGTTTTGGAGAAATATTTAGATTTTTTTTGGAATTTTGGAAATATTTATCTTTTTTGGGTTTTGGAAACATTGCCATACCATGGCAGCATTAAGGTTGTGAAAATTGACTGGCGAGGGGTCCTTGTTAACTCCCGTTTCATTAAGGAATGCCCAGAGTAGGGCGTGCATTTACGGTGACGCCCAAGAGCTAATTGCACTTGGTTAACAGTGCCACCATCAAAGCCACACCCGAAAAGGCGACTGGGTCTTGGCAGGGAGAAGGGGAGAGAATTTGGAGATAAGCTTGGTATGGGTATTGGAGAGTTGAGTTTGACTTCCTTCCTTGGCACAACCGTCAGAAGATTTAGCCTCACTTGATTGGGGATTTTGAACTAATTTGATGACCATTTTGGTTTTGTAGGGACATGCGTACGACTGGGTCCATTTGGATCTCCGCGAGGACTTTGCCACTCTTTGCCATGCCTTATAGATTAATTTAGTTTTTGATTTTTGCATGCGTATGGCCAGGTCCATTTGGATCTCTGTGGTGACTTTGCCACTCTTAACATGCATTTGACTTTGATATTTCATTTGGTCATTTAATTGCCCTTTCTTGAGACATCCTCTTATCAGGGAGTGTTTCAGGTTGGTTGCCTTGCCCAGACTATCTCTACTACCCATATTTTGGCCGAGTGAGAGGAGAAATAGACATCTTGCGCCTCTCAGGCATGACTGTGACAGCGATGGTGTCTTTCAAAGCAATCGGCTTAGGGTGTTGTGAAGTGTGTGAAGGTGCCCATGCTAAGGGCAAACCTTACTGACCCGAGAGCAAATTTTGGACTCCTTGCACGGAATTCTTATAACAAAAGTGTTGCGATAGCATGACAATGTTGAATATTCATTTTTTTGAATTTTTGACACTGATAAAATATAGTAAGTTTTCAACATAAGAGTTTGGAGGGTAAAAGGGGACGAATGCCCTGCGTTGGGGTGAGACTCATCGATTTTGAAGAATGTACAGAATTATTTAGAAATTAAAAAAGATAAGTGCGGGCTAAAACCTCAAAAACAGTGAGAGAAAGGTCAGATGACCTGATTGAAAATGGCAAGGAGAGAATTGCGGAAAGACTTTGGAGACTTCGGCGGGACCGGAGGGGTTTGAAGAAAAAGGAGGGCGCGATGCCCAGTAAGGGGAAAAGAATCTGGATGGGCCGGAGGAGAGAAAGGAATAAGTGGGCCACGAAGGGCCAAGAAGAAAGGTGCGCCGCGTGGGGCGTGAGGAGGAAGGGTGCTGCGTGGGGCACAAGAGGGAGATGTGCCTCGTGGGGCACATGAAGGAGTTGTGCCTCATGGGGCACAGGAAGGAGATGTGCCACGTGGGGCATGAAAAGGAGTTGTGCCACGTGGGGCACGGAAGGGAATTGTGCCACGTGGGGCACGGAGGGGAGAGTAAGGATTACAAAAGGGGGCGCGATACCCGGTATAAGTAAATGAATTGTAAAAAAGATGAAAATAGAATGCCTTCCGTGGGGAGGGAATGTGGAGAACCCATGGGAAGGTGCTAAGCAGCACAAAAGATGATTGAAAAGAAAAGGAAAAAGATGGAGGCCCCCTGGTCTTTTGCCTTGCCCGGCTTTTGCGTTTCCGCTTGGGAGTTGGCGTTTTGACCCTCAGGTATTTCCTCACAAATTTGACCCAGCGGGTGGATGATCTAGCTCTTCTCATCGGAATTGAACGGCTCTCAATGATTGGATCATTGTTGACTTCCGTTGGAGTTTCAAAAAATAGTGGTGTGATGAAATGGTGGGGAGCTCCACTGGTGGAGTTGGAAGCAACAAAGAGGGGACTGTGCCCAAAGATTGTATAGCGTGTGATGTGGAAAGGGGCACGACCCCTTGAGTAATTGATTGTGCCAAGGATTTGGCTTTGGAATGCGTGAGCACAATCTGCGTGGTTGACCCCTTCACTAGAGTGGGAAGGTTCACAATAATGGTGTGAGGGGTCATGAGAGCTTGAAGGGAGAGATTCCCTATGAGTATGGTGAAATGTGCGTGATTGGCAACTGGCATGATTGGCATAGATTCAGAAGGCCTCTTGACGGCCATGATTGGAGGGGAGGACTCCCGCTCAGTGAAAATACTCGGTATGGAAACAACGACCGGCATGCAAGGAATATAATCTTGTATTTTGAATAGCATGCCCGGTCTCAGGACTTCCTTCTGCTGTACTTGTTTGTTGCTCCTTGAATGGGTGCACCCGCTCCGTTGGATGGGGGTGGAGATGGATGGAATGGAAGGCTGTATGGCTAGTGGAAGCGTGGTGGGTATGATGGGGAGATCTTGCTCGGGTTGGGTTTCCAAGGGTGCTTGCGAAAGGGGAGGTGTAATTATTGGTGTAATGGTGGGTGGAGGCTTAATTATGGAAAGTTCGGTGATAATAGATGGCAATGTGGGAGGTGTAGGTAAATGGCGCACGAACATGACCGTGGAAGGTTCATCGTCGTAGCACCAAGTGGTTTCATGGAGGGGCTGGATATTGGCAACCTCGGCCCAAGCAACATGCTGTGATGGAGGTGGAGGTTGTTGTGGGGGAGGTATGGGGGTTGACATGGGAGCCGGAGCAGGTGCAACATTGGGCACATGAGCTTCTTCATTTATGGGGGCGTTGTGTGGCCCAGTTGAAGGTTGTTGGGTCCGAGGAGGACGAATCAGTGGACGCCTGGGTGGTGGCATGTTGTGGTAGATGGGTAGTGTATGCGAAAGAGTATATGATGTGGATGTTGTATGGTGGTGAAGGGGATGGTGGATGGCGTCCACTGATCTGTTCTTTCTCAGATTAATTTGATCAAATAGTTCTACGATTAGGGAGTCCATTAAATGGGCTTGAATGTAATGTCCCTGCTCGTAGAGCTCTTCCATCATCTAGATTTGGTTCATGGCCAGGATATGCTTGAACCTCAGAGTGGAGTTGGAAATAATGACTTTGATTTGCTCCGACTCCGAGAGCACATGCTGCATTCTTGTGGCCATTGACCTCCAACGGTCAGCAAATTGTACATATTCGTCGTTGGCCCTCATCTCCTCGGACGTTAGATCTGTGATAGAGAGATAAGGACTGACGCGGTCTTTGTACCTTTGAAGGAATTTCTTATGTAATGGGCGGAAGTCTCCTGCCTCACTTGGCTCTAGAGAGTAGAACCATTCGAGTGCAGGGCCGTCAAGAGATTTTCTAAATAAATATGCCTAGGTAATGGGGTCACATTGCCAACGTGAAGACTCATAGAGAAACTCCTTGACATGAAGGTAGGGATTACCCGTGCCATTGTACAATCGGTATGTTGGCATCTCTGAAGGATGAATATATGTTTGAGGGAGAGCCGGCATGGCGGCGACGGGGTCACCCATGGGATTGGAAAGCTTATTTATTTGATTCTCCAAATTGTTCAATTTATGGAGAAGAGCATGCTGGAGTGGAGTGGGTTGCCGCTGGGCATATGAGGGAGTACGTGGGGGTGGCCTTGAATTAGTGAGCCTTCCCAAGGGTTGATCCGTACAGACCGGAGCACGGGGGTGTAATGGCCACGTGGCCGAGGTGATGAAGAATGTACAGGGGTATGTGGCAAAGTCGCCGGAATGTACAAAGGCGGGTGCCTAGGGGAAGGAGAGAGAGGATGAGTCACACCCTCAACCAAAGATTGTATCAGGTTTAATTGTTGAGGGGTGAGTTGATCAATAGCGTGCAGGACATTTTGCACGGTAGGATCATGGTGGGGGGAAGGCTCGCGCCGGGTTTTAATTGGAGGTAAATGTGAGGGGACATCAAATTGGTTAGTGCATGGTGTGCGCACATAACCGTAGGAAGTAGAAGGTTGCCCCTCACGGTGGTGAGATGGATGGATATGAGATTCGAAAGATGAAGATTTGACATTATTCTCATAGTCCATATAAAAATTAGCATGATAATGTGGGTCCATTTTTAACAAGACAATAAGCAAACAAGCAAGTTGAACAAAGATGTTAGAAACAATCAATGATGTGGTTCAAACAAGTTGTGATGCTTAGCGTCTGTTTTGGGAGTTTCACAATTTAATTAAATAGATTGAAAATATTGTGTCACTCCAGGTGAGATTCTAGTTGGGTAGAGTATGGAACTTCGGGGTGCAACTAGAATCACCTCTCACCACGCAATAGGATATCTAACCCGGGTCAATGGAGGGGTACCACTAGCTTGGTCCGTCGTGAGGGAATCCACGGGGTTCTAGGAGAAGGTTCGCTAGTCCAAAGGGACGGAATGCCCAATGGAGAGCTTGCCTTCACCGGAAGGGTGTGTGGAGCCTAGGATATCAGGGAAGGAGGTCCCCCGACCGATGCAATATGCCCTGTATGTAGCAGTTTATAGCAAAAATGGCAAAGGGGGGGGGGTGCGTTTCTGTCAGCAGTTTGAATCGCGTCGGGTACAGACGCCGCAACTCAACCTGAATCGCGTCCAGTCTCCTGGACATAGATCTGAAAGCCCCAGAAGGCTGCCAGAACCGTGCCTGGTCCCTGTGGATGGACTGTCAGATAGTAACACGTCAGCTTTTACCACCGCGACAAACAACAGAAACGCGTCGGCCTTTGCCGCCGCATCTCAAAATAGAAACGCGTCCGATTCACAAGATGCGTTCTCAAGCAATGAATCGCGTCCTCTGTATCGGACGCGATTCCAAAGCAACCCAAAAACATTACCAATAATGGTATACCTCAACGCCGTTCTACGGATGGCTCGCTTGTCCTCCGCTTCAACTTCTTCTAAGAAGGTACCATCCCTGCAATATTGTTCAATCTCGTGGTACCACGGCCTTTCCTCTTCCATCATTTCTCCTAGCTCCACAAGCAATAACTCCTTTGCTTATTTTCTCTCTGCCTTCAAAACTAGAGAGCTCCTAAGGTTAACGAACCAAGGATCCTGAGTGGAGGGAGCCTCTAACCTTTGAACAGTGATTGTCTCAACACTGCGGCTGAGAGGGAAGGAGAGAGATGAGGCTAACGATGCCAAAGCATCGACCAGGATGTTCTGAGAGCGAGGAGTATGAATGTAGATGAGTTGACGGAATTGCTTGGCTAGGAGTGTGACCAGATCTTGAAAGGGATTGAGTTTAGGGTCACGAGTGCGGTAAGTAGAAAGGACTTGCTGAAGGACGAGTTAAGAGTCTCCTATGATCTTGAGATGACATGCGCCTAAAAGATAGGCAAGCTTAAGACCGGCAAGGAGAGCCTCATGCTCGGAGATATTGTTGGTGGCATAGAACTGGAGTTGATAGGCTAGAGGAATAGTGTTCCCTTCTAGGGTGAGCAAGACAGCACCTATTCCCCATCCCCTAGAATTGAGAGCTCCATCGAAGTGAAGCGACCAGAAGGGATCACGAGAGATGAGTGATAGGTTTTCATCGGGGAATTCATCTTGAACCGTGTCACTATGAGGAAGAGGAAGGTGAGCAAGGTGCTCCGCAATGGCATACCCTTTTATAGCTTTCTGAACAATGAAGGTGATATCAAATTGAGAGAGGAAATTTTGCCAGCGTGCCAATCTATCGGCGAGGACTGGCCTCTCCAGGAGATACCTAATAGGGTCATTCTAGAAATCAAACTCACTTTATGAGCTAGGAAGTAGTGCTTCAATTTCTGCACTACCCAAACTAGCGTTGCACATGTTTTCTCCATTGTAGTGAGTTTGAGCTCGGAAGGATTGAAGAGCCTAGATAGGTAATAGATTGCCCTTTCTTTGCCAACTTCGTCATGTTGAGAAAGGACAGCTCCTAGGGAGTCCTCAATGGTCGACAGATATGGGATTAAGGGTTTCCCAGGGATAGGCACCTAAAGCACGGGTGGATTCATGGGATAACTCTTGAGTTCATCAAAGGCCTCTTAGCACTTAGCGTTCCATTCAAAATTGACTCCTCCTTTCAAAAGTTCATAGAAGGGACGACATCTTTGGGAATGCTGAGATATGAATCTCCTTATGAACTGAAGCCGACCAATCAAACCTCGAAGCTCTGATATGTTCTTGGGAGGAGGCATTTCATTTATTGCCTTGGCCCTGTGCGGGTCTATTTGAATCCCCCGTTTGCTAACTATAAAGCCTAACACTTTACCTGAAGAAACGCCAAACACGCACTTCTTCGGATTCATCTTTAATTGATACTCTTGTGCACGATGAAACACTCTGGCAAGCACGGAGGAGTGTTCTTTTCGGGTCCGAGACTTCACCACTATATCATCCGCGTAAACCTTAACATCGATATGTATCATGTCATGGAAGATAGCTAACATTGCCCTCTAATAGGTGGCGGCGGCATTCTTTAATCCAAACGGCATGACCACATAGCAATAGGTTCCCCAAGGGGTGGTGAAGGAAGTCTTTTCTTGATCCTCCGGGGCTAGACGGATCTGATTATAGCCTGAGTACCCATCCATAAATGATAGAGTTTTAAACCCTGCGGTGTTATCAATCAAAACATCCAAATGAGGTAATGGGAAATCGTCCTTTGGACATGCCCTATTCAAGTCCGGAAGTCTATGCAAATTCGCACTCTTCCGTCCTTCTTCATCACCGGGACTATGTTTGCCACCCACAATGGATAGAGGACTACACGGATGAACTGGCTTTGTGTAGTTTATCAATTTCCTCTTCATCTTCAGCGCGATGTGGGGGAGGAACCTCCTTAGCTTTTGCTTAACGGCAACTGCCCCTGGCTTCAGAATTAACCTGTGTTCTACCAATTCGGGGTCAATGCCGGGCATGTCATCATAGGACCAGGCAAAGGAATCCTTGAACTCCCTTAACATTTCTATGAGCGCTTCTTCTTCTTCAGGAGGGATACTAGAAGCTATGGTCAAGAGCCTTGGGTCCTCTTCTATTCCCATGTTTACCTCTTTGGTGGGCTCATCTACCGCCGAGGTAGGTTCATGAAATCTCCTCATTCCGCTTGCATACATCTCGACAGCATCTTCTATCTCACAATCATTCTTATCTAACGGGTCTTCTTCGGCTAAAATCTCATACACTCCAAAACCATCGTCTACCCCTTCCTCTTTGCGTAGATCCTCTAAGTTCAGAACTACAGCTTCTTGGATGAACTCTTCTATAGCTAGAAGAGCACCACACCTTTGAACTAGGTTTTGCAGATACCTACGGGGTATGCCATTACTCTTCTTCTTCCTAGATGGGGATGGGGACTGGCTAGATTCTACCCCTGACTCTAAACTGGACTGGATATTTACAGAAGACTCTGGAGGAGTGTCCAAAGGTTTATTGAAATGGAAAGGAAAGGGTGTGCCAGGGCCGCAAAGGTCCTCCGATGGGACTGGAGGAGGAGGCAGGCCACCCGAGCTCAGGGTGCCAACAGCAGAGTTAGGATGCAGGGGAACAGAAGGCCCCTCACCCAGATCGCCCAAAACGACCATGTCGTTCAATCAGGCGAAGGCACAGCTTGAATAGAAGGAGAAGAAGGGCAGGGATCGCCGCCCAGGAAGCAGGGGAGTGACGGGGATCATCGTCAGTGAGAGAGAAGGAGTGCAGGGGTGACGGGGATCGCCGTCGGAGCAGAGGGAAAGTGTAAGGATGACGGGGATCACTGTCGAGAGTGAGAGCCAGAAGGCAGAAGGCAGAAAGAAGGAAGGAGGAGTTAGAAAAGAAAAGGGGGACGGGGATCGCCGTCTGATGAAAGGAGAGAGGGGAAGACGGGGATCACCGTCTGAAGAAAAGGGAAAGGAGAAGACGGGGATCGCCGTCCGAAGAAATGGGGAAAAGACAAACGGAGAACACACATTTTTTTGGATTTTTGATTTTTTTTTTTTAACGAAAAGAAATACATTACATCAAGAGGATTCGGGAGAAGGACAGAACCGAGCCATTATGAAAAATGGTGAAGAGAGGTGAAGGGCGGGCCAACGCTTCAACAGTGTTAGGAGAGAATTGGAGGATGAAAGGAGGAGACAAGGGAATGAAATCGAAATTATAAACAATGATGGATGAAATAAAATGACTGGGGGGCGGGAAAACCCTGGCCATACCTCCTTTGTTGGAATGGCTGAACTGACTATCTCAACTTCCTCACCAAATCCGAGCAACTGTCGCTTGGTGGTGGTTGCTGACGCTGATAACGCTGCTGCCTGAGACTGTGGCTCGTCATCCTCACTGAACAAGCGGCTGAGATCCTCTGATTCTGGCTCTTCTGTCTTGGCTTCTGGTTCCTCAAATAACAGGCTGAGTGATGAAATCAAATCTTCAAGATTAGGTGCTTTTGTATCTGTCTCGGCTCTCTTCTTGTTGTTGGGTCGTTGTGCTTCCAGGGCTTGGTATGCTGACTTTGGTGCTTCTTCTACTATAGTATTGTACCCAGGCTGCACAGGCCCTCTGAAAAAATGTTCATACAATGTCCAGGTGAGTGGGCCATGGTCTGACTGCGCAGAAGATGAGAACGCAGCCCATTCTGAGTATCCTAGACCATGTTTTGTGAACTTCTTTGTTCTAGCCACTATTTTAGTTCTCCCTTGGAGATGAGCACCCAAACCTTTCCCTAATTGATAACCGATCTTGAACATGATATTCCAACCTTTTGCATATGTGGACATATCCTTTCTGACGGCTGTCACTGATGGGGACCCAATCGGGCAATTAGAAGAGAAAGTATAAGCCCAGGGGTAATTCACATCAAGCACCGAGATGATGGGCTTATTCGATGGCCAGACTGATGGCAATACCCTCTCAACTGCTTCCACTGTGTGGGTCATTGCTACGCTCTTCACCTTGACTATCCACCCTTGGAAGGGGAATTTCAAACATTGATGTGCCGTGGAAGGTACTGCCCCTAGTGATTCAATCGACGGGCGCCCTAGGATGGCCTTATAAGTGTGATCAATATTCAGCACATAAAACTCCACTGACATGACGAGCGGCCCCAATTCTGCTTGCAATGTGATAATCCCATGACAGGCATGCCGAGAATTGTCATAGGCAACTATAGTGGTGGGGGTAGGCTGCAGCTGGCATTCTGAGATGTTGCAGGCTCTTAGGGTGCTCAGTGGACAAACATTGATCGAGGCTCTTGTATCCACTAGCGCTGCGTCAATGGCCACTTTATTTATTGTGAGTGTTACACATAAAGGCATCTTTCTAGCTTCAGGGGCAGCTAGCTCACCATCAGAAAAGGTAATAGTGGGTCCCCTATTCACAATTGAAAGTACATAAGGCAGATTATCAGGGTTCATGTCTTCACTGACCATGACCATCTATTTCTTCTATATCTGGCTACTGTTGGATGCTGGATTGCTGCGCTAGTTGACCTGGCATGGGCACGGATGCATTAGGGTACATCCGATGGAACATTCACCTGCTCCGCAGGGCAAGGTTATGGTGGAGTGGAGGAGGTGCGGTGTCGAGAATGGAGGGGTTGGCTAGTAATGGCATTGGCGTAGGGGAGAAAGAGACGTGCTAGGTGAAGGGATGATGGGTGATATGACAGAGGTGTTGTAAGATGGTGAGGTGATGGCGGCAACGGTGGGTGTAAAGGAGGGAGGCACAGTGGGCGTAGGCGCGGGGGTAGTAGATGTGACATGGGATGTTACCAGAAGCTAGCCTACTTCGTGTTCATCGTCGAAAGCCCATTGAGCTTCTGGTGGTGGGTGGTGGATGACAGGGTTAACATGTGCGGGTGGAGGAGGTGGCGGAGCAGGTTGGGGATTTGGAGTAGGCTGATGTTGTGGCATGGGGTTGCGGATTATGCCAAGGTCATTTGCCGGCTGCTGCGGCTGCTGTTGTTGTTGTTGTTGCTGATACTGTTGTTGGAAGGGCTGGAACTGTTGTTGTTGTTGCTGTTGTTGTTGTTGTTGTTGTTGTTGCTGCTGTTGTTGTTGTTGTTGCGGCTGCTGTCGCCTCTGCTATTGCTGTTGTTGCCTCTGACCCTGTTGGTCTCTCAATGTCTGAATGAACCTTTTCATTTCTGCCTAATCAATTTGGTTCTGCTCATGAAGGTCATATATTATGTCCCAGAACTGAAAACAATCTGACATATTGTGGCCCGGATGGTGATGGTAGACACAATACTTCGTTTGGTCTGCTGCCATATTCCAATTTGCCTTCTCAGGAGGGAGTCTAAGGGCATTCAAGGACATGAGGGCTGCAAAGACATCGGCCAAAGACTCGGGCAGAGGAGGATATTGGGCTCTTTTGGGTCCATTGGGCTTTCTGGGGGCATAGCCATTCTGAGGAGGAGGAACTTGGGAGTACTGACGTTGGTCTTGCAGAGGGTTCTGACCTTGGGGAGGTTGCTGCCGATTGTTACTCCATGGCTGCTGAGGTTGCTGGGTGTATGGAGACCTACCTATCAGGCCTTGGGGGTTACCTACTGCACCTACTTGCTCATTGGTTTGGATCCCCTCAGTGACTGGGCCTTGAGGCTTCTTGGTCTAACGGGACTTAGGGGTCTCAAACATAGAGTGTATGGGCAAGTCCTTAAGTTGGGTCTGAATGAAACGGGCTAGGCTATATAGCTGGTGCATGGTAGTAATGTCATTCATGGCTAAGATGGCTCGGTAGGTTGGTGTTGCATTGGAGATCAATAGCTTGACTTTCTCCTCCTTCGGCATGGGGCAGCAGACCTTGGCGGCCAGTGAACGCCACCGGTCAGCATAAGTTGAGAACTCCTCTTCGGGCTTCATCTTTTCAGCTACCAGATCTATAAAAGAGTATTTGGGTCCGACCCGATCTTGAAACTGCTGTAGAAACCTCTCTTGAACAATCTGGAAATCCTCGGCTTCCTCTGGGGGCAAAGAATAAAACCATTCCAGAGCTGGACAATCTAAAGATTTTCTGAACAAGTATGCCATGAGGTGGCGGTCATACTTGTGCGGTGCAGATTCATAGACAAAATCCTTTAAATGAACATATGGGTCCCCTACCCCAGAGTATCGCCGATAAATAGGGAGCTCCGACTGGGGTGGCACCCGGAGGTATTGGAACGATGGGAGAGCAATATAAGCTACCTTGCGAGGATCAATTTGCCTCCTGAGGTCATGTAGCTCCTTCTTCATACTTGTCCACTCCGCGAAGAAGTCGGAGGGGGTTTGAACATGATGTGCAGAAACAAGGGAGCCAGATTGCTCAAAAGAGTGAGACCTCTCACGGGGGAGGGGAGCAGGTTCGGCCGTATAATATGTTGAAGTTGGAGGGGATCGAGGTCGAACCTCTCGTGCAGGAAGGTAGCTTGGTTCCGAGAAATGGATGGCCCGAGGACGGAGGGGCGTGGGGTCTGCCCCTGAGGAAGGAAGATGGGGTGCTGAGGCAACATGGGCGGAGGAATCTGCCGGTCGGACTGAACTCTGACCCGGGGGAGATAGAGGTCGCTTCCCCTTGGTAGCGGCTAGAAACTCTCGGACTTGGTCCGGAGTGAGATGGGGAAGGAGCTGACTGAATTGTGAGTGGGGGTCATCCCCCCTGGAGGAGAAGGACGGGATTGACTCCCGATGATGAGGAGAGGCTGGATATGCCTCGGGAGTGTGACCGTAGAGGGTTGGGCCACCTCCTCGCGCAGCCCAATAGGCAGGACATCATTGGCAAGGACCCAGAATTGGTCCATGTCGAACAAGGGATTATGATAGAATACAAGGATCGGAGGGGACTGACTCGATCTCCCTAAACAATGACGCATGCACCCCCAAAACCAATAGGGGGTGATACTGACAACACCTAGACTCTAACACAACAAGAAATACTAAGAGGAGAAGGGATGAACCAAAACACTCAAGTTGTCATGAGCAATGCGCAAATTTCTTAAGGTTCGAACTTGACCTTTAGATTAATTAATTAAGGGGATGTCACTCGGTCAAGTGGACCCTAATAGGTATGAACTCGAGTCCTCCGGTGTAGCTAAGGGGGGGGACACTCACACGCGAGGGGTGGCTCGGACTAATGGGTACAATGGGTACAACCAGCCCGGTGAACCGCAACGTGCGTACGGTCACGAGGACTTACGGAGGTCCTCGGAAGGTGGGCCCGAGTCAGCCTACAAGTGCTCGTAGGTAAGAGGGCTCACTCAACCAAGGGGGAACCTGAACAAATGGGATGAGTAGTGTATGCAAGGGCCTAAGTGCCCAAAATGTATGCACAAGTGACAAGTAAAAACAAAACAGGGTGAACAGAAAGCTCTCGGGCAGAGTCACGGTGGCCATGTACACCGCGACCCTATCGCGACATGGCGGCCTGCCGCGATACAAACAGAGCCCCGAGAACAAAGAAAGTCACCAAACCAGACTTACACACACTATCTTAACAGATAATAAAGGCACAAAAAATGCTAAACTAATGTAGCATGGATCAGGAAACATTCAGAAACCGATTCATGAAGCAAAGCATTAACATACGAAGCGTACCTGTTGACGCGATGTTCACCCTCGATGCGACCTGATCACATCCAAGCTCACGACTGCGACAGGACCCGAAAACTTACAAATAGAAATAAAAAGAAAACCCGAACCCTAACAGGATTTTAACATTCAAAAGCACGAAAATACATGATACATAGACAAGGAACAGGGATGCATGATGTCATAGAAGCAGGAAAAGGCAGATATAAGAAGAAGAAACGCTGACCTGCTATCGCGTCCTCCACAGGGGCCGCGACCTTATCGCGTCACTGCGATACGCCGTGATACTAACCGAGGGACAAAAAGTAGGAAACAAAGAACAAACAGACTAACAGGGCACTAAAATGGCAAACAAGGAAGAAAATATGGCAAGCAAGCAGGCTAAATCCACGAGGGTAGCACTGAAGGTCCCACCGTGATCGCCAAAAGGTGTAATCACGGGGATTGTGCCCCCCCTCAACACGAACATGTACTAAAACTAGTGGTATAGAAAGTAGGAATGTGATCGCCACTTAGTAAGTTGCCTAATAAGTAGGAAATAACACGGGCTAACTTAACTAGGAAAAGGAAAGAGAAAGGAAGCGGACCTGGTGTCGCGACAGTCTTACCGGCCGTGACGATGCTGGTAACCCGTCGCTGCAGCCAGACGCGTCTCTTGTCACGTCGCCCTCCACCGTCGCTTTCTCTGTGTGCGGGAGATGTCGTGTGTGGACCTTCTTCCCGTTCTCCAGTCGGCTGGAGAACAAGAGCTCCTCGTGGAAAATCTTGGGTGTCTGCTAAAACAAAGAAAAAATAAGAAAAAGCCCTATTAGAACATGTTAAGTGTAGTATCTATTCTACAAATGAGAGGAAATGGGGAATCATGGTAGGAACACACCTAGGGTGGTTTTAAACCCCTTTGGGTGTGTGAAAAACGTGGGTATGTGGTGAATGTGATCTAACTAGAAATAGCATAAAAATGCATGTAGAAATGAAGGAGGAAGAAGGGGGGAGAGGATGATCCCCATTAGGGCGACTCCCTGGCGTGGATGCAGTCCCAATGAGTGTGCGAAAGCTTCAGGAGGATGCAGGATTCACCCTCTTCACGTCCCGTGCTCCATAAAATGGTGAAATGAGGGTGCTTTGGTGGAGGGGAATGTGAAGGAGATGGTGGAAATGAGTGGCTGCGAGGCTAAGTGTTGGTGAGAGGAGATTTCGGCAGCCCTTCGGGGTAAAAATGGGTCTCTCCTCGTCCTTGAGGAGAAGGCCTTGGTTTTATAGATTTTTGAGAGAGAAAATCCCATAATAATTAAAATGAGTGATAAATATCAGCCAAAATCACATGGGAGAGTCCTTGGGGTCCTCAAGAGAGTCCCTAGGGCCCAAATCTCGCCCAAGGGGTTGAGATATTTCCTAGGGATAAAGATAAACCCATGGGAGGATAAATAGGAGGTGGTTGCGGAGGCCTGCATGCGCAGCTGCTGTTGCGGTGTATCATAGGGCCGCGACATAGAGACGCGACGGGGAGGGGCGACGCGACAGTATGCCCACGTGCATGGATATGCATGGGCTGTCACGGCGGCCAGTAGCGTCGCGACTCGGAGACGCGGCGCTACGATGCGTCGCGACTATGAAATCAAAATTTATGTGAATTATCAGCCAACCACATGAAAAGATAAGAGTTATTGATGCTTAAGGACTCTCTCAAAGATATAATGGGCGGGATTTCAAGGCAATTTAAATTGTTAATGGGCTCAAATCAAGGCTGATGATGGGCTCAAGGTGAGAGACCAACTAGGGGCCTACTAAGGTGACAAGAAATGTGGTTCAACCCATTAGCTGTAACCGGGTGTCTACAATATGGTGGAAAAGATTAGAGGGAAGTCTGGTGAAAGTTCTTCTGACCATAAAAGGAAGTTGAGGCGGGGAATGCCCTAAAGTTCAGTAGACCACCAAGAACCTAGGAAAAGCTCCAGTTGGGAATAAGGATGTTTGTCGGCATTGCCATATCAGTGGACACAAGATTCAGAATTATTGGCGTAGGTTGGGTGCTTGCCTCCGATGTGGAAGTAATCAACATCGGATTCCTGAATGTCCCATGATGAAGAACATACCAACAACCCAGAACCCCCGAGACAAACAAGGACGTTTACAAGCTATTCAGGAAGTAGAACCTGAATCTCTGCAGGAGGGCGGACTTATTGAAGGTACACTTTTAGTAAACTCTAAACCTGCGTATGTTTTATTTGATTCCAGAGCTACTCATTCCTTTATCAGTCAGGAGTTTTCTAAAACTTTAGGAATACAATCAGTTCTACTACCTATACAGTTAGAGATTGCAACTCCTCTAAGTGAGGGTAAGAAACTTAAGGAATATTACCTTGCCAGTCAAATTCTAGTTAAAGAACATAATTTTCCGGGTGAATTGATGTGCCTTGAGATGTGGGATTATGATGTAATCCTTAGGGCAGATTGGTTGTCTAAACATCATGCCAATTTGGATTGTTATTTAAAGCAAGTAACTTTTCTGGGTAAGGAGGTTTATTCTATGACTTTTGATAAACCCCGTACAAGAAGAATACCCATAATATCGACAGTTAAAGCATGCAAGTTGGTACAAAAGGGATGTCAAGGATATTTGACTTCTGTGACATTAATAAATTAGAATACTATAGGATTGAAGGATATCCCGGTAGTAAGAGAATTTCTTGATGTATTTTCGGAGGAACTACCTGGTTTACCACCTAGTAGAGAAGTAAAATTTTCAATTGAATTGGTTCCAGGAGCCACACCAATTTCAAGAATGCCTTATAGAATGTCAATAGAAGAGTTTAAAGAATTAAAAAGGCAATTGATGGAATTGATAGAGAAAGGATTCATTAGACCTAGTACATCTCTCTGGGGTGCTCCAGTATTATTTGTTAAGAAGAAGGATGGGACTATGAGACTATGCATAGATTATAGGCAATTGAACCAGTTAACAATTAAGAATAAGTACCCACTTCCTAGAATTAATGATTTATTTGATCAGTTGTCTGGAGCCCGATATTTTTCAAAGATTGATCTTAGATCCGATTATCATCCATTGAGAATTCAAGAGGAGGATATTCACAAGACAACTTTTCGAAGTAGATATAGGCATTACGAATTTGTTGTGATGACGTTCGGATTAACCAATGCACCTGTTGCATTTATGAGTTTGATGAACGATGTATTTAGGTCATATTTGGATCAGTTTGTAGTTGTGTTCATTGATAACATATTGATTTACTCTAAGAGTATGGAGGAACATGAAACACATTTGCGGGTTACTTTGCAATTGTTGCGAGATCATAAGTTATATGCAAAATTTAGTAAATGTGAATTCTGGTTGGAACAAGTGACGTTCTTAGGACATGTCATTTCTAGAGAGGGATTGTCAGTAGATTCCTCTAATGTTGAAGCTATTCAGAAGTGGGAACAACTTAAGAACATTACTGAAATTAGAAGTTTCCTGGGTATGGCAAGCTATTATCGGCGGTTTGTTAAAGATTTTTCCAGGATTGCTTCACCCCTTACACAACTAACTTGGAAGGGAACTGCATTTGAGTGGAATGAGAGTTGTGAGAAAGAATTTAAAAGATTGAAGGAATGTTTGTCATCCACACTAGTTCTAGCCTTGCCAGTAGAAGGAAAAAATTTGAAGTTTATATTGATGCATTAAACATCGGATTAGGATGTGTTTTGATGCAAGAAGGAAGAGTTATTGCCTATGCATCTAGACAATTAAAGACTAATGAGAAAAACTATCCAGTACATGATTTGGAATTAGCAGCAATAGTTTTTACTCTTAAGCTCTGGAGACACTACTTGTATGATAATCAATTCATAGTGTACTCCGATCATAAAAATTTAAAGTATTTATTTTCATAGAAGGAATTGAACATGAGGCAAAGAAGATGGATGGAATATATCAAAGATTATGATTTTAAGATTGAGTACCATCCTAGAAAAGGTAATATTGTAGCTGATGCTCTCAGCAGAAATCCCATGGTTAAAATATTTCAATTGCAAGTCAAGAAATGGAAACTTTTGGAAGAATTTTCTACATTAAGTTTGAAAGTTGAACCACAAGAAGATAAGGTTATGATTAATAACCTGAAAGTACAATCTGAACTGTTAAGACAAATCGGTGAACAACAAGTCAATGACCCCACATTGATAGAAATCAGAGAGAAACTGAATTCCAAACCTGACTTTAATGAAGATGCACATGGAAATCTTCGATTCTAGAACAGGTTGTGTATACCGGACAATTTAGAAATCAAGAAGCAAATATTAAAAGAATCTCATCGAGCATGTTATACTATTCATCCGGGAGCCGTTAAAATGTATCAAGATTTAAAGAAAAATTTTTGGTGGTGTAACATGAAGAAAGACATTGTGGATTTTATAGCTAGATGTTTAACATGTCAGAAAATCAAGGCTAAACACCAGAAACCCGCAGGGAAATTAAAACCCCTTGAGGTACCAGAATGGAAATGGGACAGTGTTGGTATGGATTTTATTGTGGGATTACCCAGAACACATAGTGGATACGATGCAATATGGGTAATAATTAATCGACTTACAAAGTCGGCTCACTTCTTGGCTATTAAGATGAGATGGTCGGTCAGTATTTTAGTAGCTCTGTACAAGAAAGAAATTGTTCAATTGCATGGAATCCCAAAAGATATCATTTCTGACAGAGATGCAAGATTTACTTCACATTTTTGGAGGGAACTACAAGATGCATTGGGAACTAAACTGAAGTTTAATACTGCATTTCATCCTCATACTGATGGACAAACATAACGAGTAAATCAAATTATTGAGGATATGTGTCGGGCCTGTGTTCTAGAATTTGGGAATGACTGGAGTAATCATTTAGAAATTATGGAATTTGCTTGTAATAACATGTATTAGTCTACTATTCAAATGGCACCATTTGAAGCTTTATATGGTCGACAGTGCAGATCTCCATTGTATTAGATTGAATTGAAGGAATCACACATTCTTGGACATAAAATGATCTAAGAAACCACAGAGATTATAAAGTTAGTGCAGGATCGAATGAAAGTTGCTCAAGATCGCCAGAAAAGTTATGCTGATCAACGACGAAGAGAGATGGAATTTCAACAAGGTTATCATGTATTCTTTAAAGTGTCACCCCGAAGAGGAATCAAGAGGTTTGGAATCACAGGAAAGTTGAGTCCAAGATACATTGGACCATTTGAAATATTAAGAAGAATTGGAGAAATGACATATCAACTAGCACTTCCACCCCAATTATCCAAAGTTCACGACATCTTCCATGTGTCAATGTTGTGAAAATATGTTTATGATCCAAAACATATTATTGAATATCAGAATCTAGAATTACAAGGAAATCTGGCATATGAAGAGAGACATGTACAAATCCTCGACCGAAAGATTAAGCAACTTCGGAACAAGGAAGTTTCGTTACTGAAGATCCAATGGAATAAGCGAGGGCAGGAAGAAGCAACGTGGGAGTTGGAAGATGCCATCAGAACCAAGTATTTAGAATTGTTTACAGGTCAGTATTACGTATTGTTACACTCTTATATATTAAATTTGGAGGACCAAATTTCATTTAGTGGGGGAGAGTTTAACACCCCAAAAATTTTATTTATTTAAAAATTAGAAAAATGTAAAGATTTTGATTATTAGACATAACTACTTTCATGAGATGTAATTAATTTTAATTTAGGATTAATTTATATTAATAAATGTTATTCCAGTGTCGTACTCAAAGGTGCACACTCCGACAGGGCAACACCGAAATTTTGTAACGAAATTGAAATTCAAGAACACCATAATTTCCATAAAAATGTGTTTTTATTAAATATGTAAATATTCGGAATTGTTGACGCATGGATTTCAAGATTAAGTCGACGCAACTATTTTTCGGGCAATTTTTGGGGTGAAAATTAAATTCTAAAAATTAAACTAAAATCACCATAATTACTAAAACCTTCCTATTAACTTATGGTTGAAATTTCAACTTGAATGGACACCATTTGGGTATAAAAATTTAGGGTCAAATGGACCAGCTGAATTTTCACCCATTTACGTAACCCACTTTTTTTTAATAAACCTCGCTTATGTATTACAGGCTACGTAAGCTCATTTCACTTGGGTTTAACTGCTTAGACGTTTCACCATATGTGTAAGCCATGGGAAGCTTGCATGGTAAACGTGGCTTGATGGTGGTAAATGGGTTTTTACGGCTCCACCTGCTTGGCTACATGCCAAACATGCATGGGAAGCCTGGGGGTTATATAAACCACCCCTTTACCCATCTTGTGGATCTTTTCCACCTCTTGCCAGTCTCTTTGCTGCTGGAGTTGTCGTTGCTGCTTCTTCTGTAGCTGCTGTGGCTGTTGCTTGCCGTAGCTGCTACTGCTGCTCCAACTGTAGCTACTGTTGCTGCTACTTCATCACCTGAACTTGCCGTAGTTGCTCCTTTTTCTTCCTCTTGCTGTTGGTTTCTTCTTTGGGACGAGAAGAAGGACCTTCATCCACCTCCCTATGTCAGGTAGGATTTCTCTCCTTCTTGTCTCCTTCTTTTGCTAAGAACCTTGTGTATAATTCAGGTAGGATTTCTCCTTCTTGTCTCCTTCTTTTGCTAAGAACCTGTGTATAATTGTCTTACCATGTACCTGTTCTGATTGGTGTTGTTGAAACCAATAGAAACGGTTTTCTTTTCCGTAATCACCTCTCCTTCTTTTGTTAGAATCCTGAGTCTGAGTGTATACCATATTCACACCTTCAATTGTGTTCAGTAAGGATCATTAGGTATGCCTTTCCGTCCACTGTGTCCATGCTTTAGCTAATGCTCATGTCTTAGCCAAATATACTTGTGAAGAACTTACTAGATGCAAGGAAAAATCTCTTAGAAGGGTTGTATATACTATATTCTTCCTTTCATAAGTTTTTCAAGCTGCCCATGTTGTAGGATTCTTCTTCTTCTTCATCTCTTCTGACTGTGTTCTGAAAAACACAGGATGTGCCGACACATACTTGACCTGTGTCGACACACATTTGACCTGTGTCGACACAACTATCTTCCTCTCTTCTGACTGTGTTTGGAAAACACAGGATGTGTCGACACACACTTGACCTGTGTCGACACATGCTTGACCTGTGTCGACACACATTTGATTGTGTCGACACAACTATTCTCTTCTCATCTGACTGTGTTATGGAAAACACAGGATAAGTCGACACACACTTGACCTGTGTCGACACACACGACCTATCTTCAACACAACATATACCACTGTGAGGGATCATTCTTTTAGCTATGGGGTTCTTAAACAACCAAAGTTTGATTGTTTCCTACATGGCTACAATCTTTTGAAGTCATGGTATTAATCCCTAAACCTTTGTTACATATGAGATTTTGAGTACCTGTGTACCATACTTGAAAGTTTAACAAAAATAATTGTGATGACGACTTCGGGTCTTTGGACTCAATTGAGTTATATGCCTGTGCAAATGGGGCTGATCCAGTCCTAGGAGGAGCACTCGAATTCGTTTACTGGCCGTATAGAACGATAATGGATCTCTTGGATGTTTGGCATTGCATCATACTTGCTTGATTGGTCATCATATTACTTTATCATGAGTTGAAAATGTACTTGAACCAGAACTAATTTTATCCTGAACTATTTTCTATGTAAATTTAACACAGTACTCTTGTTCTACAATTGTTATCTAATTGACATGGTTATACAATCATCCTTGATGTTCAACAGTGCTACCAATTAAGTTTCTTGCTCAATTCTTTAGTTATCTAAATTCTTTTGATTAGAAGGGTGAATCCTACTGGGCACAATTGCTCATTTAATTTTACTTTTTCAGGTGATCAAGATGAACAAAATGCTTAAGGGGGAGTGTGCTGAGAGGGACAACCAATCCTCGGAAGTTCGATATCTTTAGTTTTCTTTAGTAATGTAGAAGTGAGATGTAACTAAGTTTTCTTTTGTTTTTTTACTCCTCTTATGGTCAGTAACGAGGAGAGTTATGTAAATTAAGCTTCCGCTATGACAATGTCAAATATGTAAGAATATAAGTTTATTTCTTAAACTTGTTTTCTATCATTTCCGATAAATGGACGTTTATTAGGACGTGACAGGCTTAGTGGCCTACTACGTTCATAATCGATAAGTTGAGTGAATTATTATGGAGATAATAATTCACTAACTCAGAAGGACTTCTGAATTAGAGGGATGTACCCCTAGGTGAGCATGTCTCACCCTTGCTTGATTTGCATGAAAGTCATGCACCCAGACATCATCCCGGTCCGATATGTTCTTGTGGGAAACGTGATTTTTTTTTGTTTTAAACTTCATTCCGCTGCACATTAGATGCTCCCTCAAGTTTCCTTACAGTGGTATCAGAGCCTAGATTCATGGGATGATGTCTGGTTTTGCCTCCAATCAATTTAGAATCGATTTTTGTTGAACCACTCTTTTGTTTATCTCATGTTTTGGTGATAACTAAAACTCATGACTATATAAATCTTATGTTTATGTCATATCATGTTCTGATATTAATCTGAAAACTAATGCATTTCATGTATAAGTTTGAACATTCAATGAGTGCATAACTATCTGCATAAATAATCCTCAAATGCACTATAGTAATATCACAGAAAAACATATGTTATAAACACTATGTTTGAATGGCGCATTTCTGACTGCTCAGATTTTTTCTATGTCCACACTAGTATGTATATCACAAACTCTGACTTCTAAATAGTTGAAGTCTAGTGGATCTCCGACTTCTGAACAGTCGAAGTGTGGTAGCGACTGAGTCACACTCTGACTCCCGAAAAGTTGAAGTCACAATCCGACTTCGTGAAAGTTGAAGTCACACTCCGACTTCTATAGAGTCGAAGTCTACAGACCGCTAAAAAATTCCAAGTCCACACTAGTATGTATATCACAAACTCCGACTTCTGAAGAGTTGAAGTTGACCAACTCCAACTTCTGGAAAGTTGAAGTGTGATACATACTCCAACTTCTTTATCATCGAAGTTTCTATACTTAAACTTTGATTGCCCCAATAATTCAAATGTTTCAAAATATTTATGGCGAAAACTAAAAATTCATATGTACTTCACATATTATCATACTATTTCTCTGTCTGACTGAAGATCTTTTTGTTGTCTATCCTTCAAGGTAGGTGACATGTTGTCAGCAAAAAATAAGGACTCCTTCCTTCCTGCTAGACAAAAAGGGTCGTACCTAACATGTCTGGATGTCAGCAGAAAACATGGAAGTAAGGCAAGGTATGGGCCTATTGTCAGAAGACCTTTTAGTCTGACTCTATCCTCTATGCTGCAGATATCTAGACTTCCCTCTACAGCAAGTGTCTATTAGACAGAAGAAGAAGAAGAAGAAGAGTAGATAAAGAAAGAGATCAACAACGGCTAGAAGAGTTCCAACGGATCTGTTCAAAGCTGCTCTATAAAAAGATGAAGTAGGGCTGAAGAACAATAAGAGAGCCTTCCTAAAGATCATTCAAAGAGTGTACATCCAATGAGAAGCCTCAACGCCACATACACTCAAAAGAAAGAGAGAAAGAGCTCGAGCCCAAGAAGAAGTGTGCAAGCAGCCATCTGAAGTCTTCATGCTTCAAGCTCTTTTTCTTCTCTTCACTCTCTCTGTGCTGCATTGTAATCTTGGGGAGAGTCTTTTGGCTGAGAGTTTTTGAGTTAGTGTCCATCTTGTACAACTCTTGGTATGTTCTTTCTTTTCTAAGAAAGATTTCTGTCCAGCTATAGGACTATATACAATGTTCCTCTTCCTGTGTGAAGGGAAGGCCAGTGGGGTTGCTGGCGGTTTCTGTCCAGCTAAGGGACTGTTCTTAGAACTTCCTTATGGTTAAGGGAAGAACCTAGCTGGGGTTGGTGTCTGCAGAACCGCACTGGGGTTTATTCCAGGAGGGTGGCTTCTTGACCTGTAATAGAAGTGAGTTTCATTCCTACTCAGAAAGGAAGAGGACCAGAAGGGAGCTGGGGGTTTGTATATCCTTGGGGGGATTGTACCGAGGTTAGTGAAATCCCAAGAGTTTGCTTGGAGACTGGACATAGGTCTTCCTTCTGTGAAGTACCGAACTAGGATAAACTTTCCTGTGTTCATTTGTGTGATTGTTTAAATTTGCTTCCGCACTGCTACTCTCTATCACACACTGTCACATTCACTAACCAAAGTTTTTAAGTTGTGATTTATGTGTTTTAGTTTCAGAATTTCTGTAGCTATTCTATTCACCCCCCCTCTAGATAGCTTGAGCTTGTTGCCATATCATCCGAAGGCCAACAAGTGGTATTAGAGCCATGTCTCTTCAAGTAAGTAGATCTCACGGTCTAAAGAACAAAGATCAAATGGTAGCTCAAGGATTTGCTGAAGGTCAATCTGTCCACAGACCACCCTTGTTTGATGGGGAAGATTACAACTACTGGAAGACAAGGTTGGAGTTCTTCCTTCAGGGTTATAACTATCAACTGTGGACTATCATTGAAGAAGGAGATCTAATAGTCCTCAACCCAAGAGAAGAGTGGACAGACAATGACTGAAAATCTCTCTCACAGAATAGTAAAGCCAAGAATCTCATTTGCTGTGCCCTGACAAGAAGCGAATTCAACAAGATCTCAGCATGCAAATCAGCAAAAGAAATGTGGGACAAGATGAAGCTCACATACAAAGTCAAAGAAACCAAGATTGACATCTTGGTCACTCAATATGAGAAGTTCCAAATGCTGACAGGTGAGACCATTACACAAATGTATAGCAGATTTACTTACATAACTAAAGGTCTTGCAGGGCTTGGAAAGATGTACAACATTGGAGATATGGTACGAAAGATTCTCAGATCTCTACCAAGTCAATGGACTCCAAAAGTCATAGCCATTGAAGAAGCTAATGATCTTACAACTATGACATTAGAAAAGCTTATAGGATCATTGATGGCACATGAGATCAACATGGAGCGACTATCTGAAAGCTCATCCAAAAGGAAATTTAATAATGCTTTCAAAGCTATAGCTGCTCCTTCCACCTCTTCCTCTTCTAGTTCAAAAAATGCTGATTCTGAAGACAGTGATGTAGATGATGTACTATCCAAGCTTCAGAAAATTCTTAAGAAGAAGAAGAATGGATCAAGAAGGATCCAAAAGAAGGAGAAAAAGGAGAAAGAACCAGTTTGCTATGAATGCAAAAAAACTGGACATCTAAGACCAAATTGTCCAAAACCTAAGAAGACTGGTCAGCTAGAAAAGTCCAAGAAGAAGCACAAGAAATTCAAAAGAAAAGCCATGGCTGTTACTTGGGACAATGAAGAAGTCTCTACTTCAGATTCGTCAAGCTCAGATTCAAAAGAAGAGTAGGTAATTCTAGCCCTCATGGCAGGACTAAATGCGGTACATTCTGACCCATCTTTTAATTCGTGCACTGATTCAGGGTCAGAGTTGAAGACTTAGAAGATGTCTTTAATGAACTTTATGAAAAACATAAAGGTATTGTAAAAGAATTAAAGAATCTGAAATTTAACCTTACTTGCTTAGAAAACACTAATTCTGATCTTAAATTAGAAATGGAACAATTGGAAACACAATTAAAAGAAAATAAAAATAACAATTATCTTTTGAATGAAGATTTAAAGAGCAAGAACAATGAAAAAATTAGAGTTAGAAGAAAAATTGAAAACTCTAACTAAAGAAAATCGTTATTTAAAAGAATCAGTTAGAAAATTAACAAAAGGTAAAACATCTCTAGCTCTATACTTAAAAGGATCAAAATCTGGCAACAATAAACTGAAGGGTTGCGGAATTCCCTATATGGTAATCTAGAAGGGGGGTTGAATAGATTACTGTCGATTAAAAAAGTTTATCACCTTCTTTTCTTTAAAGCACATATTATCAAAACAATATTAAACTCTAAGCTATGTGTGGATGTGTGTGACTTGATTACAGATAGATAGCAAACTACAATACGTGTTTATAGATGTCGTGCCTACCAAACATCTAGCGTAAAAGCGTTCAAACCACGAGACACGCGGATTTACGTGGTTCGGAGTACACAACTCGTGTATCCTACATCCACGAGCCACACACACACACAGAACAATCTGCTTATGAGCTAGTTCACAAACTACAACTCACACACACGTGTTATCTGATGTGCAACCATGATCAGATCAACACCCACACACGTGTATCAAGCACAAGGACTGCTTGAAACACAACACACACACACAAATATGAAAAAGTAGAAACAGAGAAGAGTTTGAGAGTTGAAGAACAAATCCAAATTTGTAAACTCTTCTGGTAAATGTCTGGCTGGACTTCAAGTTTCATCTTGATGATCACAAGTTGATGGAGACACTTGAATCCACGACGTTCTGGCTTCACCTTCCGCTGGGGACACTTCTCTTCTTGGTTCTGGGCGGTAGGTTGAAGCAGAGCAGCAGAACAAGACTTCTCTTGAGAACTCTTTAGGGTTCTTGCTTGGAGGCTGCTTGTGTATGAGATTTGCTTCAAAAGGATGTTTATATATTGGTGTTTACATATGGAGAGACGTGGTAGAAGGAAACACCAAGTTTGGTAACTTTCAAACTTCCCGTATATGAAGCTTCTGTACATCTGTCGACAGGTCATACACCTGCTGTTGACAGGGATCAACAGTGTGCCAAGTTCCAGAAGTCTGGAAGTTCTGTTGAAGCTCTCACTGTGTGCATTTGTCGACAGGTGCCTTGGTGCTATCGATAGGCACATGTTTTCCAGAACTGTGATTTTCTGACTGTATGCTTCTATCGACAGGAGGCTTTGTTGCTGTCGACAGGGCTTGTTTTCCAGAACATGTATGTTGCTGACTGTTGGTATCTGTCGACAAGGTCTTGATGGCTGTCGACAGGTACACTGTCTTTTGACTTTTCTTGATCTTTCATACTTGTTGTTGGCACATGTCTTGCATAGTATATCTCCTACATTAGTAAACATAGTTAGTGAGATATTATGAACATATATAATCAAGCATTGTACCAAGTTATTGTGACAAGTCATTTGCATGAAGATCTCATGCATTAAACTCAATTCACATTGTTCACATTTGTTTACATTGTTCATCATTGTTCATCATCAAAAAACATGTTGTATTTATTATTTAGAATGTGAACCCAACATTCTCCCCCTTTTGATGATGAAAAAATTAATCAATCAATTAAGTAAGTGTACAATTGAGTTTTCTCCCCCTTTTGACAACATCCAAAAGCACACACCAAAGACACATGTATTATGCATAGAACAAGGATTTGCATTGATTTTCCATAAGGCATACACAATACATGAGGTGCTAATAGGAAGGGAAAGACATGGCATGATGACCATTTGAAAGCAACATTACATAAGACAGAATAGGATTCAATTGAAACTAAGATAACAGGACTGGAGTCAATCCTAGACACATAAACTAGCTAGGCATCTTCATCAGATGGCTGTGGAGGATGCTCAGTAATAATGGTGTCCAGACGCGAATCCAGTGCTGCAATGCTAGAGTCCATTGTGTCCATTCTTGCATTGAGCCTATCAAACCCTGTTGTCATCTGAAGTTGTAACTGAGCAAGTAGTTGACGGATGGAAGGCTCAGCAACATCAGCAGTAGCATCTCCCGGAGCATCTAGTGGCTCAGACTGGGAGTCTTCTTCATTTTCAGCATCTTCTTCATCTTCATCTTCCTCGTCAGCACCATCATCCTCAGCAGCAGCTGCTCCTTTGCCCTTGAGGTCTCGTGTGACAAGGCCATCTACCAACTTGTAGCCCATCCTCTGAGCAGCCGTGAGGTCATAGGAGCTACGGGATTTGAGATCCATCATCTCCTCCTTTGGGATTTGAATGCCAATGAATAGTAAGAGAGAAGTGAGTTGGCATGCATAGGGCATAGATCTCTTTGCACTGCTAACGCATAGGCGAAGAATAGAGACCATGAGGAGAGGGAGGTTGATGGGTTCAGCTAGTAGAAATTGATGAAGCAGAGACTTGTGAAGGGAGGTCACAAGTTCTCGGCTACCATCCTTGGGAACTATGAGAGTGGTGAAGATGTGATGGATGAGACGATGAAGTGGAGGGAATGAGTTGGCATTTAGTTGCTTACGATCAGTAGGATCGTAAGGCTATAGAGTAATGAGAGTGTGGTACTCTTCGGGGGTTGGATGATGGGACTTGATGTCTATCCCGGTGTTGGGGATTTGCAAGGCGGTGGAGAAGAGGTTTGGAGTTACCAGGAAGGGAGTCTGTTTCACCTTTGAGTATAACTCACCACTGCTGGACAATCGGAGGTTGTTGTAGAATTCAGTCACAACGGTTGGGGAGTACCGCTTGTGATCGTAGCAAAAAGGAGCCCAACCCTGGACATCAAAGAGAGGCTGGAGTTCGGGAAACATATCCTCCAACGAGACGAAGTCGATGTAGTGGGGCTGCACGAGCTTTGTGAAGGTACCATGGGCATCGAGAAGACGAAGAGTAGGCGGGATGATGAGCTCCGGCAAACGATCTTCCCGGCACTTTGTCCGACACTCGGCGTGTGCCCTGGAGCCCTACCCGGCTTCGAGAGACCAAGGACGACGACGGGATGCCATCTTCTTGGCCGATGGAGCCATCAGACCTGGAATCTCGATGTAGATGGAGAGGGTAGAGAAGAAGGAGACACATGAAGGAGGAAGACGTAAGGGTGTGGAGATCTCTTCCGGTGCCCTGTAGAAGGAAGGATTTTGGTGAAAGGAGAAAGGGGAAGGGATTTGGGAAGTGTGAAAGGGTGGAAGGGGCGTGGGAACCTTTTATAGAAAGAGTGTGAGAATTTGAAAGGTTGGGTCCCACAAAATCCGGCTTTAAACCCTTGCCTGTTGAGCTTCCAGACGAACTCTGGCCGCCGGCTATCGACAGGACCCCTGATGCCTGTCGACAGGGACATACAGTAAATGGCCAGTTTGCTGTTTTGGTGGGTTTTGTGAATTGGAACTTTGGAGCAGTGTTTCCTAATTGTTTATTTAAGGTGTATAAGAGGTGAACACATATTTTAACCAACCATATACAAAGATATAAAAAGCCAATTCATTTTCCTTAATGGTTTTAACATAATACCCAAGGAATTTGAAGTTAGAGCATTAAGAAAACACCTCCTATAATGAAGAACAATGCACTCTCACTCTTCGTTGTATAAATGCAATGTAAGACAACACAATCCCCATTTTGTTGATAGGCAAATGATGCATGAAATGAATATCTATATGTCAAGACAATCATAAAATCAATGACCCTGAGATTTATGACTCAGTGGAGGCTTCACACTATTTCATTTTTTTTTATTTGCAATTCAGAAAGGCAATGGGAAAAAGTGTTACTTAAGAGGACTTCACACCTTTTGATGTGAGGATAGACATTACAAGTGCCCATACCCCCAGTTACTCAGTGGAAGTGTCTAGCATACCGTTGTACAGAGTTGATGAGTGAGCCTTTTGACGCGAGGGCAGACATTTGTGATGCCCATCACCCCGGTTACTGAGCAAAATACAGCATTGCTCTATATTTATCCCAATTTGAAGTTGATTTTATTTTTCTTATGTGAATGCTATTTTTCAGAAATAGGTAGCTGTTCTCCAAGTATTGTTTAAAAGCTCAAGATCAAGTAGTTTATATGATTAGCTATCAATATTAGACATACAGTTCCATGACCAAAAGACTGATCAAGTAAATTGAGAACTATGTTTGCCTACAAAGAAATTATTTAGAGGAGTGAGGTGTATAGCCTTTAGAGTTGTGAAATGTTTCCAAAATGATAGAACCTAAACCCAAACATGAGTAGTATGTGAAAATCATAGTGGTATAAAGAATAACTTAAATATCATTTGTACATGGTGTGGTCAAACATGCATTAACACCTTATAGACACCTTATATGTTAAACATGAACCTGCTCACTGAATGTGTGAAGAAATGGGTTTGAAGTTCCAACTTTCAGTGTGTCTGTCGATAGAGAGAAATGGCCTGTCGACAGGATCACACATACAGAAGATTAAGGGTTCTGGGAGGCAGAGACTGTGCATATCTGTCGACAGAGGAAAGTGGACCTATCGACAGATGTAGATAGTGTGCAGAAAGAGTGTTCTGTCTGGCCTGATCTGTCGACAGGGTGCTTGTAGGCTGTCGACAGATGCTTGTACAGAGGCAGTTTAAGAATAGAATGAAAGATAGAATTGATCAAAGGTTGTGAGGGAATTGAGATAGACAAAATTTGAGTGATTTCCTTCACATTAGCATTCATCTAACCTTAACTTGCTCCCCCATAATGTGTGCTATTTTGTACAAAGATACTCAAGTTCATGAAGACAAATTTGCACATATAGACCAATCAAATAAGCACATCAAGCATGTAGTAAGACAGACCATCAAGTATTTTCAGATTTTCAAGGAGAATTTTGAATGGGCATAATTGTAAAGAAACTAATTCCACATGTAGAGTACATGCCCCTTTCATGCCACATGACTATGGATACTTGGCGGAGAATATTTTCTCACACATAATGAGAGTTTCCAAACAAGCATAACTTGTTCTTCCACACATCACCATTTGATATACCTCATAGTTAGGGCACACAAGGGACATATGCTTAACATTTTTGTTAAGTTTCATTGCAATTTGCACAAACCCAAATCTCTTCTCAATGTGGTGAATCTATCTTCTGCCAGAGGTTTGGTAAAGATGTCAGCCAATTGTTTTTCAGTGGGTATGAAGCTAATTTCCAAGGTTTTATTGGCTACCTCATCTCTCAAGAAATGATGACGAATCTCTATGTGTTTTGTCCTAGAGTGTTGAATGGGATTCTTTGATAGATTGATTGCACTAGTGTTGTCACATAGGATTGGTGTGCATCCAATATCGATGTTATAGTCGCACAGTTGACTCTTTATCCACAACACTTGTGTCACACAACTCCCTACAGCAACATATTCTACCTCTGCAGTGGAGAGTGCTACTGAGTGTTGCTTCTTGGATGCCCACGAAACCATGCAACCACCAAGCATTTGGCAATAGCCACTAGTGCTTTTCCTGTCAATTTTACATCCAGCGTAGTCTGCATCAGAATAAGAAATCAACTCAAAACTACTACCTGCTGGATACCAAAGGCCCAATTCATACGTACCTGAGAGATATCTGAAAATTCTCTTGACTGCAATTAAATGGTTTCCTTTGGACTAGATTGGTATCTAGCACAAAGACAAACACTGAATTGTATGTCCGGTCTACTTGCAGTAAGATAAAGGAGTGAGCCAATCATACCTCGGAATTGTTTGGCATCTACCGTTTTACCTTTCTCATCACTTTCTAGCTTAATGCTTGTGCTCATTGGTGTTGAGGCAGGCTTGGCTTGTTCGAACTGAAATCTTCTAAGAAGTTCTTTTACATATTTCTCTTGGTTGATGAAGAATCCGTCTTCTAACTGCTTAACCTGCAAACCAAGAAAAAATTGAAGCTCCCCCATTAAACTCATCTCAAATTCACTGTGCATGTGTTGTGAGAATTCTTCACACAGTGAAGGGTTAGTGGAACCAAATATAATGTCATCCACATAAACTTGAACAACTATGATATGATTGTGGACTTTCTTTGTAAAGAGTGTTTGGTCCACCTTACCTCTTGAGTAGTTTTTGCTTACCAGAAATGTGCTTAGCTTGTCGTACCAAGCTCGGGGTGCCTATTTCAAACCATAAAGAGCTTTGTGCAATTTAAATACATGGTTTGGTTTATGATGATCTTCAAAGCCAGGTGGTTGAGAGACCTAGACTTCCTCTTTTATGTAGCCATTCAAGAAGGCCGTTTTGACATCCATTTGAAACAATTTTAACTTGTTTGAGCATACATATGCTAACAAGATTCTAACTACTTCTAGCCTAGCTATAGGTGCAAAGGATTCTTCAAAGTCCACACCAAACTCCTGATTATATCCCTTTGCAACCAATCTAGCCTTGTTTCTCACCACTTTACCCTCTTCATTGAGTTTATTTCTAAAAACCCATCTTATACCTATGATAGGCATTTCAGGGGTTTTAGGAACTAAACTCTAGACATTATTTCTTTGAAATTGTCCAAGCTCCTCATGCATAGCATCAATCCATGAGTTTTCTTTTAATGCTTCTTCAACATTTTTAGGTTCCACTTGAGATACAAAAGCTAAATGATCCTGTTCAACTATTTGATTAACCTGAGACCTAGTTTGAACTGAGTCATTTATGTCACCTATGACATTCTTAAGTGGATGAGCTTTAGAATACCTCACATTAGTGACTGTTGAAGGTCCGGGTTGATCTTGCATTTGAGGAGGTTGTTCTGAAGGAGGGGTGGCTGGAGGACTTTAGCTTGAGGTTGATCTTTTGTTGTGGATCTTGTGCAGGTACTTCTTCTTCATTTCTGAACAGATGTCCGTCATCTTCATCATCGTACCTGCGAAGATATCCACTTTTAGTTTTAAAAGTTGTTTTAGAGATTGCATTTGGTTTTCTTTGTAGTTCTCCGAGTGTTGTATCTTCAGTTTCATCTGCAAACCTGTAAAGATTAGAACTGTTAGGCTTGGTTTGAGATTCATCAAATACAACATGTGGAGTTTCTTCCACTATTCTAGTTTTCAGATTAAACACCCTATAGGCTCTAGAGTGTTCTGAGTATCCAAGAAAAATACCTTGATCGCTCTTGGCTTCAAACTTGTCCAAATCATTTTTATCATTGTTATATATGAATACTTTTGAACCAAAAACTCTAAAGTACCCAATGGTGGGTTTTTTACCTTTCAGAAGTTCGTAGGGAGTTTTCTTGAATACCGGTCTTACCATGGCTCTGTTAAGAATGTAGCATGACGTGTTTACCGCTTCTGCCCAAAAGGTTCTTGCAAGTTGATTTTCGACCAGAAGTGTGCGAGCCATCTCCACCAAGGTTCTATTCTTCCTCTCCATAACCCCATTTTGCTTTGGAGTTCTTGGGGAGGAAAACAAGTGTTCTATACCTTGGTTCCTGCAAAAATCAGAGAAGGAGTTATTGTCAAATTCTCCCCCGTGATCAGTGCGGATGGAGCATATTTTGTTGACATTTCCATGCTCAATTTTATTGAAAAATTCTTCAAAAACATTCAGTGCTTCGTTCTTGTGAGCCAGAAATTTCACCCAAGTGAACCTAGAGAAATCATCTACAATGACAAAACCATAACGCTTGCCATTGAGACTTATTGTTCTTGTAGGTCCAAATAGGTCCATGTGCAACAGTTCATAAGCTTTAGAAGTACTCACCGGTGCTTTTGATTTGAAGGATTTCCAGGTTTGTTTTCCTTATGCACATGCATCACAAAATTTTTCATTTCTATTGAATGGAATTTCAGGAAGTCCACTTACCAGTTTGAGCCTCATGATCTTGTGCAACACATTATAGCTAGCATGACCAAGCCTACGATGCCACAATGTAAGCTTGTCCTATTTGTTTGCTACAAGACACAGATTATCATTTTCTGGATCATTTAAGCCAACCATGTAGATGTTGTTTATTCTTTTTCCAGAAAATTTCAGACTTCATGTTTCCTTATCAAGAATTTGACATGAATTGGATTCAAAGACAATTTTATGACCCTTATCACACAATTGACTTATGCTAAGCAAATTGTGATGAAGGCCATCAACAAGTAAAACATTGTCTATGGAGTTAGAGGCAAACTTACCAACCTTACCTGAGCCGATGATCTGGCCTTTGTTGTTACCTCCAAAAATCACTTGACCTCCGTCTTTTTCCACGAGCAAATAGAATTTTCATTTGTCGCCCGTCATATGCCTCGAACAGCCACTGTCCAAGTACCATTTGTTTTGATTGTGGACTGCTAGGCATTCCTGCACATGTGGATCAGACAAGAGGTTTTGGTACCCAAATTACTTTGGGTCCCGTTGTATCATTCATGCCAAATAACAAGTGCTTAGGAATCCAAACTTGTTTGATTTTCATTTGGTTTGGGCTATTCCAGCATTGTTTTTCATTATGCCCAACCTTTTTACATATTTTGCATGATGATGATTTTTGAACAACAGTGGGCTTTACCTTTTTCGGAGCATGCATAGGCATTTTACCCTTTTGTTGCCTTGTTAGTTTAGCTTTAGGAGGTTGATGTTTGTCCTGTCTTGGTCTTGTTGCAAATTCCTTAGATTGACTAGGAACAAACTTGATCATTTTAGATTCTTGTTTCTTACCCTTTGAAGGATTTTTCTTATTCTTTGAAGGGGTTTGTTTACTTGAACTTGGGTTGGAATCAATGAAATCTGTTAACAGATTTTTGCCAATTTCCTTTGGCCTTGCATTTTGAAACCCAATCTCATGTCTTGCAACAAAAACATTTGAACCTAAAATTGCATCCAGATTCTGTTTACTTTTGACAAAACTAGATAAATCTTTAGACTTACCTTTTATGTCTTTTTCAGCTTTTTCCAATTTCTCCTTTAGCTTTTCATGCTCACTTTGAAGATTTTCAAGAGAGTTCATTAGATCATCTCTTTCCTTTTGAACTTCTTGAAGTTTAAGTTTCATGCTATCCATTTCTTCACTGTGTGTTTGTTCATCAAGCTTCATCATTTCAATCACCTTATTCAAGGATTCAATTTCTTCATTATTGCTAGTTTCATGAACAAGGGAAGTGATTTTCTTCTTGAGTGCTTTGTTTTCAGACTTAAATTCACAGAACTTTTCAAATAAGACAGTATAAGCTTCTTCCCATTCATCAACTGAATAGCTTTCAAAGGAAGAATTTACCTCATTTGAGTCATCACTTCTTGCCATGAGACAGTGGACTTCGTCATCTCCGGAGGTAGCTTGACCGTTCTCATCTTCATCTTCATCACTCCAAGTGGCCACCATTGCCTTGGCCTTCTTGAAAGTGAATTTGTCCTTCTTCAGCTTCTTTTTGAGCTCGGGGCACTCTCCTCTCATGTGCCCTTGCTTCTTGCACTCATAATAGACAATCTCAGACTTTTTGTTAGTATCAAATTTATTAGCAAAGTCTTTCTTTTGGAAAGGTTTAGAGTTCCATGTACCTCTCCTCTTGTATTTCAGGAATTTTTTGAATTGTCTAGTGAGCATAGCCATTTCGTCATTTTCACTCTCACTAGACGATTCAGTCACATCACTTTCCTAAATTATCTCCTTTTTGGAAGCTGAAGAACTCTTCCTGGAAGCCTTCAAAGCAAGTGACTTCCTATGATTTTCTTCAGTTTCCTTTCTTTTGACATTCAGTTCATAAGTCATCAGAGAACCAATCAATTCATCTACTTTCATTTTTGAGAGGTCTTTAGAATCCTCAATGACAGTGGCTTTAGTGTTCCATGAGGATGGAAGAGACCGAAGTATCTTCCTTACCAAGTCACTCTAAGTATTCCTTTTTAAGACCTTTCAATCCATTTATAATTATCATGAATCTAGCAAACATGTCAGTGATGGTTTCATCATTATTCATTTTGAACATTTCATATTCTGAAACCAACATACTTACCTTTGATTCTCTTACCTCAGACGTACCTTCATAGATCAGCTCAAGCTTGTCCCACATCTCCTTTGCTGAGGTGCATGTGGAGACTCTTGAGTACTCCTTTGGGTGGACTGCGCACTGCATCATGTTGAGGGCGCTCCAGTTGAGTGTCCCCTTGGCGATCTGGTCCTTAGTCCAGGTATCCTCGTCCTGAGGCAATTCGTATGCTCCTTTTCTGACTATTTTCCATAGTTCGAAATTTTGTGCTCGTAGAAACACTTACATTCGATTTTTCCAATACGGATAGTCAGTGCCATCAAAGAAGGGTGGCCTGGTCACTGAGTGTCCCTCGGCCATATACCCCTTGTTAGACTCCATTAGACCGTGAATCTCCTGATCGTAAGATCAAATAAGTAAAGCAGTAAATCGGAGAAACTCGGCTCTGATACCAATTGAAGGGTTGCGGAATTCCCTATATGGTAATCTAGAAGGGGGGTTGAATAGATTACTGTCGATTAAAAAAGTTTATCACCTTCTTTTCTTTAAAGCATAGATTGTCAAAACAATATTAAACTCTAAGCTATGTGTGGATGGGTGTGACTTGATGACAGATAGATAGCAAACTACAATACGTGTGTATAGATGCCGTGCCTACCAAACATCTAGCGTAAAAGCGTTCAAACCACGAGACACGCAGATTTACGTGGTTCGGAGTACAAAACTTGTGTATCCTACATCCACGGGCCACACACACACATAGAACAATCTGCTTATGAGCTAGTTCACAAACTACAACTCACACACACGTGTTATCTGATGTGCAACCACGATCAGATCAACACCCACACACGTGTATCAAGCACAAGGACTGCTTGAAACACAACACACACACACACAGATATGAAAAAGTAGAAATAGAGAAGAGTTTGACAATTGAAGAACAAATCCAAATTTGTAAACTCTTCTGGTAAACGTCAGGCTGGACTTCAAGCTTCGTCTTGATGATCACAAGTTGATGGAGACACTTGAATCCACGACGTTCTGGCTTCACCTTCCGCTGGGGACACTTCTCTTCTTGGTTCTGGGCGGTAGGTTGAAGCAGAGCAGCAGAACAAGACTTCTCTTGAGAACTCTTTAGGGTTCTTGCTTGGAGGCTGCTTGTGTATGAGATTTGCTTCAAAAGGATGTTTATATATTGGTGTTTACATATGGAGAGACGTGGTAGAAGGAAACACCAAGTTTGGTAACTTTCAAACTTCCCGTATATGAAGCTTCTGTACATCTGTCGACAGGTCATACACCTGCTGTTGACAGGGATCAACAGTGTGCCAAGTTCCAGAAGTCTGGAAGTTCTGTTGAAGCTCTCACTGTGTGCATTTGTCGACAGGTGCCTTGGTGCTATCGATAGGCACATGTTTTCCAGAACTGTGATTTTCTGACTGTATGCTTCTATCGACAGGAGGCTTTGTTGCTGTCGACAGGGCTTGTTTTCCAGAACATGTATGTTGCTGACTGTTGGTATCTGTCGATAGGGTCTTGATGGCTGTCGACAGGTACACTATCTTTTGACTTTTCTTGATCTTTCATACTTTTTGTTGGCACATGTCTTGCATAGTATATCTCCTACATTAGTAAACATAGTTAGTGAGATATTATGAACATATATAATCAAGCATTGTACCAAGTTATTATGACAAGTCATTTGTATGAAGATCTCATGCATTAAACTCAATTCACATTGTTCACATTTGTTTACATTGTTCATCATCAAAAAACATGTTGTATTTATTATTTAGAATGTGAACCCAACATAAACAAGGTCTTGGATACGAACCTCTTAAAAAAGGAAAACAAGTTAAGTATCCAGAAAAATATCCATTGCCAAAATTTGTGAAAGAAACCAAGATGCCTCAGAAAAAGGTCCATGTAATGAACAAATGCTCTCAAAAGAAAAAGGTTTCTAAAAATCTTATTTTAAACAAACATCATAATGACAATAAGGCCTGCAAATAGATTATATTCATTGTTGTTCTCATTGCAACAAATTAGGCCACATAGTAAACACCTGCACAACTAGGCACTTAGTATGGATTCCTAAAGGTTATTTTTATGCATCTAACCATCAAGGACCCAAAAAGATTTGGGTACCTACTTCTAAGTAGTTTATTTGCAGGATAGCCTTGGAGCATCAGGATCAAAGGATGCTCAAGGCATTGGTGACAGCCAGCTCATCATCCAACTCATATCTGAAGAGGGAGTAGTCACATATTTGTATTTAAATTTATAGTACTACTAATAATGGTTGCAAGTCATCTGTTTTTAAGATCAATGCAGGAAAAAATCTTGAAGACTTGACAAACAACAAGTGGATATGTCAAGAAACAATAAGACCAACAAGTGAAAATTCTTGAAAATCTAACTAAGCCTCATATCAAGGGGGAGCCTCACATTCAGGGGGAGCATACACTAAGGGGGAGATGTAAATTCATGACAAATATTGTTGAACCCCTCTCATTCAAACTCACAGGTAGTATTGGTAAGAAGTCTTTACAAGAAGGAATATGCAAATGGTAAGATCCTTCCTTTTTGGGTTTTGAAAAAAATGGGGAGAGTATTTTATTTATGAATTTTCTATTTCAAACTTCTCATTCCAAGAAAATTCACATGAGTTTTGTCATCACCAAAAAGGGGGAGATTGTTGAACCACTCTTTTGTTTATCTCATCTTTTGGTGATAACTAAAATTCGTGACTAAATAAATCTTATGTTTATGTCATATCATGTTCTGATATTAATTTGAAAACTCATGCATTTCATGTATAAATTTGAATATTCAATGAGTGCATAACTATCTGCATAAATAATCTTCAAATGCACTATAGTAATATCACAAAAAAAATATATGTTATAAACACTATGTTACAATGGCACATTTTCTGACTACTCAGATTTTATCTAAGTCCACACTAGTATGTATATCACAAACTCCGACTTCTGAACAGTCGAAGTCTTGTGGAACTCTGACTTCTGAACAGTCGAAGTGTGGTAGCAACTGAGTCACACTCCGACTCCTGGAAAGTCGAAGTCACACTCTAACTTTGAGAAAGTCGAAGTCACACTCCGACTTCTATAGAGTCGAAGTCTATAGACCACTGAAAAATTCTAAGTGCACACTAGTATGTATATCACAAACTCAGACTTCTGAAGAGTTAAAGTTGACCAACTCCGACTTCTGAAGAGTTGATGTTGACCAACTCCAACTTCTGGAAAGTTGAAGTGTGATACACACTCCAACCTCTTTACAGTCGAAGTTTCTATACTTAAACTTTGATTTCCCCAATATTTCAAATGTTTCTGGTGGCAACAAAAAATTCATATATACTTCACATATTATCATATTATTACTCTGTCTGACTGAAAATCTTTTTGTTGTCTATCCTTCAAGGTAGGTGACATGTTGTCAGCAGAAAATAAGGACTCCTTCCTTCCTACTAGACAAAAAGGGTCATACCTAACATGTCTGAATGTCAGCAGAAAACATAGAAGTAAGGCAAGGTATGGGCTTGTTGTCAGAAGTCCTTTTTAGTCTAACTCTATCTTCTGTGCCTGTAGATATCTAGACTTCCCTCTACACTAAGTGTTTGTTAGACAGAAGAAGAAGAAGAGTAGATAAAGAAAGAGATCAGCAACGACTAGAAGAGTTCTAACGAATCTCTTCAATAGATCTGTTCAAAGCTGCTCTATAAAAAGATGAAGCAAGGCTGAAGAACAACAAGAGAGCCTTCTTGAAGATCATTCAAAGAGTGTACATCCAGTGAGAAGCCTCAATGCCACATACACTCAAAAGAATGAGAGAAATAGCTCGAGCCCAAGAAGAAGTGTGCAAGCGGCCATCTGAAGTCTTCAAGCTTCAAGCTCCTTTTCTTCTCTTCACTCTCTCTGTGCTGCATTGTAATTTTGGGGAGAGTCTTTCGGTTGAGAGATTTTGAGTTAGTGTCCATCTTGTACAACTCTCGGTCTGTTCTTTCTTTACTAAAAAAGATTTATGTCCAACTGTAGGACTGTATACAGTGTTCCTCTTTCTGTGTGAAGAGAAGGCCAGTGGGGTTGCTGGCGGTTTCTGTCCAGCTAAGGGACTATTCTTAGAACTTCCTTTTGGTTAAGGGAAGAACTTAGCTAGGGTTGGTGTCAGCAGAACCGCACTGGGGTTTGTTCTAAGAGGGTGGCTTCTTGACCTATAATAGAAGTGAGTTTCCTTCCTACTGGGAAAGGAAGAGGACCAACGGGGAGCTGGGGGTTTGTATATCCTTGGGGGGGATTGTACCTCGGTTAGTGAAATCCCAAGATTTTGCTTGGGGACTAGACGTAGGTCTTCCTTCTATGAAGTACCGAACTAGGATAAAATTCTCTGTGTTCATTTGTGTGATTGTTTAAATTTGCTTCCACACTGCTGCTCTCTATGACACACTATCACATTCACTAACCAAAGTTTTTAAGTTGTGATTTCTGTGTTTTAGTTTCAGAATTTCTGTAGCTATTCTATTCATACCCCCCCCCTCTAGATAGCTTGAGCTTGCTGCCATATCATCCGAACGCCAACAATTTTTTCTATTTTCTATCACGGTGTCTGATTTAACAGTGACATATGATGTCGTCAAGTTCAAGTTGACAGCATGATAGGTTGCCGTCAAGTTATTGACTGTGATATAAATAGATGTTAAGTTCTTACACAGAAGACTAGGCTTGTCAGTTGTTATCTAGAAGTTGGCAACATAATTGATTGCTGTCAAGTTCATGCTTAACGACATAACCAATTGACGTCAAGTTGTTGGCGGCGGTATCGATTTTCATCAAGTTCATGCTCTATTTGCATGCTCTTCTACTCATGACTTGTTCTAAAATATTGTTCTCTTGATGCATGAAGTGTCTGTGTTGGGAAAGAAACATGTATTTTGGCATTTTCTCATAGACCACATGGGTTTCAGAAACTCAAATAGAATTTTGGTATTTTTCGTATTTAAGGAAATACCTAACTTGTGAAGTTGGACAATTCCATAAAATACCAAATATGAGGATTTGAATTTTTCAGAAAATTTCATTGCCATTACAAAGATTACAGAACTAGGATTAAGAGTTAATCCAATTTAAAGATTAAGTGTTAATCCAAAATATTAGATTAAGAGTTAATCTAGTTATTTTATTAATTAAAGTGTTTAATTAATTTTCTAGTAGCTTACATATATGCATGTGATGTGTATAATGTGATCGGATGATCATTGACCGTTATGTGATGCTTATATGTGTGTGAATGGTGATTCTTTGGGGCCTGCGAGCCTCCCTCTCTATCTCATTAAAGTCGTCGTGTATTTCTACCTCCCTCTGATTGTGTATCTCCCCTTGATATGATCAAAGTTTCTTAATTGAATGAAATGTATATTTTTGGGTCTGCGTGCCTATAGTTATTTATAATTTTGTAAATTATTTGAAATGACTTAAGAAGGTGCAGCAAGAGTGTGGAGTCATTGTCAAGACTAATGAGGTTAAGAAGGAAGATCAATGTGCATGGGATGTGCCGAAGACACACATAGAGCTTTGTGATCAAGTCTTTAGGCTCAGACTTGATCATGCTACTATTTGATCCATGATCATCCGATGTGGTTATATATATATACATTCATTTATGCACCTACTAGGTACATATTTGCATGCGATGTAAATATATACTAAATATATGTGTGGGACGTGTATTATCTAGCTATAAGACCAATCAAAAATCAAAACCTCTCTGTTAATAATATATTAAGTCAGTAAGCGTAAGACAATAAGATTGACCCACATGGCCTTCATCAATATATGGCAGATGCCTTTTCTTAATATGAACTGAGTTGGCGAAGTCACTCCGAACTCACCTATATTGGGACTTGATATTTGGACCATGACATGGAGATGTCATTGATGACTTAAGGACATGGTATGTTTGGCCAAGTCTCTCGAGAGCATATCATGGAATCATGCTCGTCAAGTAATGATGGTGCTTACCTAACTGATTATCATGGTTGGCGGAGTCCCTCTGGGCCATGATAATTCACAGGCTAAATATGACGAGAATCACAAGGACTTGTGATTGACAAGAGTTGTCTACCTTTTAGGCTTGGTATGATTGGTCAAGTCCCTCGAGGTCATGCCAAGACGCCAGTTGGATCTCGATCCCCACTAGAAGTTTGTTGGAAACTTTCGATTCACATGTTTGAGGGTGTCATGTGTCTCACGACAAAATAGTGGGAGTAAATTAAGATAAAATCCATGTCTTAATTTTTTTGAAAAATACAAAAGTCTACATGTTATTAATTATCTGCTACATCTTTATTTTCAGAAATATGTCGCTTGCAAATCCACTCTATGGCATACTAGATGTCAATCATCTCACTGGTCTGAACTATGCAAATTGACTCTGAATTTTGAGAATTGTTCTCACAACGAAGAAAATCACATATGTCCTCGATGAGATCGTGCCTCGGCCAGAGGAAGAGGGTAGCGAGGATTAAATCGCTTGCTATAAGAAGTATAAGGAAGACACAAGCCTTTCTCAGTGTTACATGTTGGCCTCTATGACTCCTGAGTTGCAGAGGCAACATGAGAATATGGATGTATAATCCAATATCCTACATCTCCACAAATTGTTTGAGGAGGAAGGGAGAACTCAGCAATATGAGATATCAAATAGTCTCTTCCAGGCTAGGATGACTAAGGGTGCGTCGGTTCAGAACCATGTCCAAAAGATGATTGGTAGATATAGCAATTAGTGTCTCTAGAACTTGTCCTAGAGGATGAGCTCTGTGTGGACCTTATCCTTCATTCCTTTCCGAATTCTTTTTCTCTGTTCATAATGAATTTCAATATGAACAAGATTGAAGCCACCCTGCTTGAGCTACTCAAGATATTGAGGGAAGCTGAGGGTGCCATCAAGAAGGAGAAAATAGTTCTCCATGTTGGTGATTCCAACAAGAAAAGGAAGGCCAAGAAGACCCTTAAGAATGGCAAAGGTAAAGGCAAGCCACTAAGTAAGGCAAAGTGTAGTGCCCTAGAAATTTTATTGAACTGTATGATGCAATTGTGTATGTGTTTCTGCATTTAACTATATGTTGTGACTATATTGATCTTGGCGTCAACATCTACTGATGTTGACTATAGTAAACAGCATGATCGGTTGTTGTTTATTGTCTGTTAACGATAGGGGATTGTGTCGTTTAATATTTTCTGGAATAATTGGTTTTTGGGCAAGTAAGTTGGACGTCAGCTTAGGTTGACGTTAACCTGGCTTGCCTGCTTTTGTTGTTACCATTCTGGGGAGAATAAATCAGTCGTTTCCAAAGCATTTAATGGGAAGATTTGGGGCGTTTCTAATCCAAGGGCTAGAATTGAGCTTAGGCAATCCGCAGGGATCTTTATAAGACCCAGATTTAGCTTTGGGAGGAGGTTTTTGCACTGTTTTGGAAGAGAGAAAAAAGGGCCGAGAGAAAGGGTTGCAGAGCTTCATTCGGGCGATCTGAAGTGTGTTGGACCTAGGAGGAACATCAAGGATCATGGGCGGACGGATCTCCAAGCGTGGGAGCTGTGCTAGTGGCTAGTTATGGGTGATTGAAGATGGAGAGAAGGACTGTCTTGTTGCCAAGGCGGGCATCTTTGAATCTCTTTTCGTCACTCCAGAAGGAAGGTTAGAGGCAAGTAGCAAGGGGGGTCGGTTTAGGATAGTATATTCTTTAGATTTATTATTTTTACAGATTTTTAAACCATTGAAATAACATGTGGGAATGGGTTTAAGTTCCGTCATTTTATGTGCAAGTTTTCTGGACGAATGAACTTAATATTCATATCGACTGCCGTTTAGTTTATATAAACGACAACATCGACCGCCGTTAATTTCTTGTAAACGACATGTTTTTGGACGTCTACTATATGTTAACGGCGCTATGTGACGCCGTCAATTGATATTAACGACAGAATATGTGGACATTGACTCTGTGTAAACGTCACATACCCTGCCATTAAGTTTATCGAAGCTGTTTTTCTGCAAATCTGATCATTATTCTTCAACTGTGATTTGTGCATGTGTGGAGTTTTTCGGTTAGGATATGTCTGTGTAAACCAGTGTTGTTATACTGTGGACATGTCATTGAAATGATGTATGGACCACGTATACTTGTTTTAAAGAATTCTATTTGATTTAGTAAATGGAAAACAAAATATATGCAAGTATGATTCATGTTGTAATGTTGTAATTAGAAACTGTACTGCTGTTAGAAGAAACTATAGATCTACTGCACTCAATTTTGTATAGTAACTGCATGATTTTTATCACTGTTGTATCATGTTGAGTAGTTTAAATTTATGAAGATTAATCATGAAAAATGTTACAGAACTCAGAAAATTATGAAAAATTGCATGTGCGTGGTATAATATTAGATTTACTGTCAAAATTTTGGGATTTTTAGAGCACTGTATATACTGTTATGAATTTCTGAATGATAAATTGTATATAGAAATCAATAGATGTGAGAATGTGTATACATGTTGGATTTTGATAAAAGTAGTACCATGATAGGTTGTTGTTGCACAGTAGAGTTTGTTTTAAGAACTGAGAAAGATATGTTGTGTGACATTTTATTGCCATCTTGATAAATTACGCATGAATATATGTTAATCCATTTTTTTAAAAATGAATTGGCCAATGAGACATTGCAATGATAGAGATAACTATAAGGAACTACGCCATGGAATGCCCCTATGGTAATGGTTCACCGACATGAAATGACCTACATGAATCCATGGCCAACATAATGAAATCTTGGAGGTCGACATGTTCTACTGGTTAAGGTGGGAAGGACTTTCCCCGGTATTGCGCAATAATCTGGACTTCATCACTGCTTTGCCTAGGTGATAAGTGAATGACTACATGCTACATGATCTCTATTCATAGTGTGGGCTATGTCTTGAAAACTACATGACTATATGACTATATGACTACATAATACATGACTACATGATCTACATGTTACACGCCACATGAACTACATGTCACTTGTTATATGAACTACATGCTACATGTTAAATTGACTACATGCTACATGATGATGAATTTCATGTTACATGATATAGATTAAAGGTTACTTGAAATTGTTTACATGCTATATGACATTGAACATATGTTTTAAGAATTTGATTACATGCCATGCTACATGAACATGTTTTAATTAATTGTTGTAATATGAGATGCAAGCTATATGTTACATGAAATGTGTTATTTTCATGATAAATAACCATGTTATGTAAAGAATGATTGCCAAATGACTTAGAACATGTTGATAGGAAGAGCTATATGATATCAAGGATGTGAAAGAAATATGCTACCATGTTTTTTTTTAAATCTAGTATATGTTATATCTTGAACTGTTTTTCATGTGACTTGCTGGGTCTTGTAGACTCACACTTGATTAACATTTTAGGAGAGTCAGAGGATACCCAAGAGTTAGTGCACTCTGACTCGGAGCGTGAGGACGTGGAGGCTTAGTGCTTTACTTGAGAGTGTTTGAGTGATATGTATGTGAGGACAAGATGTAGTTTGAATTTTATGCATTTAGACTTATGAACTGTAATAATTTGGACTATTGCTATCTTTCCTTTATGCTTTAGACTTAGTACTTGGATATGATGTTGATTGAAAGTTTGGTTCCATTTTCCGTTGCAACTTGTTGGAATTAAATTGTCATTTATGTATGTCTCAATCTGTACCATCTATTGTTGGATATTTTCTACTGTAATATCTCTATTGGATCCACCTATATGCTACAGGTAAAGAATAGTTTTTAGAAGGGTTATGTGTGTTGTTTATGGTGCACCCTTAGATGTATCTACTTTCTTTTGCAGGAGCATGCCGATGTGTGGTGGTCGTCAGCACTACGCACACAGTTCGAGGATGGAGCTGTTGAGGTTGCATGGACCGAGTTTTTCCGTTTGTTCAAGACGAAGTATATTCCAGAGCATGCGCAGGATCACATGGAGCAGGAGTTTTTGACATTGACCCAAGGGTCAATGAGTGTGCTTGAGTACGAGGCTAGATTTGCGGAGCTATCAAAGTATGCACCTCACATTGTGGCCGATGAGCAGAGGAAAGTGAAGAAATTCATCATGGGGTTGAAGCCGTCCCTGAGGACTAGACTGGTGGCATTTGGGCATCGATCGATGGAAGAGGCGTTGTCAGCAGCTTGCATGCAAGAAGCGGAGATGGAGGTTTATCTGGAGGAGAAGAGGGCTTCTTTGAAGAGGCCTGGTTTAGCATTTCAGCGGCAGGATAAGAAGAAGAAGGCCCTAGTGTTTCAGCCTAGAGCAGTGGTACCAGCGAGAGTGGCTGCACCGACTACGAGTGGAGGCATAGTTGCAGAGAAGCCGTTGTGTTCTCAATGTGGGAAGCGTCACGGAGGAGAGGTCTGTTGGGTGACTTCTGGTGGATGCTTGAGGTGTGGTGACAAGAACCACAAGATTCGAGATTGTCCGAAGATGGCACATCAGTCTACAGCGGCAGCAGCTAGACCAGCACTGAGAGCAGTAGGGAGACCGAGGGCTCAGGCACGAGTGTTTACTTTGGTGAGGGACGAGGCAGAGCTGGCAAAGTAGGTCACAAAAGGTACGGTTTTCATTATGGGTATGCATGCTCAAGTTTTATTTGATACTGGTGCTACGCATAGCTTTATCTCCGAGAAGTTTGCTAAAGTTTTGGTGAAGGAGGGTGATTTGATTCCAGAGGTGTTGGAGGTTCCCTTGTCTGTTGATACTCCAATAGGGACTATGTTGACTGGGCAGTGTTTTTCTTCTCTTCATGTGAATATTGAAGAGCGAGATTTACCTAGTAGCTTTTATCTATTGAAGATGAAGGACTACGATGCTATTTTGGGCTTAGACAGGCTCAAGGAGCATTATGCACTTATGGATTGCAGGAGGAAGATCATTATATTCTGGATTCCTGGTGAAGAGGATTTTGTTCATCCTTTACCCAAGAACATGTCGGGTAAGTTTGTGATTTCATCCCTGAAGGCAACCCGGATGTTGAGCAAGGGTTGTAGTGGTTTTCTTGCTAGCATGGTTATATCCGAGGATTCGAAGAAGGTTTTGTCAGTGGAAGATATTGAGATAGTGCGAGATTTCAATGATGTTTTTCCCGAGGATTTGTCTGGCTTGCCCCTTGCAAGGGAGATTGAGTTTGGTATTTAGTTGGTACCTGGTTCAGCACCTATTTCTATTGCTCCTTATCATATGGCACTAGCGGAATTGGCAGAATTGTGGAAGCAATTGCGGGAATTGCTTGATAAGGGTTTTATTAGGCCGAGTGTATCACCTTGGGGAGCACCTGTACTTTTTGTAAAGAAGAAGGACGGGTCGATGAGGCTGTGCATTGACTATCGCAAGCTCAATCAGGTGACTATTAAGAACAAGTATCATTTACCCCGTATTGATGACTTGTTTGATCAGTTGCATGGAGCTTCTATGTTTTCTAAGATCGATCTTCGTTCTGGCTATCATCAACTCTGAATCAAGCTAGATGATATTCCTAAAATGGCTTTTAGGATGAGATATGGCCATTATGAGTTCCTGGTCTTGCCATTTGGTTTGACAAATGCTCCAGCGATTTTCATGGATTTGATGAACAGGGTTTTTCGGCAGTATCTTGATTCTTTTGTGGTGGTTTTTATTAATGATGTGCTGATCTACTCACCTGATGAGGAGACTCATAGGGAGCATTTGAGAATTGTGCTTGAAGTCTTGAGAGCGCACAAACTGTATGCCAAATTCAGTAAGTGTAATTTCTTAATGAAGGAGGTCCACTTCTTGGGTCATGTCATTTCTGGAGATGGTGTTTCTGTGGATCCGGCAAAGGTGAAAGCTGTCCTTGACTGGGAGACACCGAGATCATCTGCTGACATCAGGAGTTTCCTTGGCTTAGTTGGTTATTATAGAAGGTTCATTGAGGGTTTCTCTTCTATTTGCGGCTACTTTGACAGGACTGACTAGGAAAGGAGTTAAGTTCGAGTGGGCTGAAGCTTGTGAAAGAAGTTTCCAGGAGCTGAAGACTCGGTTAACCTCAGCGCCAGTGCTTGTGTTGCCCAATGGTGTGGATTCTTTCTCTATCTACATGGACGCTTCGAAGATTGAACTTGGCTATGTTCTGATGCAGGGTGGTAGAGTTGTTGCATATGCTTCTAGGCAACTTAAGGAGCATGAGCGCAATTACCCAACTCATGATTTGGAGCTGGCGGCAGTGGTCTTTGCTTTAAAAATCTGGAGACACTATTTGTATGGAGTAAGATTCGAGCTTTTCTCTTACCATAAAAGTCTCAAATATTTGTTCTCTCAGAAAGAGTTGAATTTGAGGCAGCAGAGATGGATCGAGTTTCTAAAAGACTATGACTTTGAACTTACTTACCACCTAGGGAAAGCTAATGTGGTGGCGGTGCATTAAGCAGGAAGAGGCAAATGATGCAGCAAGACTGGAAGATGTTGAAAGATGCAACTGGATCATTGGCTATTCTAGAGCCACAATTGTGCAGCATCTTCTTAGCTCAGTTGACCCTTAGATCTTTTGTGCATGATAGGGTTATTGCTTTGTAAAAAGATGACCCACTATTGCAGGAGTTGATTGGAAAGTCTGGTTATAGCAACCTGAAGTTTTTGAAAAACAAAAATTTAATAATATTAAAAAAATTAAGTCAATTAGAAAATCAAAGAAAAGAGAATTAATTAAAACCCATTAAACGAAAAGAAGTAATGGACCCTCTAGAATTTATTGGGCCAAAATAGGAATTTTTAAAAGAAGAATAATATGAAATACCTTAAATTCGTAACTTAAGTATTACCTAAATAGAAAAAGGGTAATAAAGTATTAAAATAAGTATTTTGAGTGGGAATTGGACTCCTAACCCTACCCTAATTGGTTGGCCATGAATTTGGATCCCAACCTAACCTAAATAGGTGGTGGAAAGCTTGGAAGGAGGATAGAAATAGGAAATCTCAGAATTTAATAGGAATTAGAGTTCTATTAGGAAATAGAAACCCAATAAGCATAAATACTCTCTAAACTCTCCATGGCCGGCCCTAACACATTGTTGGGGCTTGCTGGACGAGGAGAGGAGGTCAAGGAGAAGGGGAATTCGTGAAGAAAAGGCTGGACTAAGCTCCAACCCGTGTCCTTCAAGTTCTAACCCTAGAAGATCAAACGAGTCAAAGGTAGGCATTCTCACGAGAAAAACCTAATTAATTTCGTCTGTAGATTGTTCCCTACATCAGGAACAAAACCCCTTTCGTTTCATAATTTTTCATCGAGCCAATCTTTTGTTCTATATTTTTGAAGTTCTGCAATAACCATGTCTCCGAACCATCATGTTTAATTTATGCCTCCATGTATACTTGACACTATGCCATGACACTTTTACTGGAGATACTAATAGTTGTCATGAATCGTTTGCCCCTGAAAGCCCTAATTTTTATCCATCATATTGCACGAATTAAATCATTTACCCTCATTGTACCATGCTCTAAGTTCTTCGTGCTTGTTCTTGTGTGAAACCTATCAAGACCATGTCGGATTTCAAATTCCTGTTTATCACGCATACCCTCGCATGTCTAGATCAGGTTTGTAACACCCCAAAAATTTAAAGTATTAGGAAAATATGAATAATGTGGTTATTACACATTATTTTTATCATTAAATTAAAATAACTAGAACATTAGACTAGTTAGTGCTAATAAACGTTACCCCAGTGTCGTACTCTGAGGTGCGCGCTCCGACAGGGCGACACCGGAAAATTATAACGAAATAAAAATCTAAAAACAGCACAATTTTCAGAAAAATGTGGGGATATCAGAATTACAAATATCTGGATTTATTGACGTGCGGACTTCAAGGTTAAGCCGACGTAACTATTTCTCTGGCAATTTTTCACCTCGTGTGAAGTAAAATAAAAAAATTATCTAAAAATCACCATAATTTGTAAAACTATCACAATAGCTTATGGTTGAAATTTTAAGACAAATGGATACCATTTGGACATGTTTATAGAAGGATCTTTGGGCCAGCCGATTTTTAGGCCATTTACGGTGGCCATTTTCCTGGGATTTTAGGGCGCTTACGTGTGAGGCCTTGGGAAGGCCAGCACACTTGAGGGAATAGGTAACACGATAGTTACCATGTGTAACTTGCATAACGTGCATGAGCTAGGTGTTGGAGGGTGGTAAAATGGGGGTTTTACCCCAACACCTATGAACCGGCGTGGCATCATGCATGGAAAGGCTTGGGGCTATAAAACCATCCCCGTAACCAGCATGCTACCCCTTCCAGCAGTCATTCTTGCAATCACCCATGTTCTAGCTGTTTCTTTTTTTTGCCATTGCTGTGAGGGAGCTGCTACTGCTGAAGCTGCAGCCTCCACTGGTCGTGCCTGAGGAGCTACAAGGTCTAGCTGTTTGTGGATTGCAATGACTGCACCCCAGCGTCTTCTTCTTCCTGTTGGCGGTGAACCCATCGAAGAGAAGGCCTCATCATCTGTCTTCACAAGTAGAATTCTCTTTCTTTCTCTCTCAATCTTACCCACTTGACTTGCTGTGAAGCCTCCTATGTAGATGTTCCAACCCTCAAACTGTTGCCTTGACTCTGTAAACACCCACGGAAGTGTGTGTGTTCATCTTGTAAAACTTCTTGTTGAGTACCTAATTATTGTTATAGAAGTGTTCTTTCGGTATCACGTTGTGTTAAATCTTAAGCTAATCATGTGTAGGATTCATTCCACAAACTCCTCTTCCTGTATCTTGTTCTTGAACTCCATGCTAGAAGTTGTGTTCTTCATCATGTAAAGCATTGTTCAGTCTTGGGGAAAGTTGTGTGTTACTTCTTTTTTATCTCCATAAGTTGATTCAATCTAAGCTTATGATACTCTCAATTGTGTGGAGTATTTGATTTTTAGAGTAGAAAGGAATTTGTCTTAGAAGAACTACTCCTTCAGTAGTCTTCTTCCTTAAAGATGTTACTTTTATGTACACCATGTTCAGTCTTCCTCTCTTGATCCTTTTGCTTCATTAGCCTAGAGTTTTGAGGCTTTCATAGTATTCATGTAATATTATAAACATGTTAGGAGATGTAAGTAAGCTTGGTAGTACATTCCTTGGTAGTCTTGAACATCTTCTGAAGATTTACACAACACCTGTCGACAGTCGATTCTGGCCTGTCGACAGGCAGTGACAAATCTTCATTTCTGGCCTCTGGAAAGACAGCATCTATCGACAGGTACCTTCCTGGCTGTCGACAAGCACTGCCAATACCCTGATTTCAGCACTTACCTTGTTCCAATCCTTGCAGAAACAACACCCAATTAATCTAATCTTTTGCCTACCTATTTTTTGTGGTTTCTACTACCTAAATACCTGATAAAACCTCTAAAGTTTCTTCATTCTTACCATGAGTCGTCTTCTAAAGAGTTCCAATTACGATTGACCTTTGTGAAGTTATTAACTTCTGTGATTAGTGAAAATATTCTACAAATCCCTGTTGTGTGAAATATGATGAGTACTTGTGTACCCTACTTGAGATTTACCAGAGTGTGTTATGATGACAAGTTGTGAGTCTTTGGGCTCATTTGAGAATTATACCTGTGCAAATGGGGCTGGTTCAGTCCTGGGAGGAGCACCCGAATTTGTCAGTGGCCGCACGAGGGCAATGAGGACATCTAGAGTTGACATACATTATTACGTTCTTGATTAGTCATCATATCATACATGTGTGTGTGAATATATATATATCTGAATCAGAACTTCAGTGTCATCTTGAATTCTTAATCATGCTTCTACATTACTCTTGTTATACACGTGTTATTGATTTGACTCATTCGTTCATAATCTTGAACACCTAGTGTTAACCATATACATGTTCCTATCTTGAGATTATACATGTGAACCCTTTCTATTTCATGGAATTGAATTCTACTGGGCTAGTTAGCTCATCAAATCCTACTGTTTTAGGTAATCCACAGATCTAGAAGACGAGACTTCGGGATTTGTGTGTGGAGTGACCAACTTTGGCGGCATTTTACTATTGAGATTGTAAATCAGGAATCATGTAACACCTATTGAATGACAAGTAATAATTTTTATTTAGTACAGCTTCTGAGCACCTTTCCTGCTTAATTAGTTCAGTTTTACTCTTGATTTCTCGTTCATTCACGTTTTGGCATTTATAGATATATTAAATGTCGGGACGTGATAAGGTTGCAGGTGATTTCATAATTTTTCATCTACTGTACATTTAGTTCTTGATTTTTGAACAACCCTATGTCAAAATATAGAAACCTGGACCATAATCCAATGCACTGTCCTTTTCCCACTCGGACTTAGGTGCAGGACCTGAGAACGCGACGGCCCGATAGGCCGCGTTCTAAGGGCTGATCGCGACAAAGCCACCCATCGCATTCTGAATGCGACAGGCTCGGTTGTCGCGTTCTAGCAACCTGCTCTGACCGACCTGTCACGACCTTTGCATGACCCTGTCGCGTTCTGATCTGACCCTGTCGCGACCCTTACAGGAGTACGTCGCGATTTGAGGTTTTTGCATGAAAACCCTTGTTTTGTGATACTCTAACTATTAACAGTGCATATACACTTGTTAACAATCACCAACGCAGTAAATAAAATTGTTATAAATCAACATGGGTTTAATGACTTAAAAGACATACACTTGATCTTGTCATATCTATGATTTCTTGTCACATGTGTCCACACTTTGAACCATCCATTTTGGCTTAACTTGGCATGAAAATATCTCATAATACATCTGGTAATTTATTTCAATAATGTATTTAAAATTGCCTTATTTTAAATAGACTTGTTTTCGTTTCCCGTGATGTTTTGATATACCATTACCGATGCTCCACTGTTCTAAAATTCCTCTAGAACGTCGAGCACTTGTTTCTATATATACACTTTCTCTTGACTTGGACGAACTCTCTGTCAGATATTCCTTCTACCGGACAAGTGAATCCTTGTTCAAGGCCTCCGTAACTCTCCTCTGTCCATGGATTCCCACATGGTCGATGAGCTGGTTGTACCCTAACACCTATGTTACCCTCTAGGGATCAGTAAGATCCAAACGACCTTAGATGCTCTCTCTCATATCTTGAATCACGCCAGACCTCTGGACCTGTGCATAACATGGCCAGTGGAAGGGTAGTGAATTCCACCTGACTGCCAACACCAATCACGCGTGTTACGCAACCATTACTATCGCCCATTTACTCGACGTTTTATGTTCAATGACCTGTAGTACTATCGCCCATTTACTCGACATTTTATGTTCAATGACCTGTAGTTCTCATCTATACTCGACTCGCTCATCTATTCACCCTCTCTCTACTATCTCGTCTATTCATCTAGTACTCTCATCTATTTCTTGGTACTCTCTATTGGCCATTGACTGATTATCTAAAGATAAACAATATAACCAATGTCTGGCAATATATAAAGGGCCTGATCTAGTCTTGGGATGTGCGCCCAAAAGTGTTAGTGCCCGCGGGAGTTAAATGACTAGAGTGTTTGACATTACACTCGAGTGCTATCTATCTAAACTATCTAAATGATAATCAAAAGTACTATATTCTCTCGTTGTCTATTGACAACAAAGTGCTATATTATACACGGTGCTATTGCTATAATTTGTGCTATTTGTGCTATGGCCATCCTGCTATTTGTGCTATACTCGATGCTTGTACTATATTTGGAAACTTGTGCTATTTCAATCATATGCTATCGTGCTATCTCTTACATTACTTGACTCTCTCGCCCTATCATTAGTTATTTTGCCTTTTAAATATATTAATCATTTAAAGCATGCTTGATCCTGAGATTTAAGTCCTACCGGGTGTTATCGCTCACCCTGCATTATTGGTTATGTGTTTTCAGGTGAGACCGTAGACGATACTTACACTCAAGAGGATGGGAACGACCAAGAGTGAAGTCAAGCATACCCTAGCGTCTTAGTAGTTGTTAGAGTTGGAGTTCAGTCTTTTACTTTTATTCAATGTAATTGGGCCCTATAGAATGCCTTTGATATTAGTGGTTGTAACTAGACATTTGAGGAATTGTTAATGAGATACATTTGCTTTAATATTATTCTTGTCCATTGGATTGATGTCTAGTACTTGCTCTATACCCGTTTACTTGCAACTGCCTCACATTCCAATATTCCGCATCGGGGTGTGACAGTTTTGTGGTATCAGAGCCTAGGTTGCTCTTAAGTATTGGATGATCTAGGTTCACCTACCTTGACTAGAGTCAATTATCCTACCTATGTGAGATGTGGATAGAACCATAGGTAACTAGCTAAAATAAACTCACACACGCACGAATTAAATTCCACATCAATACCATAACAACAAGTTACTTTTATAGGAGCTAAGCAACCAAGATAACTGCTGAACGTGCTCAAATGAGGGGCATGCAACAAACCATCCAAGAACTCACATGTGCCATTACGCAAGCTACCCAAGGTGGTGGAAATCGCGGCGGTGCAGGTGAGCTACATCGTAACTTCACGAGTTTGAACCCACCTAGGTCCAGTGGATCCATGGATCCAGATGAGGCCGATCACTGGCTAAAGGAGACGGAAAAAATTTTCTGTGTTATACAATGTGCAGCGGGGGATAAGTTTCTACTAGCTAGTTTCCAATTAGAGAAGGATGCTCGCGCTTGGTGGGAGTCGGTAAAAGTGACCAGAGCTAATGGTCAATTTACTTGGGCCGAATTCAAGGAAGCCTTCAACTCCAAGTATTTCTCGGAGCGTGTCCAAGAAAAAAAGGCTGCGGAATTTGTTGCTCTTAAATAGAGGAGCTTGACTGTGGCTCAGTATGAAGCCCAGTTTTCAAGACTGGCATGTTATGCTGAACATCTGGTGAATACTGAAAGGATGAAGGCTAAGTGCTTTCTCAACGGCCTTAGGCCACAATACATCACTCAACTGCCCCCTCTCGACATCCAAACCTATGCCGAGATGGTAAAGAAAGCTCAACTACTAGAAGATGATACAGATTTCACTGACCGTATCAAAGGGAAGTTCGTGAAGAAGGAAATGACATCTGGTCCATCACCTGCTAAGCCGACCAATGGTAAGAAGCGTCCCTTCAACATCACGGAGGGACCCAGCCAAGAAAGGAAACACAAAGCTATTGTCCCCAACACTACAGCGACAAGCAACTGCAAGCACTGTGACAAGCCAGGTCATACAGCTGATGAGTGCTGGAGGAAGGTCAGTGCACGTCTGTGCTGTGGAAGCCGCGAGCACCATATTCCCGAGTGCCCGCTACTGAAGGAGCATGAGAGGTGCACTAATGTGCCTAAGAAGCAGGGAAGACTGCAAGCCCTGCAGGATGAGGAACCCGCTGAGGAAGGTGGTGCGGTGGAAGGTACCCTACAAGTTTTCTCCTTATCAGTATTTGTTTTATTTGACACTGGAGCAACTCATTCATTCATATTTCAAAACTTTGCTGATACCCTGAATGCTAAACCTACATCCATGGGATGTGAATTCTCTATCACAACACCATTGGGAGAGAAGGAGAAACTAAACAAATACTTTCCATGTGCCGATGTAATGATCGGAGAGCATAACCTAAAAGCCGACCTGGTGTGTATGCCCATGGAAGGCTATGATGTGATTTTTGGAGCCGACTGGTTGTCCACTTATGGGGCAAGTGTCGATTGTAAGAAAGGGAGAGTGATATTTAGTGACTTCCCTAAACTGGCATTCACTGGGATTAGATATAAGAGACGTATGTCTCTAATCTCTGCCATAAAGGCCCACAATATGATAAGGAAAGGTTGCTTTACTTTCCTTGTGGCTGTAATAGTTGAAAAGAAGGGTTCTAAGATAGAAGACATCCACATAGTACAGGTGTAACGTCGCGCATTTTTCGGATCTTTGTGGATCCTCTGTTTAGCATGTGGGATGGTCAAGCTGTGACCAGTGCGACTCGTGTTGAGTGTGCACAGCTATGGATCTGTGCCTGTTGGTGCCCAGTGTGAGTTGGACATCAACAGTGGGTTGGCATCCAGGTGTGTGACAACTATTGTGTGTTGGCGGCAATGGTGTTGCTGTTAACATGTTCGTGGCGTCCATCGATGTAGACGTCTACTGTTGAACTTGGCGGCGAGCGTTGTGGACGCCTAGTTGGGGCGGTTTGGTTAGCGGCGCAGAGGTTGACGTTGACCTGAGGCGTCTGTGCTTTTAGGGGTAACCGAGCCTTCTTCTTTCCCCACTTTCTCCTTTCCTTTTCCCCCACATTCAGCTTTGTGCCTCTTCACTACTTCCGGCGGTCGACGGGAGCACGTGGGAAGGCCATGATGCGCGCAGCAGCGGCAGATCAGGCGGGGAATGACGGATTGGAGGGCGGTGTTTGCGGGAAGCTCCTGGGGTTTTGGCGCGATTCGAAGTTCTTCAGGAATTTAATTGTGTATTTGAGGTAGGGACTAGACCCTTTGATCTCTCCTGGTTGATTTGCCATGCTTTGTTGCATAGATTGTATGTTAATTGAGTTTTTGGGAAAGGATTCTCCATGCCGGGAAATTGAGTGGTTTGATCGATCCAAGCGTTGGATCTTGTTTCTTTAGTTTAATTATAGTATTCAGATGTAAGGGGAAGTGTTTCCTCTTGTTTTCTTATTGTTTATAGGGCTAAGTTGCCCATATGATTGGCTTTGGGCCGGTCTGTGTGTTTTGTATACCTGGGAGCTGAAGATCTTAGCGTCAACATCGATTGATGTCGGGTTCTTCAGTTGGAGATTAACGGCCAGATGTCTAGCCGTTAATATCGAGTTTACTTAGTATTAACGGCAGGGGATGCTGTTGTTTATAACCAATGGACGACAATCGATACTGCCGCCAACCTGTGCAGGTATTAGCGCAGTGTGTTTCATGAGGTTTTTCTTGTTGTACATATTACGTGGTTGTGTGTGCATGGCAATGACAGATGAGAGCCAGTACACTTGTTACGCTCATAGAGCATGTTGCTCACGAGATGGGCTTGCTTTTCGTGGTTAATGTGTAATATATATGTGTGCATGTTGTCCATGTGTTGGATATATTGTTTACATGGATGATGTGTAGTACACCAGTCATGGTGTATTATACACGTGGGGTCTACGTGGCTTAGATGTCGTGCATGTAATTTGTATGTGCATGACATATCGTGTAACATTGTGCTTATTATGTCTTAATTATTATGATTAATTCGTGGTGATGTGGAGATGAGGTTCACGTTGGAACCTAGCCTTGATCCTTTAGGATCTCTTGCAAACATCCTAAATGGATAAGTAATAAAGTATGTGTGTAATTGTGTATTGTGTCTAGTATGGCAATAAAGGTCACTATGTGACCAATGACAGGTCGTGACATTATTTTTAATATGGTTCATATATGTGTTTGTGTAGGCTAGCTTGTAGGTCACGAGTGACCAGGACAAGCTACTCCTCACACGCATATCGTGATTTGTAATAAATATGTAAGTGATGTGGTTTGTGTATTGCCGAGTGTGGTGGTCCGGCACCTATTCCAGAATTCCTCTCTAGTCAGGTACCCCAGGTTCTTTGTGAGCCAGGCACGTGTGTTTGTTGTGCTCGGGGTTTGTCCCAGTACTTGTGTTGTACCATTGAGGTCTGTGTCATCTTCCTAGACACCCTCACTCCTGTGTTTGAGTTGTACGTCCGGCTGAGGGAAAGACGACAGTAGGGCAGCAGCTTGTGTTGGTGGGTGTGCAGTCGCTTGTAGCGCGCTCATAGTTGGGGGTACGGACACCAGTAGTCGACACTGGTCCCCAACTAGTCCTGTTTTCCAGTGCCTCACATTAGGGTGCTCCGGCCAGAGACCCTAGATGTGCCAGGCATGGACCTGCAGCTGTGTGTCTGCAGGTGTGGTGTTGGTTGGTCTCCACAGTTGTTTGACTTGTTCTTGTGGAGCGGCAGTTGGACCTTTCGTCCGTGACTGCGAGGCTGAGAGGTGGTTCTTGTGTTGTGTTGTCCGGGTTGGATACTGGCCTGATCAGCCAGTAGTCCGTTCCCGTGTGGTGGCGCCGTTCCTTTCCGACTCGTGCTTTGCTACTCGTCGTGGTTTGTGAGTTAGTGACTCATAGTCGAGGTTTGACTCGTTGAGGTGTGCCCTGGTGTTGGCATAGTTGTGACTACGGTTGTAGCTTGTGGTGTGCCCGAGTGGTGGCACAGTTTTGATTATAGTTGGTTAATGTTGACTCACCAAATGTGGTTTAGCTTGCTATGGTGTGCCCTGTTATGGCACTAGTTTACTTGTGGTTTCCGTGTTGGTGCCTTGTGGTAATAGGTACCTGTACCCCGTGTGGGTAATGGTTTGTGGTGGTACGTCGTATACCAATCTTTCTGGTGTTGACGTGGAACTGTGTTTCGTGGAGGTCGTGTGGTGTGACCTTCCACTTAATGTGCTTCATCTTCCTTCGGGTAAGCTACCATATATGGTTTTCATGTGTGATGGATTGGCCCACCGTAGCCGATCATGTTACTTGGTGTATGTGGTTTCCGACATATTGTGATTGAGGTATAAAGGACCAGCTTTTGGTTAACAGTCCTATTACCCTTGTACTTGAGATTTGCCTGTGAAGCTTGTAGCCTAGGCAGTAGTTTGCCTATGTGGCTTGTAGCTTAGGCGACCAGTCGTTGGAATAATGTGCCTGTGAGGCTTGCGGCCTAGGCATTTCAGTTGTTGAGTTGACTAGCCTGTGGTTCCTCTTTCTTTATAAGGAATATGCATTTGTTTATCAATCATTGTTTAAAATGTTATTTAAATATAAATGTTGTGAGCATGAAATGGTTTGGCTATTGGTGCTGCCAGTGAGACCCATTGGGGTTGAGGTGTCCGTGGTTATGGTATTGTTTTGGGTAGCCCCTACTGAGCCTGTGACTTGTTGAGGCTCACTCCCCTACAGTTCTTTTCAGGGCTTGCCGAGTGTTTGGCTTGCAGCGGCGTTGTGTCAGACTTGTACCACCAGCAGTTGTGTAGTAGTTAGTGTTATGTGAGCTTGTGCTCCCTCGGGGTATGCCCTAGGTAGTTGTACTTTTTAATTGGACATGTATTAATGTAATGGGACAGTTGTAAATTGTTATATGCAGGTATGAGCACATGTATGTTCTTGTGTCTTATACTGTTGTGGTTTGTCTTATATATTCTTATTGGACACTTGTGTGAGCTATCCCTTGCGAGACTTCGGTCCGTTCGCGGGAGGCGGATCTGGATATGGAGCCTTAATGGGCATAAATATCCAGGGCCGTCACAGTTGGTATCAGAGCATGGTCCAGTTAGAATATGAAAAGACATTGAAGTTACAATGTCCCAATACATGGATTAATGTCCACTGCTGGTAGTAAGTCTGTGGTTTTATGTGTTATAAGGTAATTTTTATATGAACTTTTGGCACGCAAACCGTGTGTTTCTGTTTGTTAAATTAGCAGTTGTGAGCAGTTGTTGAGCCATAGAGTGATTAGTGGTATAAGTTGTGTGGTTGCACCAGTGTGCCAGGGTGCAGTTAAAATTTTGTGTTTAAAAGTTTTCAGTGGCAGATATTAAAGGAATCAGTGGAGTTAGTTATGTTGGTTCGCAAAAGTAAAAGGCAATCTCAGAACGATATTTGCAAATGGTGCTCTAGTAAAGAATAAGGTTAACAGAGACAGATATAATATGAGGTGTCAGTGTGACAGATCAATAGAATGTTACCAGCAGAGGATAGTGTGTGTGTGTGTGATAAGTTGCAGAAGAGGACCTTGGCAAAGATATTGTTGTGTTTGAAATTTGTGTTAATAGGATTTGAAGAGCGGCATAAGTAATAATGTGATTAGAGCCTTGGCAACTTGAGAATGATTAAATGAGGAAGCCTGGTTTCAGATGAAGTACGGGTACATAGAGGAATAAAGAATTGTGACAGTCCGATAAGGATAAGGATGTCTTGGCCATTAGAGAGTTGAGCAGTGTGAGACCCTAAAATTTTTCGTCATTTTATAATGTGCATGCGATAATTTCATGTCATAAATATAGTGTACGTATTAAAAATATTACATACTATAACTATTAATTGTTCATGTGCATATATGTGTATGTATATTATTTTCGTGAATATAAGAAATTAGCTAGTTTTATAATGATGTACTTATTTAAATACCATGCATGTTGTACTTAATTATACTTTGTACGCGTATAGATGTATAAAACTAATGTGGTACATTTGATATTTACTTATTGAAATAATAATTACTTGACTATGAATTGTATGATATCTAGATAATAGTGTGTGTATTACATTTATATTGATGTTCGTGCTAAATACATGCAACTATAGTGTATATGTATATACGTGTCTATTACTTCGTGCATATTATCATTAATTGAAAATAATGTAAGTTATATTTATAAATAATGGGTAATGCATGTAATTTATGTAATTAGTGTAAAAATATTTAATCATGTTCATACCTTATTATTGGAGCCTCAATCTATGTTAAATCGGACGAAAACACTATTTTTGGCTGTCTGGCACAGTTGGCGGCTAGAACTGTGCCGCCAACATGCAGAGGGCCAGTGGGCGGCCACCCCCTGGATGCCAACCCCCTTCTGGCGGCCAGACCTTGACGTCAACTGAGTAGTTGACTACAACCGATGTTGACGTCAATATCCTCCTGCGTAACGGTTCCAGATTCATTAATGCTCGCATTATGAGTTGTTCCAGTTTAGGAAACCCTTCCTAAACCCTTGGTAACCTACCCTAGTGCGTACCCAACCCATCCATCTTTATAAAAACCTATTTTTGGGCCGCACCAAGCTTTTTGGTGTTTTGAGAAACCTTATTCTTTCCTGCAAGAAAAGCAGTTTTTCCTGAGCTTTGATCCGGCGATTGGAGGACTTTTTGGAAGATCTACCACGATTGGAGCGTAGTACAACCATCCAAGAAGCATCCCCAACCCCGAGGAACGTTCTACATCGACGGGAGAAGAAGATCCAAGGAGTTTCCGAGCACCCTCTTGTTTTGACCGAGGAGGGCTTCAATGGCATAGATTTGATCTTCTAGGATTTTATTAGAGGCAAGTAACTTTTGTACATCCTTCCTATACATGTCCCTTAGGTCCTAGAATTTTTGTAAATTTTTCCTCGCGTCCTGGACCCTTAAACTTGTCCGTACATGTGAGTATGTCTGTGCAGATTGCTGTCTTGAAGTTGACGGCAACGTCCATTGCCGTCAAGTTCATCAGTTGACGGCAAGAGATGTCGCATTTAACTCAGTTGACGGCCAGGGGTATGCAGTCAAGTTCTTCAGTGTCCATAAAATTACTATTTAATACTCTTAAATGTATTTAAATTGATATTCTGACATGTGTGCATCTTGAAAATTTTATGTAAGGTCAAAGTTGATTGATAGGTCATGTCATGAGGATTTTATAAATTTTCTTGATTTATGTTAATTATGAAAATTTTGGAGAGTGAATTATGAGCATAAGATAAGGATGTTTAATTTGTGTAAATAGGATATTTGTGAGTTTGGATTTGGTAAATTTTTTGTAATGCTATGGTGATTGCATGAACTCAGTGACACTGTCATATTAGGTTATTTTATTGAAATTTCTGTTTAAGAGAAATTGGTGATAAATGTATATGTACAGTGATTTAATTGTCATAATTATGGTTCTATTCAGAAAATTTTGGAAATTTGAGAATATGTTCTGTTTACTGTCTTTAACTCATGATAAAAATTTTGTGGAGATCTTATAACAGTATGTATTTTCATGGGTTTAATAGTGAAAATAGCCATATTAAGTATGTTAGAGTTAATCATGTGTAAATCAGAGGTTAGCAGCATGTTAATGTTTTAATTTGAGTAATTTACCACTGTTAATAGTAATCTGAAGTTTCTGAAAATGGAAATGTGAGTATTATGCAAGTGAATGAGAATTTGAAATGAAAATTTGTACATATGCATGAGTAATAAAGTGATGAAAATGATAATGTTATTAAGATAAAATGTGTGCCAAGTGTGACACTGCTACCATAGGGGTCTGAGAGCTGTACCATGGAAAAGTCCCTATGGGAGGCTCAACGTTATGAGATAAATCCTAAGGGCATTAGGATAAAATCCTAGAGGTGGACAAGTACCGCTGGTTAGGGTGGAGAGAGCTTCTCCCGGTTCTGCGCAGTTACCTAGATTTGTCACCGCATTGCCTAGGTGATGAATATGTGAAAGTGAGTGCTAAGTGATATGTACTCAGTGGTAAAAGTGATCGTTTTCCTCTACTTGGTGGTTAGGACTATGTGTCACGGCAATTTAAGAGATTAATTGTGATCTTAGTACAAAGTGATAAATGTGAATGAAAGAGTAAGTGCAATGAAAGAATTGTAAATTGGTATGTAAGGAAGAGTAAAAGATAGCAAAAGTACAAATTTTATGTGAAAAGCAATGTACCATTAAATGTGTATTTATTTATGCCATTCATGTGTTAAAATCATCATGATTGTAATAACATGTTTAGTACCATATTTAATGTTATGTAATATAGTTTAATAATTTTCATATGATGGTATGTATGAATATGTGCATGTAAAAATGTAAAGAAATGCAATGTGAAAGAGCGAGTATGTAAAATTGACAAAAAAATAAGATAGCATGAGAATGAGTGTAAATCCATATGATTAAGTTTAATTCATGTCAAAACAGCAAGTTAAATGAGTTTATAATCTTGATAATCACATGAAACAATGTCCAAATTCTATGATAAAATTGCTACTTGTTTAGTATGTAGTTCCATGCTTAAATTGTAGATGTTTGCCATTCGATTTGGTATGTTTTAGATCTTCAATTCATGTTTAATATAGGTGATATCATGGTGAATTATTTAAGTTAAAACAGCAAATGAAATGTGTAAATAAATGAGAAAAAGTGCATGTGAAAAATGAATAGAGATCATGTTAGGTTGCTACCTACTTTACATATAATTGCCTGTTCTAATTGGTAATGTTGTTACTGTAATGCCCCAGAAATTTTAAAATAATGAGAAAATAGAAGTAATTGAGTTAAAATACCTTAGGGTTATTATTAAAATATGAAAATTTGATGATAGACATAGTTAGGGGTAATGAACATTATCCCAGTGTCGCACCTCGAAATGCATGCCTCCATAGAGCGATACCGAAAAACAACATCGAAATAAAAATCCGAGAACATCATAATTTCCAGAAAAAAATGTGGAGAAATTTAATATGCAATTATCTGAATTTTTTGACGTACGGATTTCTGGGTACAGTCGACGCGACCATTTTTCGGGTGATTTTTCACCTAGTGTAAAATAAAATCTAAAAATTAATTAAAAATCACCAAAATTAGTAAAACTATCATCTTAGTCTATGGTCAAAATTTCATGGCAATCAGATATGGTTTTGGTAAGTTTCTTCAAGAAACAAATGGCTAGTTGAATTTTGGGGGAATTACGCAATGGGTTTTCTGGGTAAATTTCAGTGGGCTACGTGGAGGACCCTGAGAGAGCCACCCTATAGGGAGAGATGGGTGACACGATTTTACCTAAGGTGTTGGGCAGGGGTAAGTGCATGCCAAACGTGTCAATGGTAAAAGTTAGAGGAGTTTTACTGTGCCACCTGGGTGGGTGAGGTGCCATTGTGCATGGCAACACCCTTGGTTATAAATAACCCCCAGATTGCTACGTAAACATCTTTCTAGTCTTCTTCTAATGCTGTTGTGCTTCTGAAGAAAATCGGAGTGAGGGTATAGCAGAAGCATTTGGCTCTTCTTCTCATATATGTCTTGCTCTGTTCAAGCTACTGCTGTGTGTTGATGCAAACGGGTCTACGAAGGCTCACCTACTCAGTACTGTAGAGCAACTACTAAGATCACAATATGTGCAAGTGTGCAATTTTCTTTCTCTTATTTCTGAGGATTTCTGAGTAAAGGATCACACACTCACTTCAAACAGGTAGGATTCTTCTCTTGATCTTTCCAATTTCTTCTACTATTTCCCTTGGATCCTCTGATTAGTGGTATGAAGAATTCTAAGCATGCCATTCTTCCAGTGTGAAAATTCAGACCATTGTGAAATCTGGAAAGTTGATATTGATCATATTGTTGTCGAAGTTTAGGAAATATGTTCATGATAGAAAATCAACATTACATCATGTTTTAATTGATCCTCAAGTCACAAGTATCTACATCTTGTTGTCTTCGAACAATTCAACCCAATTTAGAGTGTTGATTCTATTGTTTAGATTAGATAGAACCTCAACGGTTTTGTACTTTTAGCTAACCTGATGTGTTGAGAAGTGATAAGACTCTTAGGTTAGATCACTTTATATAAGATTAATGTAGAAAGGTGAGGAGAAAAGAGTTCAAAGAAGAAGTACTCCTCATTATCTACTTTGAGTTAACTTTTAGCTAGAACATCTTTGCAAATTATATTCCATGATCTTCCCTTTTTCAGATCATGCCTACATGAGTTTTATATTTGAAACCACACTTGTATAGGGTCCAAATCATGTTAGAAACATTAGAGTAACTTTATAGATCCATTGGAGGTCAAATGGAATGGCTTTTATACAGATTTCATAGCCCCTGTCGACAGACGAAGGTCTGCCTATCGACAGGAACCCCTGGCCAGAACCCAGGACTTTCAGCCTGAGTGTACCTGTCGACAGGCCCAGGCTTGCTGTCGACAGGTACACACAGAGCTGAAAACCCAGCTCTGGCAGGGCAGCCCTGTCGACAGCAGATCAAGGCATGTCGACAGGTCATGACTGAACTATGTTCCTAGCCTTGTTTTGACTCCGTTCTTTCATGAAAATTAGACTCCTTTGTCCTACTTGTTATTCTACCTTTAGATTATGTATTTTACTACCAAAACACCCATTTAAACCAGTCAAGTTAACCTTCTTGTCACCTTGAGTTATTACTACAAGTTCCGAACATAATTGCCTTCGTGAGATTGTCATTTCGAGAAATCAATGTCGAAATCAAGTTCCTTGTTCCTTGTATGTAAACCTTGAGTGATTATGAGTAAAACCTTTGTATTTTCTTGATTCATTACAAAGGTAAGAGTGTGGTGATGACAAATTGAGAGTCTTGGACTCAATCTAAGAGTTTATGCTTGGCAAATAAGGGATAGTCCAGTCCCGGGAGGAGCACCCAAATTCATTTAAGTGGCCGAGCGGAACGATAAAGGATTAGTGGATGTTTGGCATAGCATCATTAAGTGTTTGATTGGTCATCATTTCATTTTATTGTGTGTTCATATGAGTTCAATACAATTTGTGAATGTTACTATGAATCCTTGAATCTTGAGTTCATTATTCCATAACTTTGCTATCTAGTGTCAGATAGCAATCTCAGTTTAGTTTGCAAAAGCATGGTTACATGTATAACTTCTTGTCACTTACCTTGTATCTTGATCTCCTTGATTATAGACTTGAATCCTACTGAGCTAGTTAGCTCACAGAATTTTATTTTTCAGGTAAACCAGATGGAATGAATGATTAAGGGGGAAAGTGTGCTGAGTGAACTACCAATCTACAAGTAGCTAATTACGCTGGTTTTCAATAGTGTTTAGCATAGTAAATGTGATGTATTAAGTTTCTGTTGACCTGTTCCTCATGAGATCTGAATGAGGAAACTTTTGTAATAAGACACTTATGAGGCTATCTTTTATGAATGGATATCGTGTCTTTTCCTTGTGATATTCTGTCACTCCCGATAAATAGATGATTTTATTAGGACGTGATAGTTACATGATAAAGGAAAGGTTTAGATCGATAAATCATGTTACATGATAGGTGGTTAAAAGTGCATATGCTCATATCATGCATGTGTTAATTGGATTATACTTAACTAGTTTAGAAAGATTACTATCATGTTATGGAATTGTTAGAAAACATGTGTAGGTGACATAAGGGTATGATAAATTTTACCTTAAAACAGCAAGTTAGAAATATGATAAAGTGATATGAATGCATGAGAAATTGACTAAATATCATGCTAAAAGTATTCATCATCTTGTATATAACCTTGTGTTTAAATTTGATTAAATTGTGCCATGATATAATAAAGATTTGAACCAGGTATTATAGAAAATATCATATGTAGAGATCTTGCGTATATGTAGGTTATTTTATGATCTAATATGAGCATGTGTTAAATGTAGAATGTGTTTGGGATACATGTGTGTTGTTATTCATAAAAAGCTTGTGTTATATGAACTGTTGTGACTAGTAGGATAGTAGGAGTTTTGTTATTGTTGGTAATTTAATGTGTATGAGATATGTATAAGTTTGATGTTTTAGATTACTTGCTGAGTCTTGTAAGACTCATACTTGCTTCGGCGTATAGGTGTGACAGGTTATCCAGTAGCTGAGGAGTTTAGTGAAGATTGGAGCCACATACAAGAAGTAGTGCTTGAAGAATTTTATTTTCAATAAGTTGTTTTATTTTATAGTTTGAATAATGTCATTCATATGGACGATGTACTGGACAATGTATTTTCTTCAAGTTGTAATAATATGGACTCTAGTACTTTCTTTTGCTATATAGACTGTGGGATGTGTGATGATGATGGAATAAAGTTTCTTTTAATTCTGTTGTACTCTTTATTATTCATGGACATATCAAACTTATCGCTTAGTGTTGGGTTACTATCCCACTGTGACGATGCTCTTTATACCGATGGGGATTGGTATAATCGTACCGATATGAGGAGGGTCGTCACAGAGATTGGTATCAGAGCATCAAGGTTGAGACTGTACATGAATAAACCATCATCTCACAATATTGCAAATTCTTTATAGGAATTTATCCATATGTGTAGAAAGTAATAATAATGAATGAAAGATAGTAAGAAAGGTAGATAGGATTTAATAAGTTAGATTGTAACTAGATTGAATTATTTTGCAGATAATGGTGAGTCAAGGAAAGCGTGAGGCTAGGTCTAGGGAGCATGAAGAGAAACGCAAGGTGAGAAACTTCATAATGAGACTCAGACCAGCAGTGAGAGCGAGACTTTTAGAATGTGATCCCCGCACTCTGGACGAGCTTCTTAGTACGGCAAAGTTTGCGACCTCTACAGCTAGCGGGAAACCCATGTGTATGCACTGCAATAAACCCCATGGTGGAAATCAGTGTTGGGCAAAGGAAGGAAGGTGCCTCAAATGCGGCAGTAAGGACCATCGGATTAAAGAATGTCTGAGGTTGAAGAAGTTTGATCCCCGAGGTACTACAACATCGACATCAAAGGAGCAAACAGCAGAACTGCAAGCACCAGCCAGGGAGAATGAGGATTTCATTCTTTTTCCGGAGATGGCACCGAGGACGTCACCAGAGGTAAGCGATGCGATCTTCGAGGACGAAGATCTTTTTCTAGGGGGTAGTGTGAGACCCCAAAATTTTTCGTCATTTTATAATGTGCATGCGATAATTTCATGTCATAAATATAGTGTACGTATTAAAAATATTACATACTATAACTATTAATTGTTCATGTGCATATATGTGTATGTATATTATTTTTGTGAATATAAGTAATTAGCTAGTTTTATAATGATGTACTTATTTAAATACCATGCATGTTGTACTTAATTATACTTTGTACGCGTATAGATGTATAAAACTAATGTGGTACATTTGATATTTACTTATTGAAATAATAATTACTTGACTATGAATTGTATGATATCTAGATAATAGTGTGTGTATTACATTTATATTGATGTTCGTGCTAAATACATGCAACTATAGTGTATATGTATATACGTGTCTATTACTTCGTGCATATTATCATTAATTGAAAATAATGTAAGTTATATTTATAAATAATGTGTAATGCATGTAATTTATGTAATTAGTGTAAAAATATTTAATCATGTTCATACCTTATTGTTGGAGCCTCAATCTATGTTAAATCGGACAAAAACACTATTTTTGGCTGTCTGGCACAGTTGGCGGCCAGAACTGTGCCGCCAACATGCAGAGGGCCAGTGGGCGGCCACCCCCTGGACGCCAACCCCCTTCTGGCAGCCAGACCTTGACGTCAACTGAGCAGTTGACTACAACCGATGTTGACGTCAATATCCTCCTGCGTAACGGTTCCAGATTCATTAATGCTCGCATTATGAGTTGTTCCAGTTTAGGAAACCCTTCCTAAACCCTTGGTAACCTACCCTAGTGCGTACCCAACCCATCCATCTTTATAAAAACCTATTTTCGGGCCGCACCAAGCTTTTTGGTGTTTTGAGAAACCCTATTCTTTCCTGCAAGAAAAGCTATTTTTCCTGAGCTTTGATCCGGCGATTGAAGGACTTTCTGGGAGATCTACCACGACTGGAGCGTAGTACAACCATCCAAGAAGCATCCCCAACCCCGAGGAACGTTCTACATCGACGGGAGAAGAAGATCCAAGGAGTTTCCGAGCACCCTCTTGTTTTGACCGAGGAGGGCTTCAATGGCATAGATTTGATCTTCTAGGATTTTATTAGAGGCAAGTAACCTTTGTACATCCTTCCTATACATGTCCCTTAGGTCCTAGAATTTTTGTAAATTTTTCCTCGCATCCTGGACCCTCAAACTTCTCCGTACATGTGAGTATGTCTGTACAGATTGCTGTCTTGAAGTTGACGGCAACATCCCTTGCCGTCAAGTTCATCAGTTGACCGCAAGAGATGTTGCAGTTAACTCAGTTGACGGCCAGGGGTATGTAGTCAAGTTCTTCAGTGTTCAGAAAATTGCTATTTAATCCTCTTAAATGTATTTAAATTGATATTCTGACATGTGTGCATCCTGAAATTTTTATGTAAGGTCGAAGTTGATTGATAGGTCATGTCATGAGGATTTTATAAATTTTCTTGATTTATGTTAATTATGAAAATTCTGGAGAGTGAATTATGAGCATAAGATAAGGATGTTTAATTTGTGTAAATAGGATATTTGTGAGTTTGGATTTGGTAAATTTTCTGTAATGCTATGGTGATTGCATGAACTCAGTGACACTGTCATATTAGGTTATTTTATTGTAATTTCTGTTTAAGAGAAATTGGTGATAAATGTATATGTACAGTGATTTAATTGTCATAATTATGGTTCTATTCAAAAAATTTTGGAAAATTGAGAATATGTTCTGTTTACTGTCTTTAACTCATGATAAAAATTTTGTGGAGTTCTGATAACAGTACGTATTTTCATGGGTTTAATAGTGAAAATAGCCATATTAAGTATGTTAGAGTTAATCATGTGTAAATCAGAGGTTAGCAGCATGTTAATGTTTTAATTTGAGCAATTTACCACTGTTAATAGTAATCTAAAGTTTCTGAAAATGGAAATGTGAGTATTATGCAAGTGAATGAGAATTTGAAATGGAAATTTGTACATATGCATGAGTAATAAAGTGATGAGAATGATAATGTGATTAAGATAAAATGTGTGCCAAGTGTGACACTGCTACCATAGGGGTCTGAGAGCTGTACCATAGAAAAGTCCCTATGGGAGGCTCAACGTTATGAGATAAATCCTAAGGGCATTAGGATAAAATCCTGGAGGTGGACAAGTACCGCTGGTTAGGGTGGAGAGAGCTTCTCCCGGTTCTGCGCAGTTACCTAGATTTGTCACCGCATTGCCTAGGTGATGAATATGTGAAAGTGAGTGCTAAGTTCTAAGTGATAAGTACTCAGTGCTAAAAGTGATCGTTTTTCTCTACTTGGTGGTTAGGACTATGTGTCACGGCAATTTAAGAGATTAATTGTGATCTTAGTACAAAGTGATAAATGTGAATGAAAGAGTAAGTGCAATGAAAGAAGTGTAAATTGGTATGTAAGGAAGAGTAAAAGATAGCAAAAGTACAAATTTTATGTGAAAATCAATGTACCATTAAATGTGTATTTATTTATGCCATTCATGTGTTAATATCATCATGATTGTAATAACATGTTTAGTACCATATTTAATGTTATGTAATATAGTTTAATAATTTTCATATGATGGTATGTATGAATATGTGCATGTAAAAATGTAAAGAAATGCAATGTGAAAGAGCGAGTATGTAAAATTGACAAAAAAATAAGATAGCATGAGAATGAGTGTAAATCCATATGATTAAGTTTAATTCATGTCAAAACAGAAAGTTAAATGAGTTTATAATCTTGATAATCACATGAAACAATGTCCAAATTCTATGATAAAATTGCTACTTGTTTAGTATGCAGTTCCATGCTTAAATTGTAGATGTTTGCCATTCGATTTGGTATGTTTTAGATCTTCAATTCATGTTTAATATAGGTGATATCATGGTGAATTATTTAAGTTAAAACAACAAATGAAATGTGTAAATAAATGAGAAAAAGTGCATGTGAAAAATGAATAGAGATCATGTTAGGTTGCTACCTACTTTACATATAATTGCATGTTCTAATTGGTAATGTTGTTACATGATAAAGGAAAGGTTTAGATCGATAAATTATGTTACATGATAGGTGGATAAAAGTGCATATGTTCATATCATGCATGTGTTAATTGGATTATACTTAACTAGTTTAGAAAGATTACTATCATGTTATGGAATTGTTAGAAAACATGTGTAGGTGACATAAGGGTATGATAAATTTTACCTTAAAACAGGAAGTTAGAAATATGATAAAGTGATATGAGAAATTGACTAAATATCATACTAAAAGTATTCATCATCTTGTATATAACCTTGTGTTTAAATTTGATTAAATTGTGCCATGATATAATAAAGATTTGAACCAGGTATTATAGAAAATATCATGTGTAGAGATCTTGCGTATATGTAGGTTATTTTATGATCTAATATGAGCATGTGTTAAATGTAGAATGTGTTTGGGAGACATATGTGTTGTTATTCATAAAAAGCTTGTGTTATATGAACTGTTGTGACTAGTAGGATAGTAGGAGTTTTGGTATTATTGGTAATTTAATGTGTATGAGATATGTATAAGTTTGATGTTTTAGATTACTTGCTGAGTCTTGTAAGACTCATACTTGCTTCGGCGTACATGTGTGACAGGTTATCCAGTAGCTGAGGAGTTTAGTGAAGATTGGAGCCACATACAAGAAGTAGTGCTTGAAGAATTTTATTTTCAATAAGTTGTTTTATTTTTATAGTTTGAATAATGTCATTCATATGGACGATGTACTGGACAATGTATTTTCTTCAAGTTGTAATAATGTGGACTCTAGTACTTTCTTTTGCTATATAGACTGTGGGATGTGTGATGATGATGGAATAAAGTTTCTTTTAATTCCGCTGTACTCTTTATTATTCATGGACATATCAACCTTATCGCTTAGTGTTGGGTTACTATCCCACTGTGACGATGCTCTTTATACCGATGGGGATTGGTATAATTGTACCGATATGAGGAGGGTCGTCACAAGCAGAGGTGGTTAGTTAAGTAAAGAAAGGGTAAAGAAAGATCACTGTATAGTTAGACTTTTCTGAGCACAAGAAAAATACTAGCCTAGCAAGTGGCAGTTTATGAGAATTATATAGAGTCGAATGCAGTGTTACAGATAAGGTTACTGTTGTTTAATAACTGAGTATAATTCGAGAAGAGAAGAGGTGAAGTTTGTGTTTAAAAGAGATTGAGGTTGTATGGAATAAAATAAGAATTATGTGAATCAGAATAGAAAGAAGCGGATTAGTTAAGAAACAGTTAAGTGGTGCCAGATTAAGTGAAATAGAGAATCAGGCAGAGTAGGCTATTGTATTTAACGAGATTGGCTCCAGACTATGGCCTTGGCAGTTGTGAATAAAGAATACTTGTGTGACAACAGCAATAGCGGTATGAGTGGTACAAGATGAACAGCTAGGCAGCACAATAATTGAAAAGAATGTTTAAAGAGAAGATATTATGTTTAATACAGTTGGCAGATTATTAATCTGGAAAAAGAAAGAGTATGATAGATTGTGAAACAAATATAACTGAAAGATCGAGAAAGTGATCAATAAGAGTTTGCATGGCTAAATAGAAATTGAAAGTGGCAAGTACAAAACGGAGAGAATGTAATTAGTTAAACATTCAGATGGCACCCGATTGAAATAAAGTTTAATGCATGTAAAGTTAGCTGAGCAGTTTAATTCTTCCCTAAAAAGAAAGTGTTACAGTAATGAAAGCAGATGTTTTGAGAAATGATGGAAATAATGTGGTTAGTCAGTTAGAGAATGTAAATTGAAGTTAAAAAGGAATATGAAAAATAAAGTATGTTAGTAATGTAATGGTATGGTAGAATTCAGATTTTTAAAAGATGTGGTACAATTAGAATTGAAGTATTGAAAAAAAAAGTAGTTTGGAAATTTTGATATTGTTTTCCAATATTGATTGAGTAAGTAAAGCAATCTGTAATGAATATAGCCGGAATTAAAGCAATTATGAAAGTGTGTAGCAATTGTGAATAATAGTAGAAGCAGAATATATGAAATATTCTGTCAGATATTCAGTAGGATCAGAGTAGCGCAGCGGAAGCGTGGTGGGTCTGCAACCCACAGATTAGAAAACTGAAAATATGAGAATGGATAAAATAAGGTAGTAGTTAATAATGATAAGCAGGATAATGGCTAGCAATGACAAAATGAGTAATGGAATGGCATTAAGAAATTTGAGAAATTAAGCAAGGTTTAGCACGAAAGAACATCCAAAGGTAGTGGAATAAAATGAAAGGATTTGAGCAGAAAGAAATGGCTCAGAAAGGAATGTTGCAAACACAGCCCAGAAAATGTGAAAGTAGGTTCAGTCCAAGGAGATAAAGCGCCATTGGCAAGGTAGAATTGCCCATGACAGAAAGATAATGACTAAATCCGTGAAATAAAGCAATTGTGAAATGAAAGAAAGAGAATGGAGAAGCAGGACAAGTGTAGAATGGAATAGAATGAGACTGGCAGTGTGAAATAAATTGAAAGGTAAGGAAAGGTAATGGAATCGACAAAATAGAGTAATTGTGAAATGGATTAAAAGAAAAGAAAAGAACAAAGCAAGGATGGAAATGGACAAATGAGTCAGTTGATATAGATGAATTGAAAGGTTGATGCAGAGAAAGAGTATCCTTCTTGTTCTATATACGATTTTAGTTCTTTTTAGGTAATAATCCGATTTGTTGTGATTTATTTTATATGTCCAGGACGACATTTCTTTTTAGGTGATAGTAATGTAACGTCGCACATTTTTCGGATCTTTGTGGATCCTCTGTTTAGCGTGTGGGATGGTCAAGCTGTGACCAGTGCGACTCGTATTGGGTGTGCACGGCTATGGATCTGTGCCTGTTGGTGCCCAGTGTGAGTTGGACATCAACAGTGGGTTGGCGTCCAGGTGTGTGACGTCTATTGTGTGTTGGCGGCACTGGTGTTGCCGTTAACATGTTCGTGGCGTCCATCGATGTAGACGTCTACCGTTGAACTTGGCGGCGAGCGTTGTAGACGCCTAGTTGGGGTGGTTTGGTTAGCGGCGTAGAGGTTGACGTTGACCTGAGGCGTCTGTGTTTTTAGGGGTAACCCGAGCCTTCTTCTTTCCCCGCTTTCTCCTTTCCTTTTCCCCCACCTTCACCTTTGTGCCTCTTCACTACTTCTGGCGGTCGACGGGAGCACGTGGGAAGACCGTGATGTGCGCAGCAGCGGCAGATCAGGCGGGGAATGATGGATTGGAGGGCGGTGTTCGCGGGAAGCTCCTGGGGTTTTGGCACGATTCGAAGTTCTTCAGGAATTTAATTGTGTATCTGAGGTAGGGACTGGACCCTTTGATCTCTCCTGGTTGACTTGCCATGCTTTGTTGCATAGATTGTATGTTATTTGAGTTTTTGAGAAAGGATTCTCCATGCCGGGAAATTGGGTGGTTTGATCGATCCAAGCGTTGGATCTTGTTTCTTCAGTTTAATTATAGTATTCAGATGTAAGGGGAAGTGTTTCCTCTTGTTTTCTTATTGTTTATAGGGCTACGTTGCCCATATGATTGGCCTTGGGCCGATCTGTGTGTTTTGTATACCTGGGAGCTGAAGATCTTAGCGTCAACATCGATTGACGTCGGGTTCTTCAGTTGGAGATTAACGGCCAGATGTCTAGCCGTTAATATCGAGTTTACTTAGTATTAATGGCAGGGGATGCTGCCGTTTATAACCAATGGACGGCAATCGATACTGCCGCCAACCTGTGTAGGTATTAGCGCAGTGTGTTTCATGAGGTTTTTCTTGTTGTACATATTACGTGGTTGTGTGTGCATGGCAATGACAGAGGAGAGCCAGTACACTTGTTACGCTCATAGAGCATGTTGCTCACGAGATGGGCTTGCTTTTCGTGGTTAATGTGTAATATATATGTGTGCATGTTGTCCATGTGTTGGATATATTGTTTACATGGATGATGTGTAGTACACCAGTCATGGTGTATTATACACGTGGGGTCTACGTGGTTTAGATGTCGTGCATGTAATTTGTATGTGCATGACATATCGTGTAACATTGTGCTTATTATGTCTTAATTATTATGATTAATTCGTGGTGATGTGGAGATGAGGTTCACGTTGGAACCTAGCCTTGATCCTTTAGGATCTCTTGCAAACATCCTAAATGGATAAGTAATAAAGTATGTGTGTAATTGTGTATTGTGTCTAGTATGGCAATAAAGGTCACTATGTGACCAATGACAGGTCGTGACATTATTTTTAATATGGTTCATATATGTGTTTGTGTAGGCTAGCTTGTAGGTCACGAGTGACCAGGACAAGCTACTCCTCACACGCATATCGTGATTTGTAATAAATATGTAAGTGATGTGGTTTGTGTATTGCCGAGTGTGGTGGTCCGGCACCTATTCCAGAATTCCTCTCTAGTCAGGTACCCCAGGTTCTTTGTGAGCCAGGCACGTGTGTTTGTTGTGCTCGGGGTTTGTCCCAGTACTTGTGTTGTACCATTGAGGTCTGTGTCATCTTCCTAGACACCCTCACTCCTGTGTTTGAGTTGTACGTCCGGCTGAGGGAAAGACGACAGTAGGGCAGCAGCTTGTGTTGGTGGGTGTGCAGTCGCTTGTAGCACGCTCATAGTTGGGGGTACGGACACCAGTCGTCGACACTGGTCCCCAACTAGTCCTGTTTCCAGTGCCTCACATTAGGGTGCTCCGGCCAGAGACCCTAGATGTGCCAGGCATGGACCTGCAGCTGTGTGTCTGCAGGTGTGGTGTTGGTTGGTCTCCACAGTTGTTTGACTTGTTCTTGTGGAGCGGCAGTTGGACCTTTCGTCCGTGACTGCGAGGCTGAGAGGTGGTTCTTGTGTTGTGTTGTCCGGGTTGGATACTGGCCTGATCAGCCAGTAGTCCGTTCCCGTGTGGTGGCGCCGTTCCTTTCCGACTCGTGCTTTGCTACTCGTCGTGGTTTGTGAGTTAGTGACTCATAGTCGAGGTTTGACTCGTTGAGGTGTGCCCTGGTGTTGGCATAGTTGTGACTACGGTTGTAGCTTGTGGTGTGCCCGAGTGGTGGCACAGTTTTGATTATAGTTGGTTAATGTTGACTCACCAAATGTGGTTTAGCTTGCTATGGTGTGCCCTGTTACGGCACTAGTTTACTTGTGGTTTCCGTGTTGGTGCTTTGTGGTAATAGGTACCTGTACCCCGTGTGGGTAATGGTTTGTGGTGGTACGTCGTATACCAGTCTTTCTGGTGTTGACGTGGAACTGTGTTTCGTGGAGGTCGTGTGGTGTGACCTTCCACTTAATGTGCTTCATCTTCCTTCGGGTAAGCTACCGTATATGGTTTTCATGTGTGATGGATTGGCCCGTTGTAGCCGATCATGTTACTTGGTGTATGTGGTTTCCGACATATTGTGATTGAGGTATAAAGGACCAGCTTTTAGTTAACAGTCCTATTACCCTCATACTTGAGATTTGCCTATGAAGCTTGTAGCCTAGGCAGTAGTTTGCCTATGTGGCTTGTAGCTTAGGCGACCAGTCGTTGGAATAATGTGCCTGTGAGGCTTGCGGCCTAGGCATTTCAGTTGTTGAGCGGACTAGCCTGTGGTTCCTCTGTCTTTATAAGGAATATGCATTTGTTTATCAATTACTGTTTAAAGTGTTATTTAAATATAAATGTTGTGAGCATGAAATGGTTTGGCTATTGGTGCTGCCAGTGAGACCCATTGGGGTTGAGGTGTCCGTGGTTATGGTATTGTTTTGGGTAGCCCCTACTGAGCCTGTGACTTGTTGAGGCTCACTCCCCTATAGTTCTTTTCAGGGCTTGCCGAGTGTTTGGCTTGCAGCGGCGTTGTGTCAGACTTGTACCACTAGCAGTTGTGTAGTAGTTAGTGTTATGTGAGCTTGTGCTCCCTCGAGGTATGCCTTAGGTAGTTGTACTTTTTAATTGGACATGTATTAATGTAATGGGACAGTTGTAAATTGTTATATGCAGGTATGAGCACATGTACGTTCTTGTGTCTTATACTGTTGTGGTTTGTCTTATATATTCTTACTGGACACTTGTGTGAGCTATCCCTTGCGAGACTTCGGTCCGTTCGTGGGAGGCGGATCTGGATATGGAGCTTTAATGGGCATAAATATCTAGGGCCGTCACAACAGATTACCCAGATGTGTTCCCCGAAGATCTGCCAGGGATTCCCCTTGAACGTGATGTCAACTTCGCGATTGAGTTGATCCCTGGAGCTACGCCGGTATCACGTCAACCATACCGGATGTTACCTGCCGAGCTAAAGGAATTGAAAGCACAACTGATGGAGCTATTAGAGAAGGGGTTCATCAGACCAAGTACTTCCTCATGGGGAGCACCTGTGCTATTCGTTAAGAAGAAAGATGGATCAATGAGGCTATGCATCGACTATCGTCAACTCAATCAGCTAGCCATCAAGAATAAGTATCCATTGCCTCGGGTCGATGAACTTTTCGAACAAATATCTGGAGCTCAATATTTCTCCAAGATCAACCTTCGATCTGGCTATCACCAAATGAGGATCAAGGATGACAATATCTTCAAAATGGCTTTCAGGAGCAGGTATGGACACTACGAATTCGTCGTTATGCCTTTTGGTCTAACCAATGCTCCTGTAGCCTTTATGCAACTCATGAACAGCATATATCGGCCATACCTTGACAAGTTCGTGGTCGTCTTTATCGATGATATCCTTATATATTCAAATACCAAAGAAGAACATGAAGAACATCTGAAGGTAGCACTGCAAGTCTTGTGAGACAACAAACTGTACGCAAAGCTGAGCAAGTGCGAATTCTGGCTCGAAGAAGTGTCCTTCTTGAGCCATGTCATCTCAAAGGACGGAATCTCCATTGATCCCTCCAAAGTCAAAGCCATACTCAACTGGGAGAGACCAACGAACGTCACAAAAATCAGAAGCTTCTTAGGACTGGCTAGTTACTACAGGTGGTTCATAAAGGACTTCTCAAAGATCGCCGTTCCTCTTACGCATCTAACATGAAAGGAGAATCCCTACTCCTGGAGTAAAGAGTGTAAGAAAAGTTTCCAACCTCTAAAAGATTGTCTTACCTCAGCACTTGTTCTCGCTTGCCAATAGAGGGAGAAGGATTCTCTGTCTACACCGATGCCTCAGGAATTGGGCTAGGCTATGTATTGATGCAAAAGGAGAATGTCACTGCCTATTCTTCATGACAACTGAAGACGCATGAAGTCAACTACCCTGTGCATGACTTAGAGTTGGCTGTCGTGGTCTTCGCCTTAAAAATTTGGAAACATTATTTGTATGGAGAGCAATTCACTATCTACTCAGACCACAAGAGCTTGAAGTATTTATTCTCCCAGAAGGAACTCAACATGAGATAGAGAAGATGGCTAGAATACCTAAAGGATTTTGACTTCAACATCCAATACCATCCAGGCAAGGGAAACATCATGGCTGATGCTCTTAGTAGGAAGCCAATGGCATCTGTTTCAAGTCTAGTCCTTGGCGAGATGCGACTACTAGAACAATTCACAAGGTTAGACTTGAATATCGAACATAGGGATGACCGAGTCTTGATTGACAATATCAAGATTCAATCCGACATGCTGGAAGAGATTAATGCTCAACAAGACAGTGATCCATTCTTGGTTCGCATCAAGGAAACCTTAGCCGAAAGACCTGACTTTTCTATGGCCAAGGATGGAAGGCTGGTGTTCCAAGGGAGGACATGCATTCCTGACAATGAAGAATTGAAGAGGAAATTAATGGATGAAGCTCACAAGACAAAGTACACTATTCATCCTGGAGGTACCAAAATGTCCCAAGACATGAAAAGAATGTTTTGTTGGCCGAACATGAAGAGAGAGGTAGCCGAGCATGCCGCTCATTGCCTTACTTGCCAACAGATAAAAGCTGAACACTTGCACCCTGCTGGTGTGCTTAGACCACTAGATATCCCGGAGTGGAAATGGAAAAGCATTGGCATGGACTTCATCATGGGTTTACCCAAGACTCGTGGTGGACTCGGCGCCATATGGGTCATTGTCGACCGATTAACCAAATCCGCTCACTTCCTCCCAATAAAGAGTAAGTGGTCGGTAGAGGAACTAGTTGTCTTATATGTCAAGGAGATAGTGAGATTGCACGAAGTTCCATCATCTATTGTCTCGGATCGGGATCCGAGATTTACGTCCCACTTCTGGAAAGGGCCGCAAAGTGCACTTGGTACTAAGCTCAACTTTAGTACCGCATTCCACCCGCAAACTGATGGGCAGACCGAGAGAACCAACCAAATTGTTGAAGACATGTTGAGAGCATACACTATAGACTTCCAAGGTTATTAAAATGAGCACATATCTCTAATAGAGTTCGCCTATAACAACAATTACTAGGCAAGTATTAAGATGGCACCGTTCGAAGCACTATATGGCAGAAACTGTAGATCCCCTGCATGCTGGAATGAGGTTGGAGAACAGCAATGGCTAGGCCCAGACATGGTGCAAAATACAACAAGGGACATTCAGGTGATTAGAGACCGACTCAAGATTGCTCAGTCCAGACAGAAGAGCTATGCCGACAGGAGAAGGCGAGATTTAGAATTTCAAGTCGGTGATCATGTACTCTTAAAGGTGTCACCTACTCATGGCATCCAAAGATTTGGTGTAAAAGGGAAGCTCAGTCCTAGATTCATCGGTCCTTTTGAAGTGATCGAAAGGGTCAGTGAAGTTGCGTACCGACTAGCGTTGCCACCAAACTTGGTATGTGTACACAATGTGTTTCATGTCTCCATGCTTAGGAAATATGTATATGATTCTATGCATATCATTTACCATGAGAAGTTGGTGCTAAACAAGGACATGACATATGAAGAGAAGCCAGTCAAGATACTAGAACGGAAGGTGCAACAAATCAGGAACCGTCCCATCCATGTGGTTAAAGTCCTATGAAATAATCGTGGACTGGAAGAAGCCACATGGGAACCGGAAGGAATCATCAGACGGAACTACCCCGATCTTTTCGGTAAGACATTCTCTCCATTATGATCATATGAATTTGGACACCAAATTCTTTTAAGAGGGGGAGGATGTAGGAACCTGAATTTTTCAAAAAAAAACAAAAATTTAATAATATTAAAATAATAAGTCAATTGGAAAATCAAAGAAAAGAGAATTAATGAAAACCCATTAAACAAAAAGAAGTAATGGGCCTTGTTAAATGGACCCTCTAGAATTTATTGGGCCAAAATAGGGATTTTTAAAAGAAGAATAATAGGTAAATACCCTAAATTCGTAACTTAAATATTATCTAAATAGAAAAGGGGTAATAAAGCATTAAAATAAGTATTTTGGGTGGGAATTGGACTCCTAACCCCACCCTAATTGGTTGGCCACGAATTTGGATCCCAATCTAACCCAAATAGGTGGTGGAAAGCTTAGAAGGAGGATAGAAATAGGAAATCTCATAATTTAATAGGAATTAGAGTTCTATTAGAAAATAGACACCCAATAAGCATAAATACTCTGTAAATTCTCCATGGCTGGCCCTAACACATTGCTGGGACTTGCTGGACGAGGAGAGGTCAAGGAGAAGTGGAATTCGTGAAGAAAAGGCTGGACCAAGCCTCAACCCATGTCCTTCAAGTTCTAACCCTAGAAGATCAAACGAGTCAAAGATAGGCATTCTCACGAGCAAAACCTAATTAATTTTGTCTGTAGATTGTTTCCTACATCAGGAACAAAACCCCTCTTGTTTCATAATTTTTCATCGAGCCAATCTTTTGTTCTATATTTTTGAAGTTCTGCATTCACCATGACTCTGAACCATCATGTTTAATTTATATCTCCATGTATACTTGACACCATGCCACTAAACTTTTACTGGAGATACTGATAGTTGTCATGAATCATTTTCCCCTGAAAGCCCTAATTTTTATCCATCATATTGCACGAATTAAATCGTTTACCCTCACTATACCATGATCTAAGTTCTTCATGCTTGTTCTGTGTAAAACCTATAAGGACTATGTCGGATTTCAAATTCCTATTTATCACGCATACCCTCACATGTCTAGATCAAGTTGCAGGTGATTTCATAATTTTTCATCTACTGTACATTTAGTTCTTGATTTTTGAACAACCCTATGTCAAAATATAGAAACCTGGACTATAATCCAATGCACTGTCCTTTTCCCACTCGGACTTAGGCACAGGACCTGAGAACGCGACGGCCCGATAGGCCACGTTCTAAGGGCTGATCGCGACAAAGCCACCCATCGCATTCTGAACACGACAGGCTCGGTTGTCGCATTCTAGCAGCCTGCTCTGACCGACCTGTCGCGACCTTTGCATGACCCTGTCGCGTTCTGATCTGACCCTGTCGCGACCCTTATAGGAGTACGTCGCGATTTGAGGTTTTTGCATGAAAACCCTTGTTTTGTGATACTCTAACTATTAACAGTGCATATACACTTGTTAACAGTCACCAACGCAGTAAATAAAATTGTTATAAATCAACATGGGTTTAATGACTTAAAAGACATACACTTGATCTTGTCATATCCATGATTTCTTGTCACATGTGCCCACACTCTGAACCATCCATTTTGGCTTAACTTGGCATGAAAATATCTCATAATACATCTGGTAATTTATTTCAATAATGTATTTAAAGTTGCCTTATTTTAAATGGACTTGTTTTCGTTTCTCACGATGTTTTGATATACCGTTACCGACGCTCCACTATTCTAGAATTCCTCTAGAATATCGAGCACTTGTTTCTATATATACACTTTCTCTTGACTTGGACGAACTCTCCGTCGGATATTCCTTCTACGAACTAATGAATCCTTGTTTAAGGCCTCCATAAGTCTCCTCTGTCCATGGATTCCCACATGGTCGACGAGCTGGTTGTACCCTAACACCTATGTTACCCTCTAGTGATCAGTAAGATCCAAACGGCCTTAGATGCTCTCTCTCTTATCTTGAATCATGCCGGACCTCTGGACCTATGCATAACATGGCCAGTGGAAGGGTAGTGAAATCCACTTGACTGCCAACACCAATCACACGTGTTGCGCAGCCATTACTATCACCTGTTTACTCGACGTTTCATGTGCAATGACCTGTAGTTCTCATCTATACTCGACTCGCTCATCTATTCACCCTCTCTCTACTATCTCGTCTGTTCATCTAGTACTCTCATCTATTTCTTGGTACTCTCTATTGGCCATTGATTGATTGTCTAAAGATAAACAATATAACCAATGCCTAGCAATATATAAAGGGCCCGGTCTGGTCCTGGGATGTGTGTCCAAAAGTGCTAGTGCCCGCGGGAGTTAAATGACTAGAGTGTTTGGCATTACACTCGAGTGCTATCTATCTCGACTATCTAAATGACAATCAAAAGTACTATATTCTCTCATTGTCTATTGACAACAAAGTGCTATACTATACACGTTGTGCTATTGCTATACTTTGTGCTATGGCCACCCTTCTATTTGTGCTATACTCGACGCTTGTACTATATTTGGAAACTTCTGCTATTTCAATCACATGCTATCGTGCTTTCTCTTACATTACTTGACTCTCTCGCCCTATCATTAGTTATTCTACCTTTTTAATACATTAATCATTTAAAGCATGCTTGATCCTGAGATTTAAGTCCTACTGGGCGTTATCGCTCACCCTGTGTTATTAGTTATGTGTTCTCAGGTGAGACCGAGGATGATACTTACACTCAAGAGGACGGGAACGACCAAAAGTGAAGTCAAGCGTACCCTAGCGTTTTAGTAGTTGTTAGAGTTGGAGTTTAGTCTTTTGCTTTTATTCAATGTGATTGGGCCCTATAGAATGGCTTTGATATTAGTGGTTGTAACTAGACATTTGAGGAATTATTAATGAGATATATTTGCTTTAATATTATTCTTGTCCATTGGATTGATGTCTAGTACTTGCTCTGTACTCGTTTACTTGCAACTGCCTCGCGTTCCAATATTCCACTTCGGGGCGTGACACTAGCATAGTTAGAGATGAAGATGGTGTGATTCGTTTGAATCATCAGGTATATGTCCCTAATGATGCAGATCTGTGAAGGGAGATTTTGGAGGAAGCGCATAGATCATAGTTTTCTATTCACCCAGATAGTAGGAAGATGTATAAGGATCTGAAGCATTCTTTTTGGTGGCCCGGCTTGAAGCGAGATGTTGCGGATGTTGTAGCTAAATGTTTGATATGTCAGCAAGTGAAGGTAGAACGTCAGCGACCTTCAGGTTTGATGCAGAAGCTAGATATTCCTCAGTGGAAATGGGAGTAGGTAACTATGGATTTTGTGACTGGATTGCCTAGATCGGCGAGAGGGAATGACTCTATATGGGTAATTGTTGATAGATTCTCGAAGAGTGCTCATTTTATTGCTATGAAGAAGAAGCAATCCATAGAGAGTTTGGCTAGATTGTACATTGATGGCATTGTGAAGTTGCATGAGATTCCAAGGTCGATTATCTCAGATCGTGATCAGAGATTTACATCTAAATTTTGGCAGAGTTTGTAGCAGGCTTTTGGCAGTCAACTAAAGTTGAGTTCGGCGTTTCATCCACAAACGGATGGAGAGTCCGAGAGGACTTTTAAGACGTTGAAGGATACGCTTAGGGCTTGTATTCTTGATTGAAGAGGAGATTGGGAACGCCACCTAGCTCTTGTGGAATTTGCATACAACTGCGACGACCCTCATTATACAGGTACGGTTATACCAACCCACGTCGGTATAGCGAGCATCATCACAGTGGGACATTTACCCAACAATGACATTCAGTTGAGATACACGTGAATATAAGAACATAGTAGCGGAAGTAAAAGAACCACTGTCTTCAATTCATTCATCATCCACATTTAACATACATGATTCAATAACATTTAAAGAGCTAAAAGTCCACATAATTTAAATTGCTGAAAATCAAATACATAGATGTCCATACTTATACATTCTTCCATGATAATGCTAGTACAATGTTCAATTTACATACTATGAAAATCACAAAATATCACAAGTACTCCAACACTCTAATCTCCGCGCTCGGAGTCGGTCTCCAACGTCTCCTCCACAAGTGTCTCGTCACCAACTACACCTGTACGCCGAAGCAAGTAGTGAGTCTAAAAGACTCCGCAAGTAATTCTACACATACCGTACATGCACATATCATAGTAGGTTCTACATACATATTCACAAGACACAACATGTAGCATGCTTGACATTAAATTTTACAACCTATCATGGTGAATCTACAATTTAAACACATGGACTATGCTTTCAGATTTCCTAAAATAGAATCACCTATCACATGCTTTCTATTCATTCCTCACATAAAAATCTACCTTCAACCAACTAAGACATGAAAGCCATTAACATGAATTCCTGAGCATGCATGAAAGGAAACATACCTAACATGGAATCTACACATTCCTACGCATATACGTATCCATTTTACATGCTTTAAGCTTGCTGGTTTTACATGCTTTAGCAACCATAATCTAACACATGAGAGCTACAACAACGATTAAATCACAACATGTGGACAACCAAGTATGAAAGTTGTTTATATATGATTAACAATTATCCCTAGCATAGATTCTAGGCATTTTGCATACATAAACATGATCATAACATAGTAAAGCTACTGTTTAAGCATGATTTCAGATTGTCATAACATGGATTACAAACTCACATCCTCACATTTTGGTTTCACCTTTTTACACAATTTCAAATTCGCATATTTCACACTTTACACATGCACTTTTACACATTATTCACATTCACATTTTTCACATGAACACATACACATTTACACATTCACATTTAGTGTGGTGACACATAGTCCAAACCACCAAAGAATGACACAACACATCACATCACATAGACGCCATCTAGGCAATACAATGGCAACTCTTGGACTGCGCAGACCGAGAGAACAAGTCTCCACCCTAACCAGTGGTACTTGTCCACCTCCAGGATTTCCCCCTAATGCCCTTAGGATCACAACACATTGAACCTTCTCAGGGGGACTTTTCCTTGATACGGTTCCACTGCCCTCTGTGGAAGCAATGTCACACTTGGCACAATTTACACATTACACGTTTTCCGATTTAAGCACTTAGTTTAGCACATGACACTCACATCTCACTCATTCACTCATTCACACACATGGGGCTCTGTTTTCCTGACATGACACTACAATTACAGAAATTTAGTGCTCAGAAAATTTCACTAATTAAGTTGTTATATACAAAATCAAATCATTTTTACAATGGCATGCATTAGTTTCACATTTTTACATAGAAAATTCATATTGCGTCATATACTTGTCCAAATGACCTGAAATTTTAACCACTAGTTGATTTCAGGTTTAGGATCCCACATGCAAATTTTCATATTTTTCTAACCTAAAATGTAATTACAAAAAATCTATCATCGAATTCACATGTTATCCACAATTCAAGTTAGCATGGAGTTGAACACCAATCACAAATTTAACAACTCACTATCTGAACCCTAGCATGCATAGAGCCACATGATTTATTCCCGAATTTATTGGGCAATACACAATTTACGGAAGATTTATCGTGACCTACGCATGATTTCTATTTCCCAAAATAGAAAATTCAATAAATCATACAAGCATGGAAAATTTCAGAAATTCAGAGCACAGACAGGGTGGTACATACATGGTCTAACAAAATTAGGGCAACATGATTTTACCACGGATTATCAAGATAATGGTGAGAACATACACATGAACATACTTCCACATGCTTTCAAATATGTAAATAAGCTCTACCATCCACCAAATAAGTGTACATTCACCTTCCCATCCATCACATTAGCTAGTATACATAGCATATAAGAGATTACATTATATCCTCATCGTGAAACATATTGAAATTAATCATATAGAAGGGCAGAACAGCTTGTTGTTCTGCTCAGATGAACTTAGCGGCAAGCTGTGGCCGCTAATTAATGTTAACGGCATAATCGCTGGACGCTAAGCATGATCTTAGCGGCAAGGGATATTGCCGTTAAGGTCAGGTCTGTGTAAAACACAGACCCGAGCTCCAAAGATGGGGTGAATTTGGGGGTCTAGGACACGAGGGAAAATACATAAAAATGGTAAAACCATCCTAGACACATACATGAACACTATGGGTAGGGTACTTGCCTTTTAGGTATACTCCAAAGGAATCAAAAGGCTTGGTGAAGCTCTCCTTGGGCTGTCCCAAGAAGTTCCAACCAGCCTCCAAGATGGCCTTCCTCCGGTTCTTGAGCAAGCTCCAGTGCAATCTGAGGTCGGGGATGCCTTCCTCGATGATCCAGCAAGCTCCTTGACGCAGCAGGTGGCCGGATCAAGCTTCACAACTTCAGATTTTGGGTTGCAAAGGTGAGGGTTTCTCTCAGTCCGAAAATAGGGTTTCACTCCTTTCTCTTCTTCCTCTCTTGCAAAGGGGCAAAGGGAAGGCTTAGGGTTGTAAAAATGGGTTTGTATATAGGAGAGGGGGTTCTCCTATCACGCAGGGGTGACAAGATGGCCTTTCAGACCGTTGGGGACAACTCTCCAATGGTTGGGGTGGCTTGCTTCCAGAATTTCGGGTCTGCAACGCATGCAGGTCAGAGAAATTGGCGTCCACATCGCTCGACGCTGGACTTTGTGTTGGCGTCCATGGGGTTGACGCCGACACAACATCGACGTCTACTGATATTGACGCCAATCTGGCCTTCGGACAGAACTCTAAAACATGCAGAAACCATGCACATCTTACACCTATATACATGCCATATGTATGTATTAACATGTACACACCACCATCATACAATACATACATTATTTATACCTAAATTATACACATACACACATAAGTATACTAATTAATACATACGTAGATGCATACATGAGTACATACACAACATGCATTATTTACATGTAATTCAATAATGTAACAAAATTCGAGGGCCTTACACCCTCTCCCCCTTAAAAGAAACTTCATCCTCGAAGTTAGAACGACGCTACTCAAACAAAAGGGGATACTTCTTCTTCATCGCATCCTCAAGCTCCCAAGTAGCCTCCTCTCGTGAGAAGTTCCGCCAGAGAACTTTCACCGACGCAATACTCTTGTTCCGGAGATGCTGAACCTTCCGGTCAAGAATAGCTACTGGTTGCTCGACATACGACAGATCTGGCTGAATCTCCCCTGGCTCATGACTAATCACATGAGACGGATCTCGGACATACTTCTTGAGCATCGAAACGTGGAACACAGGATGAACACTAGCCAAAGTTGGGGGTAAGGCTAGCTCATATGCCACGCTGCCCAAACGTCTGAGAATCTCATATGGGCCAATGAACCTAGGGCTCAACTTACTATCCCTGCCAAATCTGACAACACCTCGAGTAGGCGATATCTTCAAGAAGACATGATCGCCAACCTCGAACTCAAGATCCTTCCTCCTGTTGTCGGCATAGCTCTTCTGCCTATCCTGTGCCGCAACAAGCCTCTTTCTGATAAGCTGGACCTTATCCGAAGTCTCCTGAACTAACTCCGGACAGATCAACTGCTTATCACCAATCTCCTCCCAACATAACGGAGATCTGCAGGGCCTACCATACAACGCCTTGAATGGAGCCATACCAATACTTGCATGAAAGCTGTTGTTGTATGCGAACTCCACTAGAGGTAGATGATGCTCCCAATCATCCTTCCAATCCAAAACACACGCTCTTAACATATCCTCGAGCGTCTGGATAGTCCTCTCGGACTGTCCATCAGTCTGGGGATGAAACACTGAACTGAGCTTCAGCTCTGAACCTAAAGCATCCTGAAGACCCTTCCACAACCTCGAAGTAAATCTCGGATCTCGATCCGAAATGATCGACTTCGGCACACCATGCAATCTAATGATACTACTAATATACAATCTAGCTAAACTCTCTACTGACTGCTTCTTCTTCATAGGCAAGAAATGAGCAGTCTTCGAGAATCTATCTACAACTACCCAAATTGAGTCATTGCCCCTTCTAGATCGAGGCAAACCCGAAACAAAGTCCATAGTGACCGCTTCCCACTTCCATACTGGGATATCCATCCTCTGCATAAGGCCAGATGGTCGCTGCCGCTCGGCTTTCACTTGCTGGCATACTAAACACCGGGATACATAATCCGCTACATCCCTCTTCATGTCAGACCACCAAAAGGATCTCTTCAAATCCTGGTACATCTTTGTGTTACCCAGATGAATGGAGAATCACGATCTATGAGCCTCCGCTAACACATGCTCACGGACATCTACTAAATCAGGGACACAAACACGGTGCTGAAATCTAATCACACCATCCTCATCACGAGCAATGCCTGCCTTGCCCACTAACTCTAAGAGTCTAGGGTCGGCTCCCTGTTGCTCGATCACTTCATCCAAAATCGAGGACCTAAGAGATAACTGAGCTACAAAAGTCTGGCATAGCGATGGCTCTAACTTAGTCAACGCGCAAGCCGCATCCTCCAACATCTTCCAGTCCTGCTGGAGAGATGGCCTCTTTCTACTCAGAGCATCCGCTACGACATTTGCCTTTCCAGGGTGATACTGAAGGTCAAAGTCATAGTCCTTCAAGAACTCAATCCATCTTCTCTGCCTCAGGTTTAATTCCTTTTGGGAGAAAAGGTACTTCAAGCTCTTGTGGTCGGTAAACACCCCAAATCTGACACCATAAAGATAGTGCCTCCAGATCTTTAGTGCATGAACCACTACTGCGAGCTCCAAGTCATGAGTCGGATAGTTCTTCTCATGCTCCTTCAACTGACGAGAAGCGTAGGCCACTACCCTTTCTTGCTGCATGAGCACACAACCTAAACCAATCTGAGACGCATCCGTGTAGATAGCAAAACCCTCTACACCGCTCGGTAAGACTAACACCGGGGTTGTCGTGAGCTTAGTCTTCAACAATTGAAAACCACTCTCACACTTTTCGGACCAAATAAACTTCACTCCCTTTCTGGTAAGCTGAGTCAAAGGGGCGGCGATGGATTAAAATCCCTCAATAAATCGCCGATAGTAACCAGCTAAACCAATAAAACTACGAATCTCCGAAGGGGTCTTGGGAACCTCCCAATCCATAACTGCCTAGACCTTTGCTGGATCCACTGCAACACCAGCACCAGAGATAACATGCCCGAGGAAATGAACCTCGCGCAACCAAAAATCGCACTTGTTGAACTTAGCGTACAGCTTGTGCTCACGAAGAACCTCTAACACTAACCTCAAATGCTGACGGTGTGTGGCCTCGTCCGGAGAGTAACCAGCACATCATCAATAAACACCACGACAAAGTTATCTAAATAAGGCCTAAACACCCTGTTCATGAGATCCATGAACCTGCAGGGGCATTGGTCAATCCGAAAGGAAGGACCAAAAACTCATAATGTCCATAACGGGTTCTAAACGCCGTCTTGGACACATCCTCACTCTGAATCCTCAACTGATATAACCAGATCGCAAGTCAATCTTAGAAAAGACGGATGCATCTCGCAACTGGTCAAACAGTCATCATACGAGGTAAGGGATACCTGTTCTTCACAGTCACTTGGTTCAGCTTCTTGTAGTCAATGCATAACCTAAGTGACCCGTCTTTCTTCTTGACGAACAATACAGGTGCGCCCCAAGGGGAAACACTAGGGCGAATAAATCCCCTATCTAGCAACTCTTGCAACTGCCTCCTCAACTCGGCTAACTCCGCAGGTGCCATCCGATATGGAGCCTTCGAGATAGGAGAGGTGCCCGGAAGCAACTCTATGGTAAACTCTATCTCTCTATCCGGTGGCAAACTAGACAAATCATCAGGAAGACGTCTGGAAAATCCTGCACTACCTCAATCTCTGCAAGAGTAGGTGACTCATTAGCCTCTGGCACTAGTACCACGCTGGCAAGAAAAGCGTCACAACCCTTGTTCACCATGCGCATCGCCTTCATGGCAGAGATGACTAACTTTCCCGCCAACTTCCTTGGCAAGGGATGAGAGAACTCGTCCTCACCAGGAATGCGGAAGACAATCCTCTTCCGGCGACAATCCACTAACGCATAGTGCTCCTCTAGCCAATCTAGACCAAGAATAGCATCATAGTCCTTCATCTTTAGCAAGAAGAAACACCCATCTAGGATTCTATCCTCAATGCACACAGGTAACGACGGAATGCACTTCCTAGTCAAGATTGTCCCCGCAGGGGTGTGCACAGACAAAGGGACCTCTAAATCCTCAGACTCTATGCCTGACTCTAGGGCTAACTGCCTAGCGAACCGCTCGGAAATGAACGAGTGAGTAGCACCCGTATCAAACAAAACCCGAGCGTGCACACCTAAAAGCAAAACCGTACCTTCGGTGACATGCTCCGCCTGCTCGGCGTCCTCGCGAGCTAAAGCAAACACTCGAGCTGGGGCTCGAGGCCTTCCTGGTCTTCCTGTAGCTGGCGCCGCTGCCGCTACTGCTGCTGGGCTGGCGCTCCGCGCTGGACTCCCTGCTGAAGTCTTGGGCAATCCTTGATCTTGTGGTCGCTGCTTCCGCACTTCAAGCACTTTCCCGTAATATCCAACATTCGGTACCACCATGTGTCTTCCCACAGTGGGGACACTCTTTCTTCACACCAGGGGAACGTACAGAGGGTACCTGAGAACTGCCGACTGCCACGGATCGCTGTGGTGTCTGGTACACCGCTTTCTTCTTGTCTTGCCGTTGGAATGTCGCTGTGGCCTCTTCTGCGAAGCTTTCTTTTCTTCCAGGTATTGCTCCATCTCTCCCTCCTGCACACTGAGGGCCTCGTCCACGTGCGGTGGTCAAATGCTCTCGTCCGCAGTGATGGCTTGAGTCCCATCACGAACTTCTTTGTCTTCCTGCGCTCGTCTGCCACGATGTGAGGTGCATATTTAGAGAGTTCAGAAAATCTTGCCTCATATTCCAGCACAGTCTTGGAGCCTTGAGCCAAAGATAGGAATTCCTGCTCCATCCGATCTTGCACATGCTCGGGGACGAACTTGGCTCGAAAGAGCCTCACGAACTCGTTCCAAGCAACATCGATAGCTCCGTCCTCAAATCGGGTACGCAGCAATGAAGCCCACCATACATCAGCTCTTTCCTGCAGTACACCGCTCATAAGCACCATCTAAACAAATCTAGCTTAACAAACATACAAGCATATAAACTAAATCATACATGTAGCATGTAGGTGGCCAATGTAACCTTATCCTCATCTGCACACCTGATGGCTCGGAAGATCTTTTCTATCTCCCTCATCCAGCTTTCAGCCAACAAAGGATCGCTCTCCCCCTTAAAAGAGGGTGGCAGCATCCTCTTGAATCTCTCCATGGTAGAAGGTCCACCATGGTCTTGAGCTGGTACTTGAGCCTGCTACATCATAGCAAACAATACACAATCAACACAATATCACATAATTAAATAAAACAGACTATTAATCCTTTTATTAGTCTAACCTGAGCCTCCAACTGAGCCTGGAGTGCTGCCTGGGTATGAGCCTGCGTCTGCATGGCTTGCACCAGACCTTGCAGAATACTCCATAATCCACAGGCGGCGGTGGGGGAAGTACAGGACCTTGCGGTGCCGGGCCTGCTGCTCCGCCCGCTCGTCACGTCTCGGCTCGTCCTCACGGGCCGCGCTCCGCCACGCTACCTCTCGAAGCCATGGCTATAATAATTTCAGCCACCATTAGAGCTAGGTTACTAAGTTTTCTAACCATTTTCTTATCTACTTTTCATTCATTATTAATCAATTTTACACATGTGGACATTCCTATGTAGACTTAGCATGTAATGGGGATGATGACTTAGGTATATTCATGTGCAATCTCAACCGTTACTCTGATACCAATCTCTGCGACGACCCTCATTATACCGGTACGGTTATACCAACCACGTCGGTATAGCGAGCGTCATCACAGTGGGACATTTACCCAACAATACATTCAGCTGAGATACACGTGAATATAAGAACAGAGTAGCGGAAGTAAAAGAACCACTGTCTTCATTCATTCATCATCCACATTTAACATACATGATTCGATAACATTTAAAGAGCTAAAAGTCCACATAATTTAAATTGCTGAAAATCAAATACATAGATGTCCATACTTATACATTCTTCCATGATAATGCTAGTACAATGTTCAATTTACATACTATGAAAATCACAAATATCACAAGTACTCCAACACTCTAATCTCCGCGCTCGGAGTCGGTCTTCAACGTCTCCTCCACAAGTGTCTCGTCACCAACTACACATGTACGCCGAAGCAAGTAGTGAGTCTAAAAGACTCCGCAAGTAATTCTACACATACCGTACATGCACATATCATAGTAGGTTCTACATACACATTCACAAGACACAACATGTAGCATGCTTGACATTAAATTTTACAACCTATCATGGTGAATCTACAATTTAAACACATGGACTATGCTTTCAGATTTCCTAAATAGAATCACCTATCACATGCTTTCTATTCATTTCACCAAAAAATCTACCTTCAACCAACTAAGACATGAAAGCCATTAACATGAATTCCCGAGCATGCATGAAAGGAAACATACCTAACATGGAATCTACACATTCCTAGCATATACGTATCCATTTTACATGCTTTAAGCTTGCTGGTTTTACATGCTTTAGCACCATAATCTAACACATGAGAGCTACAACAACGATTAAATTACAACATGTGGACAACCAAGTATGGAAGTTGTTTATATATGCTTAACATTATCCCTAGCATGGATTCTAGGCATTTTGCATACATAACATGATCCTAACATAGTAAAGCTACTGTTTAAGCATGATTTTAGATTGTCATAACATGGATTACAAACTCACATCCTCACATTTTGGTTTCACCCTTTTTACACAAATGTTGGTTGTGTTTAGATTTGCATAATGGGACAATTAAATTGGGGTTGGACACAATTTCACCAAATTCGCATATTTCACACTTTACACAGCACTTTTACACATTATTCACATCACACATTTTTCACATGAACACATACACATTACACATTCACATTTAGTGACGTGACACATAGTCCAAACCACCAAAGAGGACACAACACATCAATCACATAGACGCCATCTAGGCAATACAATGGCGACTCTTGGACTGCGTAGACCGGAGAACAATTCTCCACCTTAACCAATGTACTTGTCCCCTCCAGGATTCCCCCTAATGCCCTTAGGTCACAACACATTGAACTTTCTCAGGGGACTTTTTTCCTGATACGGTTCCACTGCCCTCTGTGGAGCAATGTCACCTGGTCACAATTTACACATTACACTTTTTCCGATTTAAGCACTTAGTTTAGCACATGACACTCACATCTCACTCATTCACTCATCACCACACATGGGCTCTGTTTTCCTGACATGACCTACATTACAGAAATTTAGTGCTCAGGAAATTTCACTAATCAGTTGCTATATACAAATCAAATCATTTTACAACGGCATGTATAGTTTCACATTTTTACATAGAAAATTCATATTGCGTCATATACTTGTCCCAATGATCTGAATTTTAACCACTAGTTGATTTCGGGTTTAGGATCCCACATGCAAATTTCATATTTTTCTAACCTAAAACGTAATTACGAAAATCTAACATCGAATTCACATGCTATCCCAATTCAAGTTAGAATGAGTTGAACACCAATCACAAATTTAACAACTCACTGTCTGAACCCTAGCATGCATAGAGCCACATGATTTATTCCCGAATTTATTGGGCAATACACAATTTACGGAAGATTTATCGTGACCTACACATGATTTCTATTTCCCAAAACAGAAAATTCAATAAATCATACAAGCATGGAAAATTTCAAAAATTCAGAGCACAGACAGGGTGCTACATACAGGTCTAACAAAATTAGGCAACTGATTTTACCATGGTTATCAGGATAATGGTGAGAACATCATATGAACATTCTTCCACATGCTTTCAAATATGAAATAAGCTCTACCATCCACCAAATAAGTGTACATTCACCTTCCATCCATCACATTAGCTAGTATACATAGCATATAGAGATTACATTATATCCTCATCGTGAACATATCAAAAGTAATCATATAGAAGGGCAGAACAGCTTGCTGTTCTGCTCAGATGAACTTAGCGGCAAGTTGTGGCCGCTAATTAATGTTAACGGCATAATCGATGGACGCTAAGCATGATCTTAGCGGCAAGGGATATTGCCGTTAAGGTCAGGTCCTCTGCAAACACAGACCCGAGCTCCAAAGATGGGGTGAATGTGGGGTCTATGACACGAGGGAAAATACATAAAATGGTAAAACCATCCTAGACACATACATGAACACTATGGGTAGGGTGCTTGCCCTTTTAGGTATACTCCAAAGGGATCAAAAGGCTTGGTGAAGCTCTCCTTGGCTGTCCCAAGAAGTTCCCAACAGCCTCCAAGATGGCCTTCCTCCGGTTCTTGAGCAAGCTCCAGTGCAATCCGAAGTCGTGGATGCCTTCCTCGATGATCCAGTAGCTCCTTGATGCGCAGTGGCCGGATCAAGCTTCAGAACTTTAGATTTGGGTTGCAAAGGTGAGGGTTTCTCACAGTTCCGAAAATAGGGTTTCACTCCTTTCTCTTCTTCCTCTCTTGCAAAGGGCAAAGGGAAGGCTTAGGGTTGTAAAAATGGGTTTGTATATAGGAGAGGGGTTCTCTCTATCACGCAGGGTGACAAGATGGCCTTTCACACCGTTGGGGACAGCTCCCCAATGTTGGAGTGGCTTGCTTCTGGAATTTCGGGTCTGCAACGCATGCAGGTCAGAGAAATTGGCGTCCACATCGCTGGACCGCTGGACTTAGTGTTGGCGTCCATGGGGTTGACACCGACACACATCGACGTCTACTGATATTGACGGCAATCTGGCCTTCGGCCAGAAGTCTAAACACAGAAACCATGCACATCTTACTCCTATATACATGCCATATGTATGTATTAACATGTACACACTACCATCATACAATACATACATTATTTATACCTAAATTATACACATACACACATAAATATACTAATTAATACATACGTAGATACATACATGCGTACATACACAACATGAATTATTTACATGCAATTCAATAATGTAACAAAATTCTAGGGCCTTACAACAACAGTAGTTTCCATTCGAGCATAGGTATGGTGCCATTTGAAGCTTTGTATGGGAGACCTTGTAGATCCCCGTTATGTTGGGAAGAAGCAGAAGATCGGCATATGGTTGGACCAAAAGTAGTGCAGGAAACATCGGCAAAGATCTAATTGATTGTGCAGAGCTTGAAGGCAGCTCAAGATCATCAAAGAGTTATGCGCATTCGAGGAAGAAAGACTTGACTTTTGAGGTAGGAGACCATGTATTTCTTAAGGTGTCACCAACCAAGGGTGTAGTGAGATTTGAAAAGAGAGGCAAATTGAATCCGAGATTCATTGGTCCTTTTGAAATATTGAAGAAGATGGGGAATGTGGCATATCGGCTAGCTTTGCCACCATCCTTGGCAGAAGTGCACCCAGTTTTCCATGTGTCCATGTTGAGAAAGTATGTTAGAGATCCGGCTCATGTGATTAGTTATGAGCCAGTGCAATTTCAGCCAGATTTGTCCTATGCGGAGTAGCCTGTAGAGATTCTGGATCGGAAGTGCAATTGAGATCAAGTCCATTCCTTTTGTGAAAGTTTATGGAGAATTTCTCGCGTTGAAGAAGCAACTTGGGAGCTTGAAGAAAGGATGAAGAAGCAATATCTGTCATTGTTTGGTGAGTTTGCTAACACAATCTTCGAGGACGAAGATTATTTTAAGGGGGAGAGGGTGTAGTGCCCTAGAAATTTTATTGAACTATATGAAGCAATTGTGTATGTGTTTCTACATTTAACTGTATGTTCTGACTGTGTTGATCTTGGCGTCAACATCTACTGACGTTGACTAGAGTAAACGACATGATCGATTGCCGTTTATTGTCTGTTAACGACAGGGGATTGTGTCGTTTAATATTTTCTGGAATAATTGGTTTTCGGGCAAGTAAGTTGACGACATGATCGATGGACATCAATCTCATGGTCGACGTTAGCTTAGGTTGATGTTAACCTGACTTGCCTGCTTTTGTTGTTACCGTTCCGGGGAGAATAAATCGGTCATTTCCAAAGCGTTAAATAGGAAGATTTGGGGCGTTTATGATCCAAGGGCTAGAATTGAGCTTAGGCAATCCACAGGGATCTTTATAAGACCCGGATTTAGCTTTGGGAGGACGTTTTCGCACTATTTTGGAAGAGAGAAAAGAGGGCCGAGAGAAAGGGTTGCAGAGCTTCGCTCGGGCGATCTGAAGCATGTTGGACCAAGGAGGAACATCAAGGATCGTGGATGGACGGATCTCCAACGTGGGAGCTATGCTAGTGGCTGGTTTTGGGCGATTGAAGACGGAGAGGAGGACTGCCTTGCTGCCAAGGCGGCATCTTCGAATCTCTTTTCGTCACTCCGAAGAGGGTTAGAGCAAGTAGCATGGGGGATCGGTTTGGATAGTATATTCCTTAGATTTTATTATTTTTACATATTTTTAAACCTTTGAAATAACATGTGGAATGGGTTTTAAGTTCCGTCATTTTATGTGCAAGTTCTGTGTTTTCTGAACGAATGAACTTAACGTCCATATCGACCGTCGTTTAGTTTATATAAACGACAACATCGGCCGTCGTTAATTTCTTGTAAACAACATGTTTTTGGACGTCTACTATATGTTAACGACGCTATGTGCCGTCGTCAATCGATATTAACGATAGAATATGTGGACGTTGACTCTGTGTAAACATCACATACCCTACCATTAAGTTTATTAGTGCTATTTTTATGCAAATCTGATCATTATTCTTCAAATGTGATTTATGCATGTGTGGAGTTTTTTGGTCAAGATATGTCTGTGTAAATCAGTGCTATTATACTGTGGACATGTCATTGAAATGATGTATGGACCATGTATACTTGTTTTAAAGAATTCTATTATTTAGTAAATGGAAAATAAAATAGATGCAAGTATGATGGATGCAAGTATGATTCATGTTGTAATATTGTAATTAGAAATTGTACTACTGTTAGAAAAACTACAGATCTACTGCACTCGTTTGTATAGTAACTGCATGATTTTATCACTGTTTGTACCATGTTGAGTAGTTTTAATTTATGAAAATTAATCATGAAAATGTTACAAACTCGAAATTATGAAAATTTTCATGTGCGTGGTATGATTAGAATTAGATTTACTGTCAAAATTTTGGGATTTTTAGAGCACTGTATATACTGTTATGAATTTTTGAATGTAAACTGTATATAGAAATCAATAGACGTGAAACGTGTATACATGTTGGATTTTGATAAAAGTAGTACCTTGATAGGTTGCTGTTGCACATTAGAGTTTGATTTCAGAATTGAGAAATATATGTTGTGTGACATTGTATTGCCATCTTGATAAATTACGCATGAATATATGTTAATCTATTTTTTTTGAAATGAATTGGCCAATGAGACATTGCTATGATAGAGATAACTACAAAGAACTACACCATGGAATGCCCCTATGGTAATGGTTCACCTACATGAAATGGCCTACATGAATCCATGGCCAATGAATTGAAATCCTGGAGGTAGACATGTTCTACTGGTTAAGGTGGGAAGGACTTTCCTCGGTATTACGTAATAACCTAGACTTCATCACTGCTTTGCCTAGGTGATAAGTGAATGACTACATGCTACATGATCTCTATTCATAGTGTGGGCTATGTCTTGGAAACTACATGACTATATGACTACATGACTACATGATACATGACTACATAATCTACAAGTTACACACCACATGAACTACATGTCACTTGTTATATGAACTACATGCTACATGTTAAATTGACTACATGCTACATGATGATGAATTTCATGTTACATGATATAGATTAAAGGTTACTTGAAATTGTTTACATGCTACATGACATTGAACATATGTTTAAGAATTTGATTACATGCCATGCTACATGAACATGTTTTAATTAATTGTTGTAATATGAGATGCAAGCTATATGTTACATGAAATGTGTTATTTTCATGATAAATAACCATGTTATGTAAAGAATGATTGCCAAATGACTTAGAACATGTTGATAGGAAGAGCTATATGATATCAAGGATGTGAAAGAAATATGCTACCATGTTTTTTTAAAACCTAGTATATGTTATATCTTGAACTATCTTTCATGTGACTTGCTGGGTCTTGTAGACTCACACTTGATTAACATTTCTGGAGAGTCAGAGGATACCCAGGAGTTAGTGCACTCTGACTCGGAGTGTGAGGACATGGAGGCTTAGTGCTTTACTTGAGAGTGTTCGAGTGATATGTATGTGAGGACAAGGTGTACTTTGAATTTTATGCATTTAGACTTATGAACTGTAATAATTTGGACTATTGCTATCTTTCCTTTATGCTTTAGACTTAATACTTGGATATGATGTTGATTGAAAGTTTGGTTCCATTTTCCGTTGCAACTTGTTGGAATTAAATTATCATGTATGTATGTCTCAATCTATACCGTCTATTATTGGATATTTTCCACTGTAATACCTCTATTGGATCCAATGTGAGTTGGAATAACTGTACTGGGTCCAAGAGGGGCGTTACACAAAGGGTGCCAAGAAAGAGTTAGCTAAAGACAAAGGACAGTGCTTCCACTTTGGCAAAGATGGGCATTGGAAGAGGAACTGTAAGGAATACATTATAGAAAAGGCAAAGCAGAAGCTAGGAGCAGCTTTAGGTTTATTCATGATTGATCTCCATTTGTCTAAAAAGTATGATAATGTCTGAGTATTAGATACCGGATGTGCATCTCATATCTGGAATTTGTTACAGGTCCTAACAAGGTGCAGGAGATTGGCAAAAGGCGAGGTGGACCTGAGGATGGGAAACGAAGCAAAGGTTGTAGATGTTGCCGTTGGCGAGGTCACCCTACAGGCGCCCGGTGGAGCATCTTTTATTTTAGAAACATGCTATATTGTACCATCTATTATAAGAAACATTATCTCAATCTTTTGTATGACAAGAATGAGATACAAATTCCTTTTTGAGGACAATGGTTGTTCTATGTTTCTTAATGTCTTTGACAAATAGTTTGTACTTAATACATGTTGCTCCACATGTCATGAACATACATAGTATCCCTAAGAGGAAGAGAGATGAGGTGAATGATGCATACCTTTGGCATTGTAGGTTAGGTCATATCCATGAAGGAAGAATTCAAAGGTTGCTAAATGATGGACTTTTGGGTCCATTTGATTGTGAACCATACGCAACTTGTGAATCTTGCCTACAAGGGAAATTGATCAACTCTCCTTTTAGTGGAAGTGGAGAGAGAGCCTCTGAGTTACTAGACTCATATATATCGATGTATGTGTGCCTATGTCCACTGCTAGAGGTGGATTCTTGTACTTCATTACATTCACTGATGACCTCTCAAGGTTTGGACATGTGTACTTAATGAAGTACAAGTTCGAGGTATTTGAGAAATTTAGGGAATATAAGAATGAAGTGGAGAAGCAGATTGGAAAGAATATCAAGACTCTTCAATCAGATCGGGGAGGAGAATACTTAAGTATAGAGTTCACCCAGTTCCTTAGGGACCATGGGATATTATCCCAATGAACTCCTCCTCATACACCTCAGCTCAATGGTGTATCGAAAAGGAAGAATCGCACACTGTTGCACATGGTGCGGTCCATGATGAGCTGACCTCCCCGTGTCATTATAGAGATATGCACTAGAGACCGCAACTTACCTTTTGAATAGAGTTTCAACTAAGGAGGTAATGTCCAATCCGTATGAGATATGGAATGGAAAGAAGCCTGATCTTAAGGCTGTTAAGATTTGGGGTTGCCATGCCCACATTAAGAGGCATGATCCTGATAAGTTGGAATCAAGGACGGAAAGGTGCATATTCGTAGGATACCCCAAGGAAACTTGTGGCTATTATTTCTATATCCTGAGGACCGAAAGGTCTTCGTTGCCAAGAGGGCAGTGTTTCTTGAGATGGAGCATGTTCTTGGTGAAAATAGTGGGAGTATGATAGAATTGAGTGAGGTTGGAGAAACCGACTTAAGCACCATTCTGCAAAAGAATCTTTTCAGGAACCTATCACACAAGATCAAACTTTGCGTACATCTAGTAGAGTGCTTATCCCTCCTAAGAGATATGTGGGACATATCCATAAATAGGACTCAGAGGTCATGGACCCTCAGCCCTATGAAGAAGCTATTATGAGTATAGACTCCAAGAAGTGCCAAGAGGCCATGAAGTCTGAAATGGATTCCATGTACTACAATAAGGTTTGGAACCTAGTTGATCCACCTGAGGGTATTGTACCCATTGGATGCAAGTGGATCTTCAAGAAGAAGATTGGAATAAATGGAAAGGTGGAGACCAATAAGGCAAGGCTTGTGGCTAAGGGATATTGTCAAAGACAAGGTGTTGACTATGACGAAACCTTTTCACCTATAGCCATCTTGAAATCCATCAGAATCTTATTGGCTATTGCAGCATACCATGATTATGAAATTTGACAGATGGATGTAAAAACCACATTCCTAAATGGCAACCTCGAAGAAGAGGTGTATATGATACAACCTGAGATATTCGTTTCCAAGGAATGTCTAGATATGGTGTGCAGATTTCTTAGGTCTATTTATGGACCAAAACAAGCTTCTCAAAGTTGGAAGATAAGGTTTGATAAGGCAATCAAATATTATGACTTCATTAAGAACGGAGATGAGCATTGTGTGTATAGGAAGGTAAGTGGGAGCACTATCACCTTCTTGGTGTTATATGTAGATGACATCCTTATCATTAGGAATGGTATAGGAATATCATCCATAGTGAAGGCTTGGTTATCAAAAAAAATCTCTATAACAGACTTAGGGGAAGATCCTGTATTTTGGGGATTTAGATTTGTACAGATAGATCTAATAGGATGCTTGGCTTATCCTAGTCTAAGTACATAGACACCATTGTCAAAAGGTTTGGCATAGTAAAGTCCAAGAGGGGTCTCATATCGATGAGACATGAAATTTCACTTTCTAGGAGTATGTCCCCAACTACTCCAGAAGAAAAGGCAAACATAGATAGGATTCCCTATGCCTCAACGATAGGGCCTATCATATATGCTACGCTATGTACTAGGCCAGATGTAGCGCATGCCCTAAGTGTTACGTGCAAGAATTATGCAAATCCAGGTTTGGAACACTGGAAAGCAGTAAAGTGTATCCTTAAGTACTTGAGAAGGACCAAAGATCTTTTACTGGTATATGAATGAAGTAGCCTCAAGATTGAAGGCTACAAGGACTCGAGTTTTCAGTCTGATGTTGATGATAGCAAGTCTAACTCGGGTTTGTGTTTACCCTGAATGGAGGAGCAGTAAGCTAGAAGAGTTCCAAGCAAGAGACTATTGCTGACTCCACCACTGAGGCAGAGTACATTGCTACAGCAAAAGCAACAAAGAAGCGGCTTGGATGAAGAAGTTCATCGCAGATCTACGAGTGGTGCCTGCCCATTAAGAGCCAATTCCATATTTTACAACAACAACGGGGTGATTGCTCAAGCTAAGGAACCCAGGTCTCATCAGAAGTCCAAACACATTCTGAGGAGTTTCCACTTGATCAAAGAGATTGTGGCCCGTGGTGATGTAGCAGTGGAAAGAGTTCCGTCTAAAGATAACATTGCAGATCCACTAACAAAGCTGTTGACTCAGATTGCTTTTTAGTGACACCGAGGTCTAATAAGGATCAAACATATAGGTGATTAGCTTTAGGTCAAGTGAGAGATTGCTAGTTATGAGTGCCCTGCAAGCCAACTCACATTAGTGATGACATTATAATCTTGTACTAATCTCTTTTGGTAATAATATTAATGACATTTTCTCACTTTATATTACATACATGAGATAATGTTTGTATTGTGATGTCCATAGGTCTATACAATGGGAATTGGATCATGATGAGATCATGATAATGAGACCAGTTGTGTTTAAACACAGATCCTAAATAATCTTGATCATAGGTTACACGAGAAAGACATCGAGATAATTGGACAGACTAGTGTGCTGTATTCCCGTCCATATGATGAAGGTAGCCAGTCTCGTAGCTACTTGTGTGGAGACACTAGGGTTATAGTGTAGGTGCTCATTGGAGAATAATTTCACTAAATGATTCACTCTCGGAATGTTGTATGGTTGACGATACCTAATTGTCAGACAACGATTTCGTGATCCCAGTTGTGTAACTGGTCCTTGGACTTGAGACACTAAAGATGCCTTGTTTAAGTAGTTCATTCTTTGATGTCAGACCTATAGGTCTAGATGTTCTAGATCTAGTACATCTGGTTATTGGGAGTGATAATCAACCTTACGAATGTAATTGTGTGTCAATAAAGGATCATCCACTCTCAGTATCATGAGAGAAATGTCCCATGTGTTCTTGCTCAGACAAATATCCGGCTAGGATTAATTGGATTAAGAGAGAAAGAGTTCTTCAGGATAATCCGATAAGAGCGAGAATCGAATGGATATCGAACAGTACCATGCCAAACATACGGTCTCTGGGATATTAGTTGGATGAGGGACTAAATGTACACAGTAATAGTGAAGTAAAGTATGTACGATGATCAACCAAGAGGGGAGGGGTGAATTGGTTATTGCCTATAAAAAAAACTTTTACAGAATAGATTAGACTTAAACAAGCAAACCTATTAAGCTAGATGCACAGTGGAATATAACAAGTATATAGACAAAATCGACTATTCTAACGTGCATAGTATGGAGATAGAAGAGATGGATGCAAACCATAATTATGCATATAGGATTTAGAGTGGTTTGGAAAACACACCCTTGTGTGTGCCTATATCCACTACCCACACCCCTATGAGGATTTCCACTAACTTGTTTCCCAAGTACAAGTTACAAACCCTCACACACACGGTTGTTTCTCGGGACAACACAAACCCCACCTCGTTTTCTAGAGACGATATAACCCGATGTGCATACGCCGCACGCACTACACACCAACCACATAGTATGTTCTTGGTTTAAAGAAGAACAAATGAAAAACATGGACAAGAGAGACAACAATCTAACAAAGTAAAGTATAGAGTTCTCATGTCTAAATAGTTCGGCCTGATGTAGTCGTCTTTGCCTGACAATGTCACAGTGAAGATCTGGTTGATGTAGAATGCTTCAAAACAGAGTCTTGCAGATAGCAACACCAAGTCCACACCTTTCTAATGAAAAACACATTCTCAGAACATCTGGAAGGCTTCTGGACAATGAAGACTCATTCTTCAAACTTCTACAAATTCAGAGCTTCTATTGGCTCTTGCTGGGCAGCACAATTCTCTCCTGAACACTAGGGCATGAACTGTTCTCTTGGAGGTGGCTATCCTTGTCTTCCTCGTCATGATACCAAGCTATATTTATAGTTGAAGACCACTAGAAGATCTCTAAGAGACATGCTTGTGTTAATCAAGGCAAGAATCCCACTTTCGGAAAGAGTCTGCACATATTAGGAAACTGGTCGCCGTAATCGGTCGACCAGACTTGCCAAATCGGTCATCCGATTATGGACTTAGCCTTGGAGTCGACCTGCTTCTTCTTCTGCATTGACATGCTGCACCAAATCGGTTGTCCGATTTTGTGAAGTCGACCGTCCGACTTTGTGACTTTCCGAACACCAAACTGTACTGGCAGGGTCGATCGTCCGATTTTGTCAAATCAGTCATCCGATTTCCTTCAGCAATCGGAAGCTTAGTCTTCACTAATCAGAAGCTTGATCTTCACTAGGTAGGTCGGTCGATCGAAATCTCCAAATCGATCGTCCGATTTCCTGCTTGGTCATCAATCGATTGGCTTTTTGTTTTTCAATCGATTGGCCCTTAAACCTCAATTAACTAGCCTTTTAACATCAATTGATTGGCCTTTAACCTTAATCGACTGGCCTTTTAAACATCAATCAATTGGACAATAATTGGTCAACTAACTTTCTACAAAAGTGCAAAAATCAAGTCAGTCTTCTATTCTAACTTTGTCCAAGCCTTGACCTTTATGAAGTCCACTTCATGTGCGACTTTTGACATACTTTGTTGCACATTTAACATACAAGTTAGACCCTCAATTTAAATATAAATGAATCAAATACTTAGGTCATTAAGATAAATACCAATTGGTGCTTTGTGATCTTTTCAACATAAATGAGAATTAGTATTTTTGTGATTATCAAAATCTACAAAGTACAACAATCTCCCCATTTTTTATGTTGACAAAACACTTGTACATTTTTTACACAAAACACAACATTTGAATTTTCTAATTCCAATTTGTTGTTCCAATTTTTTGTTTTTGCTTTTACATTTCACATAAGCATGCAAAGCATTCAGTCATGCAAAATTGAAATTTTCTCCCCCTTTCAAAGTTACTTCTAACTCTCCCCTTTTCGAACACAATCTCCCCTTGACCTTTGTGAAGTCCACTTCATGTGCGACTTTTGACATACTTTGTTGCACACTTAACACACAAGTTAGACTCTCAATTTAAATATAAATGAATCAAATACTTAGATCATTAAGATAAATAGCAATTGGTGCTTTGTGATCTTTTCAACATAAATGAAAATTAGTATTTTTGTGATCATCAAAATCTACAGAGTACAATAATCTCCCCCTTTTTTATGATGACAAAACACTTGTACATTTTTCACACAAAACACAACATTTAAATTTTTTTATTCCAATTTGTTGTTCCACTTTTTGTTTTTGCTTTTACATTTCACACAAGTATGCAAAGCATTCAGTCACGCAAAATTGAAATTTTCTCCCCCTCTCAAAGTTACTTCTAACTCTCCCCTTTTCGAACACAGTATCTCCCTAAAACCAGAATATACACAATCTATATATTCTCTCCCCCTTTTTGACAGCATCAAAAAGTGGGTGGTAATAAGGATAAGAAATACAATTGGCTCAAAGACAAGGTATGAATACTAAGAATTCATTATAGGGAGATTAAGGAAGTGCATGCACTAAGAATTAGCCATGTTATATGTCCATATATTTAATCAAGTTCTCAAAACGCACTTAAAATTAAAATCATGAGAAATGATGTGAGAGACATGATTCATAGACATCACACATGATGAGAGACAGAAATTCTAATTAACACTAATGAATACTCTCAATCTTACCCATGCATGATAGATCCTTGATTTTTGGTAGCTATCACTCTATCCTTTTTTTATTATTACTTGAAAGCAATTGATGTCAATTTTGTTTTGTTTCTTTTCCTTCAATTTTGAGGAATGTATTGTCATTTGATGCTAGGCTTCTCACTTGTTCAGTGAAAAGACCCAATTACTAAGCTCAATTCCTCTTTTCACTTTCAATTTGGGATAGGTAGCTTTTTCCTCATGAGGTACTATAAATTAGGTGGATTTTAAGCATCACAAGAGTGTTAAGAAAAATTCCACCGATCATTAAGATGAGATCTATTAATCATGGTTATGTGCATTAGTGTGTTGGCTTCAATTTCAGATGTATTTTGAGAAGCAAGTTAAATGTATCACTATTTAGCTCCCCCTTAATGTATGCACACACCAAATGCAAAAATCTCTCCCTTAGTGGCTGAATTAATGCACACTAAGTCGCAAGTCAATGCAATAAAATATGAAGAGAGTATTAGGCCATAGAATGAGTCAAGGAAGTGTATTTACATATACTTTACATGCAAGCATACAGGGGATAGACATGCAAAGGACACTAGATTCTAAGACTCTTTTTGTGTTTTTGATTTTTCAAAAAAAAAAATCAAACAGAGAAAACAAAAAATGCTGCCTATATACAAAGTCTAAAAGAGTAAACAATTAAGCATATAAGAGTATTCATGTGTTACCTTGAAAACTCAAAACATAAGTACATGATACTCACAAAGCAATTTCGGTACCCTGAAGTTCACGTTGACGTTCTTTCATCTTCAGGTTTCCAAGGCACCTATAACCACAGATCTCAAGTGGATTTCTTTGGTATTCAAATGATTTTGGGTCGAGCAGCATTAGTCCTGAAAGGGAGCAGATCCTTTCTAATCCACACCAAGTTTATTTTCTGCATGTTTTTCTTTAAAGAACAATTGTAGTTCATATGAGCGTGCCCACCACAGAAATAACATGTGATATTGGAATCATGTTGTGTGGGGCATGACATGTGAGCAAGATGGGATGCAACATGCTTACTTCTTTTCACATGGGTTGATTTATTAATTTCCTCAATTTTCTTAGCATGAGATACTTTTTTAACATGAGTAGTTTTCTTAGCATGTGATTGTAAAGTGCTAGGAGCATTAGAGGCATGAACAAATGAAGTTTTGGTCTTAGACTCAAAGGAGTTAGACTTAGTTTTCTTATACACATACCTCAGAACATGTCTATGGGTGTTTACTTGGACACTAAAAACCTCATCCAGCTTCTATTTCCCTTTCATGAGTCTAGACACAGTGGATTTCAAATTATCAATTATGTTATGCAATTTTTAACTGAATTTCAGAGACTTTAGCATTTTCTACAAGTACATTCACTTGGTTTTTCAGTTCTTCATTTTCAGATTTCAAAGAATTATTTTCTTTTTCATGCATGTTTAACTTTTCAGAAGAACCATTATCATGAAAGCATGCATTTCATTTTTTCTTCATACAATGCATTTTTACTTCGCATAGCCCCACTTTCATCATGAAGGTTTTCACATTTAAGTTTGAGTTCATGACATGACATGCAGAAAATTTCATTATGAAGAAAACCTTCAATTTTCATTTTCAGTCTTATATTTTCCTTTTTTACTTTCTTGTATTTTCCATACAAGGCAGAATACATTGATTATATCTCCTCAATGATAAAAGATTCGCGATCAAAATTTATCTCGAGAGATTCATCTTCAATAGCCATGAGTCCACAGTCGATGTCCTTCTTTTTCTGGACATCTTCTGTAAGCTTCTTCACCACTATGAGAAGAAGCTTTCTGATCAACCATAGAAGCAAATGAAGAAGAAGAAGAAGAATTGGAAGAGGATGGGGGAGAAGGAAGAGTTTGAATGGCCATAGCTATAGATAAGGCAAGATTAGCAAAAATAGAAGCAATCTTAGACTCTCCCACTTAGTTTCTTTAAAACATAAAGAGAACTCAACAGGGCCACTGACCGGATCATAGAGACAATGATGTCGACAAATAGTCTAGGGCAAGGAACAACAAAAGGATGTTTGGGAGGCAAAGATAGCACGAATAGAGAAGATGACCTCTGCTGACCTAGTCGTGGTATTTATAGCCATAAAAGGTTAAGAAAGTTTTTTCAAAAACTCTCACCTCCTCCGAAACCTAAAATCCCGCTCTAGCAAAGGAAGTAAGCAACGAGATTGAGGCGCGAAAGGTGTGATAATTGCATCAGACTCCTTGATAAATCCCAAAAAAATGGCAGTGTCCATGTAGAAGGAGCTGCAAATGACTCACAAGTAAAAGGAGGTGCATGACGCCATTAACTCTTGCTCCAAGAAGTAGCTCCAGTAGTGCCATAAAGAGACATGCCCCCATGGAATGAGCCATTGAGTGGCATTTAAATAGAGAAGGCCTAGCCCTTGTGTTCACCCCTCAGAGAGCATAGTGTCCAAGCTAACCCCTTAAGCTCGAGAGTAGGGGGAAAGTGGAGAGAAAAAATCTCGGCCCTATGACTTGACTATAAGGCCCATTTCTAAACCTAGAACAATAGGTGATATCCCAGTAATTATGTTGCGGCCCACCTAATGAGAGCCCAAATGATAAGCATGGCCCAAGAAGCACAACCGAGTCTTATACTACCACCTATGAGGAAGGAACCCCTAGCTTGGTATGAAGCTCTGAGGGGATATTCGAGGGAAGTGGATAGCTCCCAAGGGAATGTCTTTGAAACGTGCTAAGGTAGGAAGTAAACTCGATAAATGGTCACTCTCCTAGATCAATTAAGCCATAATCCAGAGATCCAACCTATCTCGAGCAAGCCCTTAACTTGGTGGCTCTTGACCTCTGAGGAGTCTTAAGCTCGACAAGCAAGGAGGATCAATCTTGCGGGTTATTAAGATGGCCAGAAGGTGACCAAGTCAGTCAGGGTTCTTATTTCATGATGTGGTTGGTAGACCCCATTAAGTAGACAGTTATATCAAAAGATGTGGGAGGGTCAATACGAAGATAAGGGTTCAAACATGATTATCCATAATCATGGCATATAAATCTCATAACAAACCTCAAAATCTTGGGAGGTCATTCCTCCGAGAGTTACGTCCTATGATCCAATCTTATTGATTGTTATGGAACCATTGAGGAATGCTAACATCTATACACCCCTTGGAATCCCTCTGGAAAAGGTAACACTCTTTGAACACCCAAACTGGTGAAGAATGATCTTAAATCCTCTCGCCTTCTTGCTTTAAGCTCTTGCTCCTTTACTGATTTAGGTATCAGATGGTTTTCCTTGGGACCCCCTTTCCAAGACCCCCAGTCTTTTGTTCAGAGTCACATTTGATGAGAGAAGAATGCCTACAATTTCTCTGATCCTAGGATCATGTGACAGTCTGTAACCCGATTCGAGATCGACCTTCTTCAATTATAGAGATTTTACATAAGGGCCTTGCACTCTTATACCATTTCACTTTTTAGAGACCACCATTTGATAGTAGACACGTTCTATTTGCATGGGATAGTTCTTGTCAAGCATTTAATATGACACAATGTTTGACATATCAGATACTCTATCTTAAAATCTTAAAGAAGATAAAACGATTCATTAAACTACTTGTTAGGATGTTAGCACTTAATAACTTGGTCAACTAAGGTGGCGTTTGATAACACTTAATTAAAATGTCTAAAGTCTAATTTGCTATCTATTGTCTAAATCTGTAATTTAATAAGTACTTAAAATATATTAGACTTCTATTAAGAGTTGTTTGATAACCAACTTAATTGAGATCTGAATTAATATATTTTTTCACATAAATATCTTTATATGCTTAAGAATATGTCTAAATTTATTTTTTATTTCCCATAATTTTATATATACATCTCTCAACTATCTTATAATTACATATAAGTCCATAATTTTTATATATTACATAAACACCCCTATATACTTAAAAATATCCATAAATTTGTGGCTTTTATTCTATATTTACTAAAGTTAAAAGAGTATGGTATTTGTATATAATACAAGTATATATAATACAATTTTTTACATATAATCACTTAATATTTTACATTTTTTTAACCAAGATCCTCCAAACTAACCATGTACTTCAGGATAACTTCTTTTATCATAATACAATAACTTCTTTTCCAATGGAAAATAACGCAGAGGAAACAACAACTCAAAAGAAGTTCTGGCTGCCAAGATCAGACACAAATACATCGCCGGCAGAGGGAGAGACAGTTCTGGCTGCCAGCACAATGGAGGATGGGTAACGGCCGGTCTGGAGGTCTCCGGGTGCTGGGGACGTTGGTGGAAGTGGAGACAGCTAGACGTTTCCTTGGCGGGGGAGGGAGGGAGGAGGGAGGGAGGAGGAGGGGGCAGGGGGCGGGGACAGGGACAGCGGCGACGGTCTGGGGAGGCGGTAGCAGTGACGATGGGAGGGGGGGGAGTGAGAGCTAGGCTTACCGGCGATGGGGAGACATCAGTGGCGACGGAGGAGCAGTGGAGGAACTCGCCGGGGATCTCCCTCGCGAGGATGTCGACGGAGGCGCCGGGGATCTCCTTTGCGAGGATGGGGGAGCCGTAGGAGCCCTCGCCGCAGAAGCTCGCGGAGCCCTCGCCACAGGAGCCCTCGCGAGGATGGAGCTGAACGTCCTGAGATCTGAACCAACAAAAAGTGACCCAACCCCACTTTTTTTTAGAGGTAATTTAAGAGGGTAGACATAGTTTCAGATGTACATTCAGAAATTTTATCAAACTATCTAAAAGTCCCATATCTTACCACTTCAGATATTAGACATGTACTAAGTGCTATCAAACGGTTATAACTTTCGCATTTAAACAAATTCAGTAATTGTACTTGGCATACACCTACAGATGCACATGAATTGACATCTGTCCATAAAATTCTCATGTCTTCGATATTCTTGTTTTCCACGTGTCTATGCCATGTCACTATCCCCACGAATCATAGATGAGAATTCGAGGCTGCTTCTACTTCTTCATTTTCACATTGTTTAGGTGCATTTGTACTCACTCAGATGACTGGTCTTACAAACCTAAATGAGGCGGATCGGCAGTCTGTATGTAGAACGTGTATTTTAGGATTTTCTATGCTAGTGTGTCCCAACATATTTCCGATTCTGAAGTCCCTGTGACATGGTCATCTTCTTCTTTGAGACGTGTGACCACAAGCTCTCTTTCAGAATCCTGGAGATCATCATCAGAAGTTACCACTCTATGAGAACCACAACTGTTCCCGTGTGTTCCGATGGCTCAGTCAATTTGAGGAACCTCCATCGAAACATGCCAGTCCATGCCATCTGCAGCTAACATGATCACTGATCGGAACCTCCTCACTGAGCAAAGATGGATCCTTCAGCCAATTGAGGAGGCAGAAACATATATGTTCAGATTAGGTGGGTTTTCCATGGAGGTGCGCTTTCTGGTTCTGCAGCACCTCACTTGGAAAATTTCTGCATTCAACATCAAAAGGAAAAACTAGAGTGAAGACAGCTTAGTTAACAAGAAGAATCATCCTTGATTAAGCTACATGCAGCATCATCATAGCAGCCGTGTGGGTAGGAAACGGAGAATAATCTTTGAGCCTATATCCTTTTCAGTATGCACATCTCTAACAAAGTTTAATGATTCATCCCCTGAAACACGAAATCATCAGCAGGGATCTCCAAGATTCTAGTAAATGTGGTAGAAAGTGCTTTTGACGTTTCAAGGAGTTCGAATCTTGCATTTTCTCCCTATAAACGAAAACACAGTTCATAACAGTTTATAGTTATGAACTTCTGTGGACAAATAACAGAGCTGCGGAACTATAGGCTTAATTTGAAAATTAACACTATTACAAAGTTGATGGGGGACACGGAGGAAAAGAGGAAGATGTAGCCGGAGTCTCACCGAAGGGGAGGTAGAAGGTGGGGCATTGAAGCCTTCGCGGCAGGCCTTCGCGGCGAACCCTTCGTGGGTCTCTCTCCATCGCGGAGGAAGAAATAGAGTAGCGGCTCAAATTTTCTCAACTCTAAAATATTCTGTCTATTCTTCTCAAATCGATCTTTACAAATATTTAAAGAAGTTGGGCTAATTCCAACCCTAATAGAACTCCTAAATACCTACCATATTAAAACACTTAAAGTAATCCTAACAGGACTGAAAAATGTTAAAATTCGCAACAGAAAATAAGTAAAAATAGAAAAGGCACTAAACGGGCCCCAATTGGGCCATAACTACTGTCTATGGAATCCTGGATGTAAACTCTACACCATGGGCTCGTCGCCCAACCAGATTGACACCTCTGTAGCGTGCTGTGCTCCTCGACGGCGGTAAATCAACTCCGGGTTGAAACAGACCCGGGCTCTCGTGTCCTCACCAATCCTCCCTGGTTGGAGGAACTCGACCTCCTCGAGTAAGGGTTGACGTCGCTCTGGTATCGCTCCAACAAGTCGGGATCTACCCTCTGAAGCTCTGCGCGTGTAATCCATGTATCCTCTGTCGTGGGGTGTCCTCTCCAATGCACAAGGTAGCGGTGGTACGCTCCATCTCTAGAAGTGACAACCTGCTCGTCTAGTATATGCTCAATCTGCTCACACCGAACAAGTATTGGGGCTGAAGGTGGACACTCATGGGTGGGATCACTCAGAAGAGGGGGTGAAGGCTCAAACGGATCACTGGGTATCACAGTCGGGTCCCTGTAAGCTACCAAATCAGACATATTGAATGTGGAACTAATACCGTAGTCGTTTGGCAGATCCAAAACATACGCATTGGACCCAACTCGCTTTACCACCTTGAATGGACCAGCTCCGCAGGCGTGCAACTTCTTAACGGCCCCTGAGGGGAACCGCTCAGGTCTAACCCATATCATGATGCAATCACCCTCCTGAAACTCACATTGTCGTCGGTGTGCATCTACTAATTCTTTATATCGCTCATTGCTGATCTCTAACTGATGACGTATACTCTCATGCAGACCTCTAACATGTTCAACAAATGACTCGACTGAGGCAGACACTCGCTCCCGATGTGACAAAGGGACTAAGTCTACGGGATTCCTAGGTCTAAGGCCAGTAACTATCTCAAACGGACACATACCTATAGACCTATTTACCGAGTTGTTATAAGCAAACTCCGCATGAGGTAACTTGAGATCCCAATCCCGAGGGTGATCCCCAACTAAACAACGGAGTAGGTCACCTAAGCTCCTATTTACCACCGCCGTCTGACCATCGGTCTGGGGGTGATAGGTAGTGGAAAACTTCAACTGAGTGCCCATCAAGTGCCACAAGGTCTTCCAAAAGTAACTCGTGAATCTCACATCCCTATCTGACACTATAGTCTTGGGTAGGCCATGTTTACATGCAACATGAGAGAAGAAGATGTTAGCCACCCAAGAGGCATCTGAGGTTTTAGAACAAGGGATGAAAAGGGCCATTTTGGATAACCTATCCACCACTACTAGAATAGAATCATGCTTTCTAAGTGTACGTGGCAAACCTAGAACAAAATCCATGCTAATGTCTTGGCACGGGCGATTCGGCACAGGAAGGGGAGTGTAGAGACCGGGACTTTGCTTCCTTTGTTTGGCCGTAGCGCAAGTTCGACACTGAGCTACTATGCGTACAACATCACGCTTCAAACTCGGCCAATAGAAGCGGTACTCTGCCAGCTCAATAGTCTTATTCCGGCCAAAATGACCGGCTAGACCTCCAGCGTGTAACTCCCAGACTAGAAAATCGTGCACCGAAGTCCGCGGGACACACAACCTATCCCCACGAAAAAGATAACCCTCCTGCAAGATGTAATCACTATGGGTAGGGGAGGGTCCTGACTGAAGATCAACATAGATGTTGCCAAAGTCTGGGCAACTAGTGTACTCATCTATAAGTTTCTCAAACCCAGTGACCAGGACACTGACAGCAGTTAGTAAACAGGCCCGACGACTCAAGGCATCGGCAACTCGGTTCTCAACTCCAGCCTTATGCTTCAATACAAAGGTATAGGATTGTAAATACTCGACCCAACGGCTATGTCGTGGGCTGAGTTTCTTTTGGGAGTGAAGAAACCGAAGAGCCACATGATCCGAGTAAAGGACGAACTCAAACGGTAGCAGATAATGTCTCCAATACCTCAATGCATGAACTACCGCATAGAACTCCTTATCATAGGTTGAGTACTTCAGCCTAGCCCCATTCATTTATCACTAAAAAAAGCCACAGGATGGCATTCTTGGCTTAATACTCCACCTATGCCAACATCAGAAGCATCACATGAAACCTCAAACACCTTAGAGAAATCAGGTAGACGAAGAACAGGTTCCTGAGTCATCCTCTCCTTAATGTCCTTAAAAGCAGAAGCTGCTACTTTGGTCCAGATAAAGTCCCTTTCTTGATGCAGTCAGTGACAGGGGCCATTAGAGAGCTAAACCCTCTAATAAATCGTCTATAAAATGCAACCAGACCATGAAAACTACGGACATCATGGATACTCTATGGTTCTGGCCACTCGACGATAGCTCTCACCTTTTCTGGATCGGCAGAGACTCCCTCGCTAGAAACGACAAACCCTAAGAAGATAACACGGTCAGTCATGAACGTACACTTCTTTAGGTTGGCGTACAAACTCTCTCGGCGAAGGATGAGGCATACCTGCCGAAGGTGATCTAAGTGCTCATCCCTAGTGCGACTGTAGATGAGAATATCGTCAAAGTATACCACAACAAAGACCCCAATAAGAGGTCGCAGAACCTGAGTCATCAATCGCATGAAAGTACTAGGGGCATTTGATAAGCCAAAAGGCATGACTAACCATTCATACAAGCCATCCTTAGTCTTAAATGATGTATTCCACTCATCGCCAGGCCTAATCCTCACCTGGTGATAGCCACTCTTTAGGTCAATCTTAGAAAAGATGGTGGCTCCTGCCATCATGTCTAGCATATCGTCCAAGCGGGGAATGGGAAAGCGATACTTCACAGTAATTTTGTTGATGGCTCGACTATCCACACACATCCTCCATGTGCCATCCTTCTTAGGGGCAAGCAATGCTGGGACTGCACATGGGCTCATGCTATCCCTAACCGAACCCTTCCTCAAACACTCCTCCACCTGCCTTTGTAATTCTGCATGCTCAGTCGGGCTCATACGATAGTGGGGGAGGTTTGGTAGGGTGGCTCCAGGGACCAAGTCAATCGCGTGTTGGATATCACGCATGGGAGGTAACTCATCTGGGAGGTCCTCAGGAAAGACATCATGAAAGTCATCGAGAAGAGAAATAACCTCGGGAGGGTTCTCTCGATCAGCTTCCTTGGGAACCTCTCTAACCACTATGGCAAAAACTGGGTCAGCACCCCTAAACTCATGCTCAAATATCTAGCACTCATAAGGAGCAGTGTGCTAGATGGCAGCTCTCTCCGAGTGGGAGGTGAGGTCTGAATGCTAGAGGTAGGGGCATTACGAAGAGGGGGTGTCTCCTTCTTAGGAGTGAACATGGGTGGAACAGGGACTAAGGTAATGCGACGACCTTTATGCTCAAAAGTGCAAGTGTTGGATCGATCATGCAGGGTCGCATCCATATCAAATAGCCATGGTCGACCAAGAATGATACTCCCTACTTCCATGGGTAAGATATCACACCAAATCTTGTCTTGGTATGAATGAAAGTGGATCGGGACTAGACACCTAGTCTGGATCGGAATAGAAGTCGCATCTATCAAAGACACTCTATAGGGGCTGGGGTGATCAACAGGTGTAAGTGCTAAGTTCTGGACAGTCCTTGTGGAGATTGCATTAATGCAACTCCCACTATCAATGATGACTTTACACGCCTTTTCTCCCAACTTAATGTAAGTGTGTAGGATGGAGGTTCGGCGCCAGTCATCCCCAACTAGAGGGCGGGTCAAGGTGCAACGGACTACTGCCAAAGTGTGGGGGTCCTGGGACTCCTGGCTAGCATCTATAGGCTCAGAGTCAGCATGGAATGCCTCAGCAAGTGCTGGGTCAGGTTCGTATTGTAAGGCCCTCGAATTTCCGTCGCATTAATTGTATTTGTGTGTATATTTGTGCTTGAGTATGTATATACATATTTACGTACGTATTAATTAGTACAATTACGTGTGCATGTGTTTATATTAAATGTAAATAATGCATGTATTGAATGGTGATAGTATGGATACATTACCATATACATATTGCATGTATATATGCATGGCATGCATAGTTTTCTGCATGATTTAGAGTTCTGGCCGAAGGCCAGATTGGCGTCAACCCCAAGCCGTTGAGGTGGTGTCAGCGTCCACCCATGGATGCCAACACTAATCCTGGCGTCTAACGATGTGGACGCCTATTTCTATGACCTGCATGCGTTGCAGAGCCAGAAATTCTGAAAACAAGGAAGCCCACCCATTGGGGAGCTGTCCCCAACGGCTCTGAGAGCCATCTTGTCACCTTGTGAGTGGGAGAGAGGCCTCTCCCATATGTTGAACCCGGATCTGCCTTCCCCAACCCTCTCTTCACCCTTTTGCAAGAGAGAAACTAGAGGAGAAAACCCTAGTTCTGAACTGAGGAAAAACCCCCACTTTGCACCCAAAGATCCGACCCTCTAAAGCTAGATCCGGCCATCTTCCCCGACAAGAAGCTAGCTGGAGTGAAGGAGAAGACTTCCCCGGCCGTACCTTGGAGCCATCTTCATCCAAGAGCCCGGAGGAAGGAGATCTTGGAGGACTGTTTGCAACTTCTTGGGACTGCCCAAGGAGAGCTTCTCCGAGCATTTAGACCCATTGGAGCATTTCTCTAAAGGCAAGTAACCTAACCATAACGTCCCCGTATGTGTCTAGGTCGATTCTACAATTTTTATGAATTTTTCCTCGTGTCCTAGACCCCCACTTTCACCCCATCTTTGGAGCTCGGTCTGTGTTCTGCACAGACCCGACATTAACGGCAATGTCCCTTGACGCTGAGATCATGCTTGGCGTCCATCGACCATGCCGCTGACACTGAATTAGCGGCCAGAGACCGCCGCCAAGTTCATCTGGACAGAACAGTGACCTGTTCTGCCCTTCTATACACTATCTTCGATATGTTTCACGATGAGGATATACTGTAAACAATTTATATTCTATGTATATTGTTAATGTGATGAATGTGGTGTGTGGATGGATGAGTGTGCATGGTGGTGAATGATAGAAGCTATTTTGTTCCATGAAATTACAAAGCATGATTAGTTGTTAATCTTGTCAATCTACTGTTGCATGATTTAGGACTAGCCTGTATGCCCAAGTTTGTGAGGATCATACATGAATGGATCAGCCCTATTCTGAAATTGAGATTTTGCCATGCTTGTGTAAATTATTGAAAGTGTTATTTGGAAAATAGGAATTGTACATAAGTTATGATAAATCCTTGGTAAACCAGGCATCACCCCATAAATTGAAGAATAAATTATGTAGCTCTATACATGTAGAGTTCAGACAGTAGCTTGCTAGAATTGTGACTTGTATATGATTCCATATTGACTTGAATTACGAATGGCATGAAAAATGAATGTTTGATTTTCTGTAAATTCATTTTAACTCAGAAAAATCTGAAAAATTGTATGAAGGGTCCTAAACCCGAAATTAGTTTGTGATTAAAATTTCAGGTCATTTGGACCAGAGCACGATGCCTTATGAAATTTTCATGAAAAATGTGAAATTGATGCATGTCATTGTAAAATGAGTTGATTCTTGTTTAATCCAACTTGATTAATGGAATTACTTGCTTGTTAATGTCTGAAATCTGTAGTGTCATGATAGGAAAACAGAGAATGTGCATGTGAGTGAGAAAGTAAATGAATTGAGAGTGACATGTGTCAAACTATGTGTAAAATCGGTAAAAATGTGTAAATGTGTAAATATGCCAAGTGTGTCATTGCTTCCACTGAGGGCAGTGGAACCGTATCAGGGAAAAGTCCCCCTGAGAAGGTTCAATGTGTAAGTGACCCTAAGGGCATTAGGGGGAAATCCTAGAGGTGGACAAGTACCACTGGTTAGGGTGGAGACTTGTTCTCCCGGTCTGCGCAGTCCAAGAGTCGCCATTGAAATGCCTAGATGGCGTCTATGTGTAATGTGATGTGTATATGTCCTTCTTTGGTGGTTTGGACTATGTGTCACGGCACCAAAAAATGTGAATGTGTAATGTGTATGTGTTCATGTGTTAATGTGTAAGTGAACAATGTGAAATGTGTATGTGTAAAGTGCAACCATGTGAATTGGAAACTTGTGTAAAGGAAATGTGAAACTAAAAATGTGAGAATATGACATTGAAATCCATGTGAGACAAATCTGAAACCATGTGAAATCAGTAATTTCATGTTGTTATTATCATGTTTATATGTGCGAAAATATCTAGAATCCATGTTAGGGATAATTGATGAGCACGTGTACAAAATAGCATGATTGGTTGTTTACATGGTATGTTTTAAACAATATTGTAGCTCTCATGTGTAAGTTTACAGCCATTAAACCATGTGAAACCAGCAACTTAAAGCATGTGAAAATGTCTATGTATGTGTTTAAAAACATGTAAGATCCATACTAGTTGTGTTTTCCCTTCATATATGCACAGTGTTCATGTTGGTAGCTCTCATGTCTTGGTTCTTTAAAGGAAAATTTTCACAAGTAAATGGAATAGAGAGCATGTGATAGGTAAGTTTTATTCTTAGAAATCTGAAAGCATGATCCATGTATTAAATTGTAGAACTTTCATGATAGGTTGCAACTTTCAAATGACTAGCATGTCATATGTTGAAATTTGTGAATGTGCATGTAGAAACCGCTATGACTTATACGTGTATGTTATGAGTAGTGTTGCTTGCTGAGTCTTTAAGACTCACTGTATAGACGATGACGAGACTCTCGTGGAGGAGACGGTAGAGACGGACTCCGAGCGCGGAGTTTAGATTGTTGGAGCAGTTGTACCCTTTTGTGCTTTCATTGTATGTAAAAGCGACATTGTACTAGAACTATCATGAGAAAATTGTATAAGTGTGGACATTGTGTACTTAAATTTCAGCAATTTAATTATGTGAACTTTTAGCTCTTAATGTAAATTGCAAATCTCATGTATGTTTAATGTGGATGATGAATGAATGAAGACACTTGTCTTTTACTTCCGCTACTCTGTTCGTATACTCGCGTGTATCTCAGCTGTTTGTATCGTTTGGGTAAATGTCCCACTGTGAGGACTCTCGCTATACCGACGTGGGTTGGTATAACCGTATCGGTATAATGAGGGCCGTCACAGAGATTGGTATCAGAGCGACCGGTTGAGATTGCACATGAATATACCTAAGTCATCATCCTCATTGCATGCTAAGTATGTCCACATGTGTAGAAAACGCTAATAAGAAGTGAAAGATAGATAATAAAATGGTTAGAAAACTTAGTAACCTAGCTCTAATGGTGGCTGAAATTTTATTACAGCCATGGCTTCGAGAGGTAGGCGTGGTGGAGCGTCGGCCTGTGAGGACGAGCCGCGACGTAACGAGCGGGCGGAGCAGCAGGCCCCGGCACCGCCAGGTCCTGTACTTGCCCCACCGCCGCCTGTGGATTACGGAGTATTCATGCAAGGTCTGGTGCAAGCCATGCAGACGCAGACTCATACCCAGGCAGCACTCCAGGCACAGTTGGAGGCCCAGGTAGAATAATGAAACAACTAGTAGTTGCTATTTAAATTGCATGATATTGTGTTTATTGTGTATTGCCTATTGTTTAATGTAGCAGGCTCAAGCACCAGCTCAGGACCATGGTGGACCTCCCATCATGGAGCGATTCAAGAGGATGACCCCACCCTCTTTTAAGGGGGAGAGTGATCCATTAATGGAAGAAAGTTGGTTAAGGGAGACAGAGAAAATCTTCCGAGCCATCAGGTGCCCTGATGAGGATAAGGTGACATTAGCCACTTACATGCTACAGGTAGACTTTTAATTTTGTATGTTTGAATGTTCTACTTAAGTTAGAATTTGTTAGTTGGTGCTTATGAAGGTGTATTGCAGGAGAGAGCGGATGTATGGTGGTCCTCCCTACTACGTTCACGCTTTGAGGACGGAGCAGTAGACGTGGCGTGGGACGCGTTCGTGAGGCTCTTTCGAGCCAAGTTCGTCCCAGAGCATATCCAGGACAAGATGGAGCAGGAATTTCTCTCCCTGATGCAAGGCTCCATGACCGTGCTGGAATACGAGGCAAGGTTTTCTAAACTTTCTAAGTATGCACCGCATATCGTAGAGGATGAGCGCAGGAAGACGAAGAAATTCGTGATGGGACTCAAGCCATCACTGCGGACGAGAGTCGTGGCGTTTGGCCACCGCACATTGGACGAGGCCCTTAGTGCTGCCTGCAGGCAGGAGGGAGAAATGGAGCAATATCTGGAGGAAAAGAAGGCTTCGCAGAAGAGGCCAGCAGCGACGTTCCAGCGGCAGGATAAGAAGAAAACGGTGTACCAGACACCGCAGCGATCCGTGACAGTCAGCAACTCTCAGGTACCTTCTGTACGTTCCCCTGGTGTGAAGAAAGAGTGTCCCCATTGCGGGAAGAAACATGGTGGTTCCGAGTGTTGGTTGGTAGCGGGTAGATGCTTGAAGTGCGGGAGCAGCGACCACAAGATCAAGGATTGCCCAAGACTTCAACAGGGAGCTCAGCGTGGAGCGCCAGCCTCAGCAGTAGGGGCCGCGCCAGCTACAGGAAGACCAGGAAGGCCTCGAGCCCCAGCTCGAGTGTTTGCTTTAGCTCGCGAGGACGCCGAGCAGGCGGAGCATGTCACCGAAGGTACGATTTTGCTTTTAGGTGTGCATGCTCGGGTTTTGTTTGATACGGGTGCTACTCACTCGTTCATTTCCGAGCGGTTCGTTAGGCAGTTAGCCCTAGAGTCAGGTGTAGAGTCTGAGGATTTAGAGGTCCCCTTGTATGTGCACACCCCTGCGGGTACGGTATCGACTAGGAAGTGCATTCTGTCGTTACCTGTGTGCATTGAGGATAGAATCCTAGATGGGTGTTTCTTCTTGCTAAAAATGAAGGACTATGATGCTATTCTTGGTCTGGATTTGCTAGAGGAGCACTATGCGTTAGTGGATTGTCGTCGGAAGAGGATTATTTTCCGCATTCCTGGCGAGGACGAGTTCTCTCATCCCTTGCCAAGGAACTGGGCTGGAAAGTTAGTCATCTCTGCCATGAAGGCGATGCGCATGGTGAACAAGGGTTGTGACGCTTTTCTTGCCAGCGTGGTGTTAGTGCCAGAGGCTGATGAGTCACTTACTCTTGCGGAGATTGAGGTAGTGCAGGATTTTCCAGATGTCTTTCCTGATGACTTGTCTGGATTGCCACCGGATAGAGAGATAGAGTTTATCATAGAGTTGCTTCCGGGCACCTCTCCTATCTCGAAGGCTCCATATCGGATGGCACCTGCGGAGTTAGCCGAGTTGAGGAGGCAGTTGCAAGAGTTGCTTGATAAGGGATTTATTCGCCCTAGTGTTTCCCCTTGGGGCGCACCTGTATTATTCGTCAAGAAGAAAGACGGGTCACTTAGGTTGTGTATTGACTATAGGAAGTTGAACCAAGTGACTGTGAAGAACAGGTATCCCTTACCTCGCATTGATGATTTGTTTGACCAGTTGCGAGATGCATCAGTCTTTTCTAAGATTGACTTGCGATCTAGTTATCATCAGTTGAGGATTCGGAGTGAGGATGTGTCCAAGACGGCATTTAGAACCCGTTATGGACATTATGAGTTCTTGGTTCTTCCTTTCGGATTGACCAACGCCCCTGCAGCGTTCATGGATCTCATGAACCGGGTGTTTAGGCCGTATTTAGATAGCTTTGTCGTAGTGTTTATTGACGATGTGTTGGTCTATTCTCCGGATGAGGCCACCCACCGTCAGCATTTGAGGTTAGTGTTAGAGGTTCTTCGTGAGCACAAGCTGTATGCAAAATTCAGCAAGTGCGATTTTTGGTTGCGCGAGGTTCATTTCCTCGGGCACGTTATCTTCGGCGCTGGTGTTGCAGTTGATCCAGCGAAGGTCCAGGCAGTTATGGATTGGGAGGTTCCCAAGACCCATTCGGAGATTCGTAGTTTTATTGGGTTAGCTGGTTACTATCGGCGATTCATTGAGGGTTTCTCATCCATCGCCGCCCCCTTGACAAAGCTAACCAGGAAGGGTGAGAAGTTTGTATGGTCTGAGGCATGTGAGCGTAGCTTCCAGCTATTGAAGGCTAAGCTTACTTCTGCTTCGGTATTGGTATTGCCTAGTGGTCTAGAGGGCTTTGCCATTTATACGGATGCGTCTCAGATTGGTTTAGGTTGTGTGCTCATGCAGCAAGAAAGGGTAGTGGCTTATGCTTCTCGTCAGTTAAAGGATCATGAGAGGAACTATCCGACTCATGACTTGAAGCTCGCAGCAGTGGTTCATGCACTAAAGATCTGGAGGCACTATCTTTATGGTGTCAGATTTGAGGTGTTTACTGACCACAAGAGCTTAAAGTATCTTTTCTCCCAAAAGGAATTAAACCTGAGGCAGAGAAGATGGATTGAGTTCTTGAAGGACTATGACTTCGACCTTCAGTATCACCCTGGAAAGGCGAATGTCGTAGCGGATGCGCTTAGTAGAAAGAGGTCTTCGCTCCAGCAGGATTGGAAGATGTTGGAGGATGCGGCGTACTCTATGACCGAGTTAGAGCCATTGCCGTGTCAGGCTTTTGTAGCTCAGTTATCCCTTAGATCCTCGATTTTCGATGAGGTGATCGGGCAACAGGAAGCCGACCCTAGATTGTTAGAATTAGTGGGTAAGGCAGGCATTGCTCGTGATGAGGACGGTGTGATTAGATTTCAACACCGTGTTTGTGTCCCTGATTTAGTAGATGTCCGTGAGCATGTGTTAGCGGAGGCTCATAGATCGCGATTCTCTATTCATCCGGGTAACACTAAGATGTATCAAGACCTGAAGAGATCATTTTGGTGGTCCGGCATGAAGAAAGATGTTGCGGATTATGTGTCTAGAGTTTGGTGTGTCAGCAAGTGAAGGCCGAGCGACAGCGACCATCCGGCCTTATGCAGAGGATGGATATCCCAGTGTGGAAGTGGGAAGCTGTCACTATGGACTTCGTTTCGGGTTTGCCTCGATCTAGAAGGGGCAATGACTCGATTTGGGTAGTTGTAGATAGATTCTCGAAGACTGCTCATTTCTTGCCTATGAAGAAGAAGCAGTAAGTAGAGAGTTTAGCTAGATTGTATGTTAGTCGTATCATTAGATTGCATGGTGTGCCGATATCGATTATTTCGGATCGAGATCTGAGATTCACTTCGAGGCTATGGAAGGGTCTTCAGGATGCATTAGGTTCGGAGCTGAAGCTCAGTTCAGTGTTTCATCCCCAGACCGATGGACAGTCCGAGCGGACCATCCAGATGCTCGAGGATATGTTGAGAGCGTGTGTTCTGGATTGGAAGGATGATTGGGAGCGTCATTTACCTCTTGTGGAGTTCGCATACAACAACAACTTTCATGCTAGTATTGGTATGGCTCCATTCGAGGCGTTGTATGGTAGGCCCTGCAGATCTCCGTTATGTTGGGAGGAGACTGGCGATAGGCAGTTGATCGGAACGGAGTTAGTTCAGGAAACTTCGGATAAGATCCAGCTTATCAGGAAGAGGCTTGTTGCGGCACAGGATAGGCAGAAGAGTTATGCCGACAACAGGAGAAAGGATTTGGAGTTCGAGGTTGGCGATCATGTCTTCTTGAAGATATCGCCTACTCGAGGTGTTGTCAGATTTGGCAGGCATAGCAAGCTAAGCCCTAGATTCATTGGCCCATATGAGATTCTCAGACGTTTGGGCAGCGTGGCGTATGAGCTAGCATTACCCCCAGCTTTGGCTAGCGTTCACCCTGTATTCCACGTATCTATGCTCAGGAAGTATGTCCGAGATCCGTCTCATGTGATTAGTCATGAGCCAGTGGAGATCCAGCCAGATCTTTCATATGTCGAGTAACCAGTAGCCATTCTTGACCGGAAGGTTCAGCACCTCCGGAACAAGAGTATTGCGTCGGTGAAAGTTCTTTGGCGGAACTTCTCACGAGAGGAGGCTACTTGGGAGCTTGAGGATGCGATGAAGAAGAAGTATCCCCTTTTGTTTGAGTAGTGTCGTTCTAACTTCGAGGACGAAGTTTCTTTAAGGGGGAGAGGGTGTAAGGCCCTCGAATTTTCGTCGCATTAATTGTATTTGTGTGTATATTTGTGCTTGAGTATGTATATACATATTTACGTACGTATTAATTAGTACAATTACGTGTGCATGTGTTTATACTAGATGTAAATAATGCATGTATTGAATGGTGATAGTATGGATACATTACCATATACATATTGCATGTATATATGCATGGCATGCATAGTTTTCTACATGATTTAGAGTTCTGGCCAAAGGCCAGATTGGCGTCAACCCCTAGCCGTTGAGGTGGTGTCAGCGTCCACCCATGGACGCCAACACTAATCCTGGCGTCTAACGATGTGGGCGCCTATTTCTCTTACCTGCATGTGTTGCAGAGCCAGAAATTCCGGAAACAAGGAAGCCCACCCATTGGGGAGCTGTCCCCAACGGCTCTGAGAGCCATCTTGTCACCTTGTGAGTGGGAGAGAGGCCTCTCCCATATGTTGAACCCGGATCTGCCTTCCCTAACCCTCTCTTCACCCTTTTGCAAGAGAGAAACCAGAGGAGAAAACCCTAGTTCTAAACTGAGGAAAAACCCCCACTTTTCACCCAAAGATCCGACCCTCTGAAGCTGGATCCGGCCATCTTCCCCGACAAGAAGCTAGCTGGAGTGAAGGAGAAGACTTCCCTGGCCGTACCTTGGAGCCATCTTCATCCAAGAGCCCGGAGGAAGGAGATCTTGGAGGACTGTTTGCAACTTCTTGGGACTGCCCAAGGAGAGCTTCTCCGAGCATTTAGACCCATTGGAGCATTTCTCTAAAGGCAAGTAACCTAACCATAACGTCCCCGTATGTGTCTAGGTCGATTCTACAATTTTTATGAATTTTTCCTCGTGTCCTAGACCCCCACTTTCACCCCATCTTTGGAGCTCGGGTCTGTGTTCTGCACAGACCCGACATTAATGGCAATGTCCCTTGACGCTACGATCATGCTTGGCGTCCATCGACCATGCCGCTGACACTGAATTAGCGGCCAGAGACCGCCGCCAAGTTCATCTGGACAGAACAGTGACCTGTTCTGCCCTTCTATACACTATCTTCGGTATGTTTCACGATGAGGATATACTGTAAACCATTTATATTCTATGTATATTGTTAATGTGATGAATGTGGTGTGTGGATGGATGAGTGTGCATAGTGGTGAATGATAGAAGTTATTTTGTTCCATGAAATTACAAAGCATGATTAGTTGTTAATCTTGTCAATCTACTGTTGCATGATTTAGGACTAGCATGTATGCCCAAGTTTGTGAGGATCATACATGAATGGATCAGCCCTATTCTGAAATTAAGATTTTGCCATGCTTGTGTAAATTATTGAAAGTGTTATTTGGAAAATAGGAATTGTACATAAGTTATGATAAATCCTTGGTAAACCAGGCATCACCCCATAAATTGAAGAATAAATTCTGTAGCTCTATACATGTAGAGTTCAGACAGTAGCTTGCTAGAATTGTGACTTGTATATGATTCCATATTGACTTGAATTACGAATGGCATGAAAAATGAATGTTTGATTTTATGTAAATTCATTTTAACTCAAAAAAATCTGAAAAATTGTATGAAGGGTCCTAAACCTGAAATTAGTTTGTGATTAAAATTTCAGGTCATTTGGACTAGAGCACGATGCCTTATGAAATTTTCATGAAAAATGTGAAATTGATGCATGTCATTGTAAAATGAGTTGATTCTTGTTTAATCCAACTTGATTAATGGAATTACATGCTTGTTAATGTCTGAAATCTGTAGTGTCATGATAGAAAAACAGAGAATGTGCATGTGAGTGAGAAAGTAAATGAATTGAGAGTGACATGTGTCAAACTATGTGTAAAATCGGTAAAATGTGTAAATGTGTAAATGTGCCAAGTGTGACATTGCTTCCACAGAGGGCAGTGGAACCGTATCAGGGAAAAGTCCCCCTGAGAAGGTTCAATGTGTAAGTGACCCTAAGGGCGTTAGGGGGAAATCCTAGAGGTGGACAAGTACCACTGGTTAGGGTGGAGACTTGTTCTCCCGGTCTGCACAGTCCAAGAGTCGCCATTGAAATGCCTAGATGGCGTCTATGTGTAATGTGATGTGTATATGTCCTTCTTTGGTGGTTTGGACTATGTGTCACGGCACCAAAAAATGTGAATGTGTAATGTGTATGTGTTCATGTGTTAATGTGTAAGTGAACAATGTGAAATGTGTATGTGTAAAGTGCAACCATGTGAATTGGAAACTTGTGTAAAGGAAATGTGAAACTAAAAATGTGAGAATATGACATTGAAATCCATGTGAGACAAATCTGAAACCATGTGAAATCAGTAATTTCATGTTGTTATTATCATGTTTATATGTGCGAAAATATCTAGAATCCATGTTAGGGATAATTGATGAGCACGTGTACAAAATAGCATGATTGGTTGTTTACATGGTATGTTTTAAACAATATTGTAGCTCTCATGTGTAAGTTTACAGCCATTAAACCATGTGAAACCAGCAACTTAAAGCATGTGAAAATGTCTATGTATGTGTTTAAAAACATGTAAGATCCATACTAGTTGTGTTTTCCCTTCATATATGCACAGTGTTCATGTTGGTAGCTCTCATGTCTTGGTTCTTTAAAGGCAAAATTTCACAAGTAAATGGAATAGAGAGCATGTGATAGGTAAGTTTTATTCTTAGAAATCTGAAAGCATGATCCATGTATTAAATTGTAGAACTTTCATGATAGGTTGCAACTTTCAAATGACTAGCATGCCATGTGTTGAAATTTGTGAATGTGCATGTAGAAACCGCTATGACTTATACGTGTATGTTATGAGTAGTATTGCTTGCTGAGTCTTTAAGACTCACTCCTTGCTTTGGCGTACAGGTATAGACGGTGACGAGACTCTCGTGGAGGAGACGGTAGAGACGGACTCCGAGCGCGGAGTTTAGATTGTTGGAGCAGTTGTACCCTTTTGTGCTTTCATAGTATGTAAAAGCGACATTGTACTAGAACTATCATGAGAAAATTGTATAAGTGTGGACATTGTGTACTTAAATTTCAGCAATTTAATTATGTGAACTTTTAGCTCTTAATGTAAATTGCAAATCTCATGTATGTTTAATGTGGATGATGAATGAATGAAGACAGTTGTCTTTTACTTCCGCTACTCTGTTCGTATATTCACGTGTATCTCAGCTATTTGTATCGTTTGGGTAAATGTCCCACTGTGAGGACTCTCGCTATACCGACGTGGGTTGGTATAACCGTACCGGTATAATGAGGGCCGTCACACGTATACTTCCTCCTCAATGACTGGGGCGTCATCCCACTCTTTGTCACCCATGTACATGCTACGTGTAGGACACTGTCCAGCATAGTGACCAAAACCACTACAGCAGTAGCACTGCTGGTGTGCACCACTTCTCTGAGATGACTCACCACCTGAAAAACTCTTCCCCTTGTCATCCTGTCTGGTAGGAGGACGGGGGCCCTGTGGGCGTGTAGGTGGGGCAGGCAGGGGTAGTGGCTGGTCCCTAGGTGGTGGGAGACAAGGCCGCAGTCCTGTGGGCTCTAGGAGAGTAGTCTCCTGATGTGTACCCACTTGTCCTCTCTGAGGTGGGGCGGACAGAGTACGCTGGTCCGATGTACGTGGGAATGTGGATCGCCCATGTGAAGGTGACTGGTACTCGGACTCAAACAGCTCTACTTCTTGGGCTACCTGATAAGCGTACTCGAGGGTGGTCACATTCCGCCTAAATAACTCACGTTGATAGGTCTGGCGGAGACCCTTTCGAAATCGAGATAGGGTCATAGCACTCTCTTCATGGACTCCACACCTCAACAAGTACTCATCGAACTCAGCTATGTACTCGGAGACTGGTCTACTACCCTGCGTGAGACTCTGCCAACGATCAATGAGACGCTGACGATAAGTTGCGGGAAGATATTTCTCGCGTAGTTTGGTCTTCATATCATCCCATGTCTCAATTCTATCCTGATAACGTTGCATGAGGAGACTCTCCACATTAACCCAATAAGTTTGGGCTTGGCCAAGCAGCTTCATTTTGGCAAAACGAACTCGCCGACCATCAGTCATCTCATACCACTCAAAGTAACGGTCCATGGCTGCTTCCCAATCAAGGTAGACCTTGGGATCTAAAGATCCATCAAAAGTGGGAACATCTACCCGGACATTCCTCACGATCTGATCATCCCTATCTTCATACTCATGGAATCGTTGAGGCTCATACCTCGGTTCATGACCACATCTAAAATCAGCATGTGGGCCTCTGCGGGGGGCCGGTCTCCTATGGTGGTCATGTACATCCTCATATACATCATCCTCCGTCTTAGGGGTCCAGACTCTTCTGTCCTCCACCCTAGGGGTTCGATGGGCTCCCTGAGGGGGGTCATTGTGATCTATGGCTCAAGGTGCGAGAAGGTGAGGTGGAACCGGGTGGTGGTCTATTCGATCAAGGTCCTCTTGATGGTTAATCACTCGCTGTGGGTGGTGGCCCTGTAGAGCAACCTCAATAGCATCTACTCGACCCTGAAGAGTTACAAGTCTTTGGTCAACTTGCCCAAGACGTTCTTGAGTACTTTGTTCCATTTGATCTAACCTACCCATTAAGGTTTGCATCATCTCACTCAAAGTAGGTTCCCTCGGTGGACTTCTCCGTGGTTCCATTTGGCGATCGTCCGCCATGGATCCGAGGGTGGGGTACTCCAAACCTCTACGGGTGCGCATACACAACTCTAGGTGACTCGACCAGGGAAACCTAAGACTTTGACACCAGACTCACTCAGATGACATACCCTAGACACATGCTCTCATACCAAATTTGATGCGGGACACGGAGGAAAAGAGGAAGATGTAGCCAAAGTCTCACCGGAGGGGAGGTAGAAGGTGGGGCGTTGAAGCCTTCGCGGCAGGCCTTCGCGGCGAACCCTTCGCGGGTCTCTCTCCGTTGCGAAGGAAGAAGCAGAGCAGCGGCTCAAATTTTCTCAACTCTAAAATATTCTGTCTATTCTTCTCAAATCGATCTTTACAAATATTTAAAGAAATTGGGCTAATTCCAACCCTAATAGAACTCCTAAATACCTACCATATTAAAACACTTAAAGTAATCCTAACAAGACGGGAAAATGTTAAAATTCGCAACATAAAATAAGTAAAAATAGAAAAGACACTAAACGGGCCCCAATTGGGCCATAACTACTGTCTATGGAATCCTGGATATAAACTCTACACTATGGGCTCGTCGCCTAACCAGATCGACGCCTCTGTAGTGTGCTGTGCTCCCCGACGGCGGTAAACCAACTTGGGGTTGAAACGGACCCGGGCTCTCGTGTCCTCACTAATCCACTATGCCAACCTTCAGTCCAAGTTCCTGATAAACTTGGGAATATTTAACTGCCGATAACGTAGCACTTCTTCAAGTTCTGCCAATTGTTGTTGAATTTTCTCCAACTGTTTATTTCTGGTAGGGACTTATATTTCATAGATCAAACACATTCTGAAACATTATCTGAGCAGCCTCTCCAAAACACATGTGATCCTTCTCATAAGCTCATACATTGGCCTCTCATTCACCCCGAACATCAAGCATGGTCCAATAAACTGAGTTGATATCTGCAGAAGATGAATTTTGTTGCAAAGAAAATCTTTGATAATACATCAGCTGCATGATCTCGTAAGAAATGAGTTCACTAGAACCACAAGGCCATTCCGAATACACCTCATTGACAGCACCAAATTAGACATGCTTTCAACCTTATTAAAAGGGGCTATCTACCCCATTTGGTGTATTAAAAGGGGCTATCTACCCCATTTGGTGGACAGACGATTAGACAGCTTTGATATCCCTCATGTTTTAACTCATTGATATTAGGCATTGGTTTCTGTCAAATGACAGTTGCACGTGATGTTTTCAACTTCATCAGGAACTATGATATATGCTTCTGCAATGTGAACTCTCGTCAGCAAAACAGGCATTCCAGAATCTCCTTATGCATGCTGACAAAGGATATCCCTGAGAAGGCACAAAAATCCCACTCTCTGCATAATCATGGTTCAGTGATCATCCTCATTCAGCCCAGGGCAGTTGGTTTCCAAAGCCTCCACTGATTCATACTGAAATTGCAAGAGGATGCATCAGAAATTAACATGTCATGACCATTACGATAAGAATGACTAGATAGAGAGGGAATTTACATGCAGCAAGAGATTAGATAAAATCAATAGATTTCAAGCCAAATTGTCCAGCTATAAACTATGTATACAGTCATTTGAACATCCTCAAGTTGATGAGATGGTAAAAGGTGGCCAAGCAAGAAGTGACCACAATTCCCTAACACAAGTCAAGGTCAAGGTCGTGGTTTTAGAACATTTAGGGAGAGCAGAAAAAGTGTTGAAATTTGACTGTGCATGGGAAACCCTAAACCACATTATGCAAAACGTTAAAGCAGAATTGAAATGTAAAAATCAGAAAATGATGGATACTGTATGGTTTGTGATTTCAAGGCATCTGGAAACGAGAATGGAAGGCAAGCACACCATTAGAAATGTGATCAGTGCAAATGAGCAGATCCTCACATGAATTATCAATAAGCTATTGATTTCCTAAATATTGATGTTACCTGTAACCCGTTTTGGTTGTTCTAACAATTTTGTCAACTGGTGGCCTTATTTTTCTTATTATTAGATTATCAATTTCCCCTATTCTTCTCGTAGAAAAGAGGAGAGGAATACTAACGATGATTGGACACAGTGAGGAAGGATTTTGACAAAAAAATGATGTAAAAGGGAGAGGGAAAACATGCAACTTCTCTTAATTTATCATGTAAAGAGCCAGAAAAATATTCATGGGGGAATAAGATGTATAGAGAAAAGAGGTGGGAATCTCGCTGGGGAAGAGGGAGAAGCAGAGAGAGAGAGAGAGAGAGAGAGAGACGCAGGGAGAGAGACGCAGAGAGGAAGAGAGAGGAGGGGAGGTGGCGGCTCACAAGGAGTCTTTAATTCTCATTCATTCATCAATAATCCCTCTCTTGGAGGTTTACAAGAGCTTTTATAACCATTAAACCCTAATGACTCCCAAATGACGTACTAATGACAAAATTAACCCTCAGACCTAAAACATAGTACGAAATTCGTACCCAAAATTACAGCAAAATGAAAAAGACCCTATTGGGCTCTTATTAGGCCTACATCCTCACTAAGACCACTCAAATACATAAAACTACATCAATCAGATCTCTATTAGGCCAAATACAATAAGAAAGGGGCAGTCGGCTTCGTCTTCGCAGATCTTCGATCCCCATCATTCTCCCCTGGTTCGAGAAAATTCGTCCTTGAGTTTTGAAATGTCGAAGGACCCACATTGAATAGAGAGGACCAACCGACTCATAGCATCTTGTCTTACCCATACAAATTATCAAACGAAGACCCAGCAATTGGGACTGATGATGTGACTCAAAAGCACACCATAACACATCAAAATCATCAGAAGCAGTAACAAACAATGTGTCTACTGTGGGAAAATGACGACACAGGGATATCGAGATCTCGAACAACTGATCGGAAAGTAAATCAAAACCCGCTTCAATGATAAGAGAGTGATCCCACGAGTCATGTAGTATCGGTGTAACTAGAACATCCTTTGACTCTTCAACCACATCTCCAACTACCTCTTCCGCCGCCGGTTCACCCTTCGCTACAAAGGGGTTATCATTTATTGCAGACATCTCAGACTCAACCTCTGCAAAATACTCTTCTATTAACGCCGAATTGGCTTCATAGTGCACTTCTTGAATACGAGGCTTGTTCAAAATATCTAACATGAGTTGCAAAGTATGATCGATTTTCGAAAATTCTTGGTGGCATTCTCGTCGAAAGTGGCGGAATGCTTCAGCCAACCGACAATCCATATCTCAAAACACAGTTATATGTCAAAATTGTGGCGAAAAGACCTCATGAAGGGCGAATGCGGTGTGTAGTGCCTGGCTGGGAGAGTGGGGCCCACATGACACAGGGACGCGGGGGGTGTCGTCGAGGCGGCCAGTCGGCGAAGGCGTTGGCGGGCCTCGCGAGCACCGCGCGAAGGCGCCGGAGGGCCGGCGTGCGCGAGGCAGGCGGTGGCGCGGCAGGGTCGTGTGCGACCTGGGGTGGCGGAGCGGGGGCGAGGCGAACCTGGCGATTTCGGGGCGGGCTCGCGGTCGGGTATCCGGAAGCGCCCCTAGCGAGGCGGGCTGACGTGGGGGGCTCGCGTGGAAGCGCGACCACGGGAACGTGGCAGGACGCTGGGCTGTGCGAGAATGGGTCGCGAGACGCCTGAAGGCGTCGCGAGCCAAGGCTCCCAGTGGGCTCGAGGGGGGCGCGGCTTGCAGATGCCGGGCGGTGGGTCGTCTGCGGTGGTGGAGGGGGGACGCGGGCGTGGGGCGTGGCTGGCAGGGCTCGCAGGGTGGACGCGAGGGGTCGTGGGCGGGAGGGCGCGGGCACATGGAGGGCCTCGCGTGGGGCCGCCGGCCGCGTGGGGTGCGCGGGCTGGGCAGTGGCTTGTGTCCGCGGGTGCTGGAGGGCTCGCAGGCGCGCGGACGGGAGAAGGGGAAGACCGACGTGGACCGCTTTGGCTCTGATACCAACTGATGGGGAACCGGAAGAGAGAAGGAAGAGGAGGGAAGGGAAGCGTGGGTTTTCGCTGGGAGGAAGAGGGAGAAGCAGAGAGAGAGGTACGCGGGAAGAGAAGGAAAGGAGGAGGTGGCGGCTCACAAGGAGTCTTTAATTCTCATTCATTCATCAATAATCCCTCTCTTGGAGGTTTACAAGAGCTTTTATAACCATTAAAACCTAATGACTCCCAAATGACGTACTAATGACAAAATTAACCCTCAGACCTAAAAAATAGTACGAAATTCGTACCCAAAATTACAGCAAAATGAAAAAGACCCTATTGGGCTCTTATTAGGCCTACATCCTCACTAAGACCACTCAAATACATAAAACTACATCAATCAGATCTCTATTAGGCCAAATACAATAAGCAAGGGACAGTCGGCTTCGTCTTCGCAGATCTTCGATCCCCATCAGGTACATAGGATACATTATGTTGTCCCCCGCCACTAGGCATGTTGGACGCAAGGGGCAGGGGGGAGTGCGAGGCCCCGGGTTCGAAACTGGGGCTGCACTGAGGTTCCCAGTGGGAATACCACTGGGCTATAACCAAAAAAAAGAAGGATACATTATGTTCAAGAAGAAGAGAACTGAGAACTTTCTATCACTGAATATTTTTTGTTTGCTTTTCAACATAGAGACAAAGCGTTGGACAAAAATCTAAGCATATATCAATACTTTTATTTCCTCATTCCCTACCACTAACTTCAAAAAAAAAGGGGGAAGAAATATGAACAGAGGTCATAACTTATGATTTTACTTTTGAATGCAGGTGATGTATAGTTGGATAAATGAGGTGGTTTATTCCTAAGCAAGAGCACAGAAGCATTTCCCCACGGCAGGAAAATGTAAGGTGTAGTTATGAATTGATAAGGCACTGAATACAAATGAAAGTTTGTTGACTCCACATTCCTAAAGCCCACACCTACCTCCCCACTTCAGTCCCAGTAAATGTAATTGGCTATGTTAGGTGTAGTTAGTGTTAGAGATCTGCACATACTATATGCAAAACTGTTATGCAAGCAAATGTATTTCTTCAAGTCACAAAAATACAACCATAGCTGATTGATTTTTTCAGTTTTTGGTCCCTATAAATGTCTTTTAGAAATAAACTGTCATGACTTACATATTCAGCTTTTGCTCCAGTAATCTTAAGGCTCTAATGTTTTTAGTTCCCTATGCCAACTGTCTCTGTTACCTTTTTGAGAATTTAATGATGGTTCAAAGTAAGTATAGTCAACCTCGAGAATAAATGATTATTTTACCCCCTGATTAAAAGACTGATGTACTAGGAAACACACACACAAGTAGAGTAACAGCTAGCCATGGAGGCAAGTGAGATCTGTACATCTGTAAGGCAGATGGGACCTTGCCTCTCCTCCTCATCACTTCAGACAGACATGGTACCAACTCTCCCCCGCTCACAGTCATAATTGAGGTTCACCAAGAAGCCCCCTAACCATTGTCCTGAGATGATGGCATCCGCTGCACATACACACCTGCCGCCATATTATTGCCCCCAACTGGTCAAGACCCCACCACATGTTCGTAATGTCAGTCTCCTCCCCAACTTGAACTGCCTCCTACTGGCCAGACTAGGTACTGGCACTGCCATCACTGTCTTCCCAAAAGCCACCATCCACAACATTGTCTTGATGGGAAAAGGTCAAATTTCAACACGGCCTCCTCACCCAGGATCACTGCTGCCTGCAATATGGTAACCTAATCCCAAGATGTTCACAACCTGATGGGGAACGAGGAGCTGCAGAACTGTTTGGTCCATTTGAGGCCCATGTGGAGTCTTTTATATTTTTCTGTAATTCTGGTGCAATTTTCGCACTATTTCTTGAGTTTATGGGTAAAGTCGTCCTAAAGGGTCAAATTAGAGTCCATTTAGCTTTTATCATGTATTTTTGCATTTCTTTATTTGAGTGAAGTCTTATTTCGGTAGGATTCTGTATTTTCCTTTCTTTAGATCTCTAATTTGTTAAGTCGTGTTAGGATAGAAATATGTCTTTATTTTGGAGTCCATATTTTGAAGTCTAATAGGATTGGGAGTAGCCCAATTCCTTTAAATATGGCTGTACCTGGGCTTATGGAATTACTGAATGAATGAATGAAGAATTTGTCTACAGAAATTTGTGTTCTCTGCGATGGAGAAGAGAGAGCTTTGAGAAGAAGCTCTCCCCCTAAGGTGCTCCCTGCGAAGGGGAGGGCGCAAAGCCTACACTCCCGCCTCTTATCCCCCTCTCCAGTGAGATTTTGGCAATCCCTCCCTCACAACCTTGACAGCTTTCCCATCAAAGTTGATGCTGCTATCAAACAGAATTTTTAGGACACATTGGACAAGGTAGAAGCACTTTGGTACTATCTATGATCCTAAGAGGTGAGGACCTTCCCAGAACATAACATCTTAAGGATGTCTGCTCCAGTCTCATAATCACCAACCACCCAATACCGATGCATAGAGAGATGGTTGTTTAAGTTAAATATGCAAGTCATAGGGATCTTTCCTTTTCCTCAAAATAGTAATCTCATATGGACTAAAAACTGAAAGAATGGTAGTTGTCCATATGACGAAAAGAAAGATCATTGTGCAATCTACAGATTCTACACCATGTTGCAGTGTCATGACTCATAAGATGATGTGCACTAGCTAAAATACACTAGGTGAAACATCATAGGCACACAGAGCATAAGACTTTCAGGAAAGAGTATGGTTTGTTTGACAAACCCTCATCTCTCCTCTATCTATGTCATCAAAGGCAATTGAGGCGATCGCTAGGCCATGAGGCGAGGCGAGGCGACCTCATATCGCCTCGCCCAAGCCCATTTCACCTCGGCGATTTCAAGCCACCAATTCCACCCTTTTTGTCCTTGTCTAGCCCATATATTGGCCCATAAAGAGGCCCACTTGGCCTATTTATTAACTTGCAATTTAGTTTCTTACATTTTAGTTACCTTACATATAGAAATGAATAGATTTAGTAAGTCATACAATAATTTGACATATAAGAATGATTAATTTTATGAAATCTACTAGTTTCGTGTACATATTTAGGTGATATTTATAGATATCTTCATGTTTTTTTAAACTATATATTACTTTATAATATATCGCCTAGGCCTTTAAGGCTGAGGCGACCCCTTGATTGCCTTAGTCGCCTCTCGCCTCTAACTACATAGACCTCTATACATAGATACCTCGCCTTTTATTGATGCAAATTTGCATGTGAAGTCTCAGTGCGATCATATACTCTAAGAACTGTTCAGAATCCTGAAAACATAATCAAGCATTGGAAGATACTGAAGAACTGTTCAGAATGGCAAGTGCTGAAGAAACTTGGAAGAGGCTAAACAATTGGATGCCAACTCCAAGCAATGGATTGGCCACTCATGTGAGCCCAAGGATTGCTTTGGATTCATCTCCTGCCCCTAAAATTTTCTCATGGTAGTACAGGTTTTACATTTACGACTAAAAACATAACCAACTAAACTTTGGAACCATAAATTCAAGTGTAGAAAAGAATACAAGCAATCCAGAGGAGTGATTTTATGGAATCCTGCAAAACCAATTATTCAACCAAAGAACCGCACCTTGCATCCACAGTAAAGGCAGTACTGATGTTCATTTCTTAGCTTCATTAATACATTCTGCAAATCCTGCAAGCAGAAAGTTTAAGTATCGATGAAACATAAGCAAATGTTTGCTCTGAAAGCCAGCTACATTATACATTAATATATTTCAGGGAGACAATGAGAGTGACAAACGAAGTGTATAATAGGTGCTGCAATGCCTGAATTCTGATGTATTATAATATCACTAGATCAAAAAGTTAGTAGTGAAAAAATTCAAGATGATTGGAAACAAAAATCAATTTTACTAAATGGGGCATGAAGAATCTCAGAAAAAAGAGAAAAAGAAAACTCAGGGCTGTGGAATAGTTCCATTTCAGAAAATAATACTGCTGCAAGCACGTGTGTGTGAGAGAGCATGGATTTAGGCAAGAGTCGGAACAGAATATATGGTCTTTCTTAATGCCCACATATAAACTCTCATAATCAAATTTCCCTTTGGGTGCAGGCAGGACCTTTTTTTTACTGCCTTGAGTCTTGAAGGTTAGAAGAAAATGTTAGTGCAAGACAAAGGTAGGTGTTGACGAATTCTGTCAGAGTTGCTATTCGACATCCAAAGCCAGATATTACAACATCTACTGTTAAATCGAGTCTAAGGTCAGTTTGCGAGCCTTTTGAGAACCATATTGGAACTGTAAGTCCATCCTGATCTATAAAGAATCACTTTAAAATAACCTTTTAGATATCCTATTAATCAGAGAAGTGGCATCCATTACATCAAGTCGGCCTATTCCATTCTAAGCTCTCGTAGAATGGTCCCAAGCGCAAAAGAACATGTGAAGTCTGATTTATGAGTGTCACGTTCCATATCAAATTTTGCAAATGTACAAATACTACGGAATGTACCTCCTCTGTGATCTCTTCCTCTTCTTCCTCCTCCTCAGGCTTCTTCTCCTCATCCTCGCCATCCCCTTCCGGTTCGACCACTTCCCGGTTCTCCAGCTGTGCCAGGGCCGCGTCCGCCTTCCTGTAGTCCGCCACGATCCGCCGGCTCTTCCACTGCGTCTTCTGCCTCGACCCAAACTCCTGCATCAAATTCTCCTCCCCCCGCCTCTTCCTCTCCGCCAGGTCCCTCTCCTTCCTCGCCCTCTCCTCTCCCGGAGACAGCTTGCCTATCCCCGCACGGGACCGCCGGATCTCTAAACCCACGGGTTCCGACCGCCCAGCGCCGCCCTTTCCCAGGGCCGACCCGGGGCTGTACCCCATCTGCTGGAGCAACTTGAACCCCACGTTCGTAGAAGGAATCGCCGTCTCGAGCCCCGCCATGGTCCGCTCGTCCTCCTCCCGTTGCTTCCGCTCCCGGTCGAGCTTCCTCTGCTCCTGCCAGCTGATGCCCTTTGTCCGCTTCGGCTTCGGAGGATGGATTGCCGGAGCTGTGGCGCTCGAACTCTACGAGTAGCAAAGGGGAAAACGCACTAGGGTCAGCAGTAGCGTTTTGGAGTGGTCGACGGAGCGGATTGGGGTTCACCATCGGATTTTTCTGGATGTGGGGAAGGGGAGGAGGTGGAGTACCTTCCTGCAAGAGGAGGAGGAGGAGGAGGAAGAGGAGAGCTCCTGAGGGATGAAGAGGGAGAGATCCCCCATGTAGTCGTCTCCTTCTTCGTTGCCTTCTTCTCCCGCCATGGCTGCGAACTTCCAAAACCAGTCTACAGAGAGATGGAGTACGCCGCGCGTTTGGTTTGAGACTTCGAGGGAGTTCGAAATGCGACATGGATGCAGCCGCAACGGATCGATGACTCGGTTTCTTTGGATACCAAGTCGTACCGAACCGAGTCGGCGAAGCGGTTCAGGCCGCTTTATACTTTATATGAAGGGCACGACTTTGTGCCTAGCCCTGGGCCGGGCTGTGATGGTCAGCCATTTTCGAGCATTTTGCCTCGGTCTAGGGCCGGATAATATTAACTACCCTTATACTAAACCGATTCCTCATTGAGATGGTTGTTATGCCATTTGATAGGGTGGTCCCCACAGGTCGGCCAGATCCTTGGCTTGGCTGATCTTTTAGAATATCAGAGTCGACGTCATGATGTGGCTGGAACTAGATCTCGTTATCGTCTAGTCCGACGAGTCAAGTCGGCTTGCACAACCTCCTTATTTCTCTTGGGCCAACAACATCAGCTCGGCCAAGGACGAAGATTACTCGGTTCAGCCTTAACTGATTCGAAGTACGACGTGCTTATGGGATTCTCGAGAACATGCCTCGCATAACGGCCAGAGCATTAACTGACAAGGTAATGGCCAAGAATTGTGCGCCCAGTAATTGCGGCCATTAAGACCACGATCTAGACGATCTGGCATGGCAGTTATGACTCCGATCTGGAGACAATCACGGAGAACCGCCACGTGATTCTTTGGGTCGTCCAACTGCTCCATGGATAACCTAACCTTATAAAAGAGGCAGACACTCTTCGGACTTAGGTACGCTATTCCACTCTTTGGGTTAGGCCATTCTTCTCAGCTAGCTACTGACTTGAGCGTCGGAGTGTCTCCCCATTGAGATCTCTCGGGAGACTTTGCAAGTCCTTGGGAAACGTCATCGGGAGCTCGGAACACGCGTCCCAGATCGGCTAAGTGGACCTCGGATCAGTCCCTCGGCTATCTTCTTGGCTCGGACGCCTAGCACTAGTTGCCTCAGCGGTCACCTGAGTATGAGCGGACCTCAGTTACACATACCGCAATATTTTTGACGTCGTCTGTGGGAGACACTACTAAAAGTTAGTATGACATCCTTCCTCTCCTTTTTTGATTGATATCAAGCCTCGTGAAACTAGGCATAGGGGGCCAAGTCCCAGAGGTCACCCATGGCCTACATAGAGGCATATCATGCAAGTGAATGTCATAGTTCTCGGGAGGCAGCGCGAGGAGGTCGCATTGGCGATCTCGGTTGTCCTGACCCTGTGAGCGGACGGTGAACCGATCATCTCATCCCACGAGTTGAATTATCGATAGAGACAGCGCGAGGAGGTCATATTGGCGATCTCGGCTGCCCCGACCCCGTGAGCAGATGCAGAACTGATCATCTCGTCCCATGGGCTGAAGTATCGGCAGAGATAGAGCGAGGAGGTCGCATTGGCAATCTCAGCTGCCCCGACCTCGTGAGCGGATGGAGAACTGATCATCTCGCCCCACGGGCTGAAGTGTCGGAAGAGACAATGCGAGGAGGTTGCATTGGCGATCTTGGCTGCCCCGACCCTGTGAGCAGACGGTGAACCGATCATCTCATCCCATGGGCTGAAGTGTCGGTGGAGACAGCGTGAGGGGGTCGCATTGGCGATCTCGGCTGCCCTAACCCCGTGAGCATACGGAGAACCAATCATCTCATCCCACGGGCTAAAGTGTCAGAGGAGACAAGAAGGTCGCATTGGTGATCTCAGCTGCCCCGACCCCTTGAGCGGATGGAGAACGACTCTTCCTGTCCGATGGTAAAAGCTGGTCATAGAGGTCTGATCCGACCTCGAGAATTGACTTGCTTTCAGTGGTCATAAATGTTACGGAACGCCTCGTTCAAGCCCGTTAAATCGATAACGAACTTGATCTGAGTCCGCCTCCCGCGAACGGGTCGTAGCCTCGCAAGGGATACTACACACGAGTCCGTGAAAACAGAAAGGAACACACTTAATTTTATATATGATTCACCATATCATATGAAATGTACAAGATTTACATAGCCAAATTTCAACAAAAGTACAAGAGCCTGGGGCATACCCTGAGGTGAACTAGTACAACTGAAGAAAGAAACTACACTGCTATGGAAGCTACACTGCTGGAGGCGCTGGCCCAACACCGCTGCGGCGCGGCCCTGAACTGGAAGACGGTAACGAAGCCTCCTCCTCGCCCTCGCCTGTGGGGAGTAGGGGTGAGCCTCACTAGTCACTGGCTCAGTAAGGAACTCCCCCAACTTGAGCAAACCAAACACAAGTACGAAAGCAATAAACTATACTAGTAATTTATAGCACAACCACGCAGGTTATTAAAACAATAAAGATACTTACCATTTGCCGACTATATTAAACAAAGTAATTAAATAAACGGAAAATCTCAAGTACGTGTACGAGCTAAAGTAGAGACCGCCACACTCGAGCCACGTAGACTGGTTCGCGACACCAGTAATAGACTCGGACAAACAAACACAAGTCTACCTCTCAGTCTCGCAGCCACGGACGAAAGGTCCAGCTGCCACTCCACGTGGAAAAGTCAAACAACTGTGGAGACCAACTAAACACCACTCATGCAGGTACACAACCACATGCCCATGCCTGGCACCTCTAGGGTCTCTTGCCAGAGCACTCTAGAGTGAGGCACTGGAAAGGACTAGCTGGGGACCAGTGTCGACTACTAGTGTCTGTACCTCCAACTAAGAGCGCGCTACAAGTGACTAAAAACAAACTCAAGAGTCACTGTCCTACTGTTGTCTTTCCCTCAGCCGGACGTACAACTCAAAACAAAGGAGTGAGGGTGTCCAGGACAGATGACACAGACCTCAACGGTACCACACAAGTACCGGGACTAGCCCCGAGCTAACAGCCTGGCTCACAGAGAACCTGGGGCACCCAACTGAAGAGGTAACCATGGTAGGCGTCTACTACCTGACACGCACATAGAAACCACGTGCGCTCTGCACAAACCACGTGAAATCTCACATAAACCTCGTGTACTGACAGTTCACAACACGTGAACACAACCTGCCTCATGTGAACACTATGTCCACAGGCAAACTACTAGCTGGCTACTTAACCTGTGAGCTAACCTCGAAAACCACGCGCATTCCAGCGTGCCACAAGTGCCAATGCACTGCTTGTTATCACCGAGCACTCCGATAACGATAATCAGATAGTCACAAACATAAAACATGCACAAACAGGGCCTCTCGGGCCAAGTCGCGACACCCCATTGGGTCGCCTTCAGAAGGCGTCGCCACGACATGTCGCCTTCAGCACATTAACGCGACCTATTAACATGTTGCCTCCTGATCCTTAACGCGACACATCGCTGTGTCGCGTTCAAGACGCGACCTAGGGACCCGTCACATTAGCAGGCGGGAACCCTAATCCGGGCTCTCTCCATGAAAGCCCATTCTACACTTTACAAACCACCCTTAATTCGTTATTTCCATGCTTTTGTGAATACCTAAGCATGCTATCTATTGTTAGAAATGCATTAAACTGATTAGAACCCTATCCCATGCGAATTACACCGCGAAATCGGGAAGAGTTCACCTACCTTTACGAAGAACGCGTTATGCAGCGATCTCCCGGCGTTTCCCCTGCTTCTCCCGGACTCCCTGCAGCGAGGACACGCCGAAGATGCCAAATGTAAGACCCCGGATTTTTACTCTCTTTATATATCTGTATGTATATGAATGGTGTGTTGGGTGTTCGGTTGTTGTGTGCTTAGCATGCGTATTTCATTGTGCCTACTATAAGTTTTATCCTTCTTTTGAACATGAGCATGTGCAAATATCTATATATGTATACATAGGTGTATATGATGATTAATGTGGAAGTGAACAATTAGCTAATTAGAAGTGTATTATGAATACCAAGAATCTTTGACTTAGGATACTTGAATAGTACTATGCGTGTGCTATCTAAATATTGAAGAATATCCTATACTACCTATTTCATGGAATTTTGTATGGGAGTGTAGGAAGTACATATGTGTATGTACGTATGTATGTTATCTTGTGCGTGTGATAATTGTATACCCAAATTCTACATGCATAACACCTTGGTGTATTTGTGCATGCATGTGTATGATTAGTTGTAAGCGTTGCTCATTTGCATGGTTTAGCTAATATGAATATTGTACTTCGTATATTGCATATGCATAAAGAGTTCAAGCATGGTAGGTGTAATTAGTAGTTTATATTGAGATTCTATACTCCTCATGAATAACATGCATGTATTTTTATGATATTTAGGTGAGAGTAGTCAATTGGCTAAATTATGCATATAGTACATCTTAAGGAATCCTATGCATATAGTGCTTAAGCAATGTTAGGTAAAGTTGTGTAAGTTAATCTAATTACCGGTGCGCATGTTGTATCCATCTATTCCAAGCATAATGTACATAAGTATGTTACACCAGTGTGCGTATACTATATATATGACAAATCAAGTGTGTGTATGTGAGGACTATTTTATCGAATGGATTATTCCTAGCTAGCATAAATCATATCACCTCCTAATGATTTGCGAAGCCCTCATAATTCTCGTCATTTAATTTGCCGTGTGTTGAGTCATACATGTGTAAAATATCACGTACGTACAGGTAGGTGTCTACGTACATTTTATCTTAGTATGCTTATGTATGCTTGTGTATGTATATAGATATTTATGTACATATTAATTAGTATAATTAATGTGCATGTGTTTATATTAAATATAAATAAGGTATGTATTGCCTGGTGATAGTATGAGTATAATACCATATACATATTGCTTGTATATAAGCTTGGTATGCATAGTTTCTGCATAAATTAAGGTTCTGGCCAAAGGCCACCTTGGCGTCAACCTCTGGCCGCCGAGGTGGAGTCAATGTCCAGACCTGGACGCCAATCCTGACCCAGGCGTCCAGCGATGTGGACGTCAACCTCTCTGACCTGCATGCGCAGCAGAGCTGCTGTCTTCTGAAACAAGGCATGGCCACCCATTGGGGGATGTTCCCCAACAGATCTAAGGCTGTCTAATCGGCATGGTGAGTGGGTGAGGGGCTCTCCTACATCCTGAACCCGAATTGGCCTCTCCCCACTTCTCATTTTCACCCTTGCAAGAGGGGAGGAGAAGAAAGAAAAACCCTAGAGCATTCTGTGAGAAAACCCCATTCTAGAACCCTCAAATCCGACCCTTTGAAGCTGAATCTGGAGATCTACTGCAACAAGGAGGAGGCTGAATCAAAGGAGAAGGCTTCCCCATCATCCCCTCGGCGTAGAGACCACCCAGGAACCCGGAGGAAGGCGATCTTGGAGGCACTTCTGCAACTTCTTGGAACTGCCCAAGGAGGTCTTCTTCGAGCCACAAATCCCTTGGAGGAATTTTAGAGAGGCAAGTGACCTATCTATGGTGTCCCCGTATGAGTCTAGGTGGTTTTGACATTTTTATGGAATTTTCCTCGAGTCCTAGACCCTCCAATTCACCCAAGATTTAGAGCTCGGGTCTGTGTTTCTGCACAGACCTGAGTAAACGACAGGGTCCCTGGACGTCCAGTTCATCCTTGGCGTCCATCGATCATGCCGCTGACTCTGAGTCAGCGGCCAGAGACCGCCGTCTAGTTCTTCTGGACAGAACAGTGAGCTGTTCTGCCCCTCTTGTACGTTAATTTCGTTATGATTTCCGTGATGAGGATATATGGTATTCCTATAAGCTATGTATATTGTGCATTGTGGTGTGTGAAGAAATGTAGTGTGATGGTGAATGTGGGTTATTAGCATCTTTTAAATTGTGAGCATGACTTGTAGACAATCTTGTAAAATTCATGATTTATGATTAGGGTTTTGTGTTGATGCCTTGGTTTCGGTTTGATCATGAAGAATAGTGGGTCAGCATATGTGTTTGAAAAATTTAGTAGTTTATCCATGCTTGAGAAATTGTAAATAAGTTCGGTTCGGTAAAATAAAAACATGCAAAAATGGTTTGTGGTAATTGATGTATAGATGTATGAATTAGGGTGATTTTGTATTCTAAAATCATGCATATATTAGTAGTCTCTGTGCAAAACAGTAAGTGGATAAATTGCAAAACGTGTTAGACCCATGTTAGCTTAAGTTGTGAATAATATGCTAATTAGGTGTTTGATTTTATGTAAATCCTATTTAGCTCAGAAAAATCTAAACAATTGAGGGTATCATCTTGAACCCGAAAACAGCATGTGGTTAAAATTTCAGGTCATTTGGACCAGTAAATAAAAAGTTATGTATTTTCATGTGAAATGTGATAATTCATGCATATGATCGCAATGTGATTAGTTATTGTCTAAAACCAACATGATTAGTGTGTTTACTATGTGTTAAATTCTTGAAATCCTGTAGTACCATGTTAGGGAAGAACAGGAATGTTTATGTGAGTGAGAAAGTGAATGAAATGAGAAGAGTTATGTGTAAAACCATGTGTAAAACGGTGATGTGTAAAAGTGTAAAAGTTGTGCCTATGTGACACTGCTACCCTAGAGGCATCGGGAGCCGTATATAGAAAAGTCCCTATAGAAGGTTCCATGTGATATAAGTTTGTCCCAAAGGCATTGGGAAAACCCCGGAGGTGGACAAGTACCACTGGATAGGGTGGAGAGGGCTTCTCCCGGTCTGCGCAGTTACCAAGATTCACCGCTGTATTGCCTAGGTGGTGAGTATGTGTATGAGTTGTGTAAGTGTTGTGTCATGTGTTGTGTTATGAGTTGTGTTGAGAGCTGTGCTAAAGAATGAGCACGAGCTATGAGATATTGTTAGTGTCCTCTACTGGTGGTTAGGACTATGTGTCAGGGCAAATTGTTTAAGTAATGAAAAATGAGTAAAACGTGAAATATGTGAATATGGCACGTGGTAAGTGCCCAAGACGCACGTGGTAAGTGCAATCGATATGATATGTGATAAGTGAAAGTGAAAGAGAAAATGATGTGGAAATGAGTAAATTGTATAAGTGTGAACATGTGTACGTGTCAAATGTGTAAAAGTGAACAACGTGAATGAGTAAGTATGAAATCATGTGAAACCGAGAATGTGAGAATGTGTTATTGGAAACCATGTGAAATCAGTAAACTCATGTTGTCATTATCATGCTTATGTGTGCACAAATGCCTAGAATCCATGTTAGGGATAATTAGTGAAAATGAGTGCAAGATAGCTTGATTACTTGATTCACATGATGTGTTTTATGTATTATTGTAGCTCTCATGTGTAGATTTATAGTCATTGAATCATATGAAATCAGCAATCTAAAGCATGTGAAAAGGTTCGTGTATGTGTTTAAAACTAGGTGAAATCCATGCTAGTTGTGTCCCCTTTCATGTGTGTAAATTGTTCATGTCGATAGCTTTCATGTTTTAGCTCTTTAAAAGACTAAAGTTCTTGAGCAAATGGAATAAAGATCATGTAATAGGTGAATTTCATTTTACAAATCTGAAAGCATGAGTTATGTATAAAATTGTAGAACTTTCATGATAGGTAGAAAACTTGAATTGACTAGCATGCTATGTGTTGTTAATTCTAAAAGTGCATGTAGAAACCACTAAGACTTGTATGTGTATATCATGAGTAGTGTCGCTTGCTGAGTCTTTGGACTCACTCTTGCTTCGGCGTACAGGTTGACGGGTATCGTGCACTAGAAGGTAGCGTGGCAAGGATCATCATTAGAAGACTATTTTGTGGAGCTGTTACCAGTTGTACTTTTCTTTTGCACAACAAGGATTATTGTATGGACAATATTTTAGACATTGTAACTCTCTCTTTATTTTGTATTATCGTGGACATTGTCCTTCTATCTCGCTATTCAGATTATGGAATGTGTGTTGGTGACGGATTAAGAGTTGACTTGTTTATTTTATTCCACTGTACTCTATTGCTGTCCAGGTACATATCAACCTATCGACCAGTGTTGGGTAAATGTCCCACTGTGACGACGCCCTTTATACCGATGGGGATTGGTATAATCGTACCGGTATGAAGAGGGTCATTACACCAAATCCCATGCAAAATCGCCAGAGCTCCCCCCCCCAGCCGAACAGAACCTTGGTTCGTTCTGCTTGGCTGGGGTTATTTAAAAACCTGCAGTGGTTCGGAACGCGACGCATCGTGGCGTCGCGATCAGGTCGCAACGGACCTGAGCGTCGCCTTCCCAACGCCCGCTGCCCTGGGCACCACACGTGGCGCACATGCAGGCGCTCACCACACCAAGGCGGCCACATGAACGTGACGGCCAACTCTATCGCCTTCAGAACGTGACACTCAACCCTGTCGCGATGACAGGTTGAGGATCCTGAGGTACTGCAGGCCCAAACGCCGGTCCAGTAAACCCCAGAAACACACCCACACACGACACACAAGCCACATTGGCCTCACATTGACCACCACAAGCACTAAACACACGATCCACGAGGATCCGATAAATACGCGACGTTACATTACTATCATCTAAAAAGAAATTTCGACCTCGAAATTCATAACATACTTTCATAACACAATATACACATACATTTACAAGCACTATCATCTAAAAATATTTAAAACATTACTTAAACAAGTAAGGATATCCTTTAGCCATTTCATTAGCTAACTCCCAGGTATCCTCACCACCCAGCCTATTCTCCCATCTGACTTTTACTAATTCAATCTCTTTATTCCGCAACTTTTTCGTCTTACGACCCGTAATTTGCACCGGATATTCTGGCATAGATATATCTGGTTTCAAATCACCTCCTTGATAACTGATTATCTGTGCTGGGTCTTCAATACACTTCTTTAACATGGAGACATAAAAGATATCATGCACATTTGCAAAATCTGCTGGCAAATCCAATCTATAAGATGTTTCTCCAATCCTTTCTAACACCTGGAAGGGACCTACATATCTCGGACTCAGCTTTCCTTTCTTATTGAACCTTAATATACCCTTACTAGGGGAAATCTTCAGAAAAACATAATCTCCAACTTCAAATTGAAGTGGCCTTCTTCGATTATCAGCATAGCTTTTCTGCCTACTTTGAGCTGTTTGCAACTTTTCTCTAATGAACTTCACTATTTCCGTGGTTTGCCGAATTAATTCCGGATCCACCATCTGCCTTTCCCCCACTTCATGCCAATTCAATGGGGTTCTACATGGCCTTCCATATAAAACTTCATATGGTGCCATTCCGAGACTGGTATGATAACTATTATTATAAGCAAATTCAACCATTCCCAGATGCTGCTCCCAATTACCACCCCAAACTAAACAACATGCTCGCAACATATCTTCAATTGTCTGAATAGTCCTTTTTGTCTGACCATCTGTCTGAGGGTGGTAAGCTGAACTATATCTTAACTCAGTGCCAACTACTCTTTGCAAGCTCCTCCAAAAACCAGAAGTAAACCTTGGATCCCTATCAAATACAATAGATTTTGGAATACCATGCAGTGGAACAATTCTATCAACATAAACCTTTGCTAATTTGTCCATTGTCCAAGACATACTTACCACCACCAACCTGCATACTTTGGTTAATCTGTCAACAAATACCCATATTCCATTATGTCCTGCTGCTGACCTCGGCAAACCTGCTACAAAGTCCATAGCAATATCATCCCATTTCCACTGTGGAATGGGTAATGGTTGCAATAAACCTCCAGGTTTCTGATGTTCTGCTTTGACTTGTTGACAAATTGCACATCTTGAAACAAACTCAACTATTTCCTTTTTCATATGAGGCCACCAGAAATACTTCTTCAGATCTTGGTACATTTTAGTACTACCTGGGTGAATAGTGTACCTGGATTTATGGGCCTCTTCTAACACCCTTTGCTTTACTTCTCTTTCTGCTGGCATGAATAACCTGCCTCTAAGCCTGACTACACAATTATCATCAATGGTAATGTAACGTCGCGTGCTTTTCGGATCCATGCGGATCATGTGTGTTGTGGTTGTGGCGGACGTTGTGAGGCCAGTGTGAGTCGGTTGCGTGGAATGCTTGGTGTGGATGTGTGGTTTGTCCAGGTGCAGCGTAGGGTTGGTCCGGAAATGGAATAGGACCTACTGCTGTTCTGTCTGAGTTGGCGGCCAGGGGTGGCCGTTTACTGGTAGGCGTCCAGATTGGTGGACGTTTACATCATGAGCTTAGCGGCAGTAGATGTGGATGTTTAGGCTGGCGGTTGATGTTGGCGACAAGGGGGTTGACGCCAACCTGTCAGTTCAACAGGTTATAGGCTCACCCGAGGGCTGTTCTCTCAGCTCACTCTCTTCCCCTCTTGCCCCAGCTTCGCACCCCAGAGTTTCTGAAGCTTCCAACAGGTGCCGAGGAGTAGTTGGATGATCGTAGAATGCGCGGCGTCACCGAATTGTGCGAGGAAACGTCGCGGCGTGGTGCAATTCGCGTGGGAACTCGCGGAGGGCTCGGCGTGAACCGGGGGATTGCAGGAGATTCTAACGCGTTCTGAGGTAGGGGACGAACCCTGGTAGCTCCGTAGAAACATTAAAACACATCATAACCACTTGAACCAGCATGATAATCTACGTTTGAATAGAGTTGCACCATGCGGGATAAATGGTGGTTTGAGTTATTTAATGTTCAGAGCATGTTTTAGTGGGTTGTATTGGGTTCTAGCATGCTAAAGGAATTGCATTTGCATGTTTTTCAGTAGTTAGAACAGTTAGAAAACCCGCAGGGCCGGATTAGGGTTTCTGCAGGGTTTATGGCCGGAGAACTTGGCGTCAACATCGCTTGCCGCCAAGGTCCTCAGCCAGGAGGTTAACGGCCAGGAACCTTGTCGTTGACTTCCAGTAAGCGGCAATCGATGTGGCCGCCTACTTCTATTTGAGCAGAAATGTCTAAGTACAATAATTATCGATAATGCATGTGTGTTAACACATGAGGTGCACTGAGTGCACTTGGTTTACGTGTTTAGCATACAAGGTATGCTATTAGTTGTTTACTTCGGTGACTGCGCGTTGTGTACGCGAGGCAGTTAGGTTCACGTGTAGTGGACCAGTGGTTACTTGTGGTTTACGTGAGGTTTCACGTGGTTTGTGTGTGACGTGCACGTGGTTCTGTGTACGTGGCAAGTAGTACGACGCCTACCGTGGTTACCTCTCCAGTTGGGTGCCCCAGGTTCTTTGTGAGCCAGGCTGTTAGCTCGGGGCTTTGTCCCGGTACTTGTGCTGTACCGTCGAGGTCTGTGTCGTCTGACCTGGACACCCTCACTCTTGTGTTAGAGTTGTACGTCCGGCTGAGGGAAAGACGACAGTGGGACAGTGACACTTGTGTTTGTTTTTAGTCACTTGTAGCGCGCTCGTAGTTGGGGGTACGGACACCAGTAGACGTACTGGACCCCAGCTAGTCCTTTTCCAGTGCCTCACTCTAGCGAGCCCAGGCCAGGGTCTCTGGAGGTGCCAGGCATGGGCCTGTGACCGTGTGGTCTGCAGGTTGTGGTGTTTAGTTGGTCTCCACAGTTGCTTGACTTTTTCACGTGGAGCGGCAGCTGGACCTTTCGTCCGTGGCTGCGAGACTGAGAGGTAGACCTGTGTTAGTTGTCCGAGTCAGTTTCTGGTGTCGCGAACCAGTTCACGTGGCTCGTGTTGGCTGTCTCTACTTTAGCTTGTACACATGTACTGGTTTGCCGTTTAATTATTACTGTTGTTTCTCGTAGTCGGCAGACGGTGAGTACTTTTACAGCTTTACTTACCTGCTTAGCTGTTATATTAATTGTTGGTGCTGTTTACTATTCGTACTCGTGGTGTTTGTTTCGCTCGGTTTTGGGGGAGTTCCCTACTGAGCCAGTGACTAGAGAGTCTCACCCCTACCCCCACAGGTGAGAGCGAGGAGGACGTCTCTCGTCCGACGTCTAGTTCCGGGCCGCGTCGTAGCGGTGCAGGGTCAGTACCTCCAGTAGAGTAGCTTCAACAGTGTAGTTTTGTAGTTGTTTACTTCCTTCAGTTGTACCTCGGGGTATGCCCCAGGCTCTTGTACTTCTTTTTAGTTTTTGTGAAAATTTGGCTATGTAAACTTGTGAAATATATATGAAATGTGGTGTGTTCCTTTATGTTTACACGGACTGTGGTTTGGTATCCCTTGCGAGGCTTCGGCCCGTTCGCGGGAGGCGGACTCAGATCAAGTACGTTATCGGTTTAACGGGCTTGACCGAGGCGATCCGTCATAGGTAACCTCATCCATTTTCACAATTTCATCTAAATTTACATCCACTCTTTGGGCCTCAACAATTTTCCAATACAGTGACGGCTCTACGACACTACTAGCTAATATTGCACGTCGCTGATTGCTTGGCACATACAGGGAATTCTTTGTTATTTCTCATACAACTTCCATTCCTTGATCATCATTTAGCTTAAATATGCTTTTCTGCTTAAGGCATCAGCCACCACATTGGCCTTACCTAGATGGTAAGCCAAACTAAAATCATAATCTTTTAAATATTCTACCTATCTACGTTGATGGAGATTCAAGTCTTTCTGGGAAAAGATATACTTTAAACTTTTATGATCTGTAAAAATCTCAAATCTCTCGCCATACAGATAATGCCTCCACATTTTCAAAGCAAATACAACTGCTGCCAATTCTAAATCATGGGTGGGATAATTCTCTTCTGCTGGTTTCAATTGCTTGGATGCATAAGCTATTACCTTGCCATGCTGCATTAGCACTGCGCCAAGTCCTCTTCTAGATGCATCTGTATATACAACAAAACCACCATTACCTGTCGGTAATGTCAACACAAGTGCTGCTGTAAGCCTCTTCTTTAATTCCATGAAACTTCTTTGACATTCACCAGACCATACAAATGGCACACCCTTTCTAGTTAATCTAGTCATGGGTGCCGCAATCCTAGAAAAATCTTGAATGAAACGCCTATAATAGCCTGCTAACCCCAAAAAGCTTCTAATCTCAGTAATTGTCTTAGGCATCTCCCATTTCATTACTGCTTCCACTTTACTTGGATCAACTGCTACTCCCTCAGCTGATATAACATGGCCCAAGAACTGAATCTCTTTTAGCCAAAATTCACACTTACTGAATTTGGCAAATAACTGATTATCTCTTAATAGCTGCAAAGCAAATCTCAAATGTGCTGCATGCTCTTCTTCAGATGCTGAATAAATCAGAATATCATCTATAAAGACCACAATAAATTGGTCTAAATACGGATGAAAAATTCTGTTCATCAGATCCATAAAAGTTGCGGGAGCATTGGTTAGCCCAAATGGCATAACCACAAACTCATAGTGACCATATCGGGTTCTAAATGCTGTTTTATCAATATCACTTTCTCTAATCCTCAATTGATGGTACCCTGACCTTAAATCAATTTTAGAAAATACCTTAGCTAATTGCAATTGATCAAACAGATCATCAATTCTAGGTAATGGGTACTTATTCTTTATGGTCACCTCATTCAATTTTCTGTAATCAATACACATTTTAAAACTTTCATCTTTCTTTCTTACAAACAACACTGGCACCCCCCAAGGAGAATGACTCGGCCTGATGAACCCTTTTTCCAGCAATTCTTCTAACTGCTTTTTCAATTCCTTAAGTTCTGCCGACGCCATTCGATATGGAGCTTTAGAAATTGGCATGGTGCCCGGCAACAACTCAATAGTAAAGTCCACTTCCCTGTGTGGAGCTAAACTCGGCAAATTATCTGGAAAAACATCTGCAAATTCCTTAACCACAGGAACTGCATCTATTGACTTACCAGCCTCAACCAAAGTCACAGAAGCTAAATAAGCTACACATCCCTCATTAACTAATTTTCTAGCTTTAATTGCAGAAATTATAAATTTAGAAGTATGAGAGGGCATACCTTGATATTCAAACACTACACCATTAGGGTGACAAAACTTGATTCTTTTCTTTCTGCAATCTAGCATAGCTCCATAAGCTTCTAACCAATCCATACCCAAGATGATATCATAATCAGACAACTGAAGAGCGTACAACCGGCCCGGCATTTGATTCCCTTGAACCACTACAGGAGCTTCATCTATGTAACACGAGGTGAGCATAAACTCACCCGAGGGAACCTCCACTACTAATTCACATGACTTCTCTTCCAGAAAATGAGCCATACAATCCAGAAATTCTTCGGAAATGAAAGAATGAGAAGCACCTAAATAAAAAAGAACTTTGGCTGAAAAATCATAAAGAGGTATTATACCTTCTATCATATTCGATGCCTCTGCCTGGGCACGGGTGATAGCCATAACCCAGCCTCTACCTCGCTGCTGCGGTACACCTCCGCCATGACTTGCTAATGACTGCTGGGGCTATTGCTGCTGCTGAACACCTCTACCATACCCATATTCTCTCGGATAAGGGTAGTTGTGGATCAAATGCCCTGGCGGATTAAAATTATAACACCTGTAACCTGGTGGAATAGTGGGCTGCCTAGCAGTACTCTGCTGCGATTCTTCTATCTCTGGCGTATAACCATGCCCCTGCTGAAACTACTGACGACCCCCACTTCCTCTTCCTTTACCCTTAAATACTTGCTTTAATTTCTGGCCCCATTTACCAAAACTTGATAATGAAGGTCCTACTGGAGCTTTTCCCTTACTAACTCCTGTTGCCTGCTGGGGTAGCCGAAAACTACTTGAACTTGACCTGCTTGCCTGATGAGCCCGAATAGACCTCTCAAGTGTAGCTGCTCTTTGGGCTGCCTCCTCAACTGTTCTACACATTAACAGTATCACTGCATTCTGAAACTCTTCTCTCAAACCCCGAATGAAATATTCAACCATCATAGCATTATCCGATACTACATAAGGTGCATATCGGCAAAGTGCCATAAACTGCATCTGATATTCTAAAACTGAGGTATTACCTTGCTGAAGTGTCCGGAATTGCTCTCTTTTTGCCTGCTGCACTTGAAGTGGAAAGAATGTATCATTGAATGCTTCGAGAAATTCCGGCCAGGTAATAACCTCCTCTGTCCTACCTGCAAAGGTGGTCTGCATTTTCAGACGCCACCACTGCTGCGCAAAACCTCTCAGCTGGTATGAGGCTAGCACAACTTTATCCGCTGATGGACACCTCATGGTCGTAAAGACCCTTTCAACCTCATGAATCCAGTGCTCTGCAGTATCTGGATTCGGCCCTCCTGTATAAGTGGGCGGCTGCAACCTAAAAAACTTTTCAACTTGCATCACTGGCTCTTCTGCTGCCATTACTGGTGGTGGTGGTACAGGTGCCACATAAGGTACCTCCACCCTTAGTGGTGGTGCAACAGGGGCCTCAAATACTCCAGCAACTGGTGGTACTGCTGCTGGGAGTACCGGTGCCTGCTGATCCATCCTCATCCGAATATTGGTGAGACTCACCCAAATCTTCTCAATCATACGCTGAGTGGACTCCTCAGGGTCTTCTCCTCCACCACCCCAGTCTCTTCTATCAGCCATTCCAATTTCCTACATAAATAACATAACAATCACGAATAAAACTGATCATTACAAAACCAGAGTCAGCTTCTAGCAATGTATAAATGCAGAAATGAGGCTATGTAATTTCCCAGTTCCTTTATATTTACACGGACCTCGATCTGATACCAACTGTGACGGAACGCCTCGTTCAAGCCCGTTAAACCGATAACAAACTTGATCCGAGTCCGCCTCCTGCGAACGGGTCGTAGCCTCGCAAGAGATACTACACACGAGTCCGTGAAAACAGAAAAGAACACACTTAATTTTATATATGATTCACCATATCATATGAAATGTACAAGATTTACATAGCCAAATTTCAACAAAAGTACAAGAGCCTGGGGCATACCTCGAGGTGAACTAGTACAACTGAAGAAAGAAACTACACTGCTATGGAAGCTACACTGCTGGAGGCGTTGGCCCAACACCGCTACGGCGCAGCCCTGAACTGGAAGACGGTAACGAAACCTCCTCCTCGCCCTCGCTTGTGGGGAGTACGGGTGAGCCTCACTAGTCACTGGCTCAGTAGGGAACTCCCCCAACTCGAGCAAACCAAACACAAGTACGGAAGCAATAAACTATACTAGCAATTTATAGCATAACCACGTAGGTTATTAAAACAATAAAGATACTTACCATTTTCCGACTATATTAAACAAAGTAATTAAATAAACGGCAAATCTCAAGTATGTGTACGAGCTAAAGTAGAGACCACCACACTCGAGCAACGTAGACTGCTTCGCGAAACAGACTCGGACAAACAAACACAGGTCTACCTCTCAGTCTCGCAGCCACGGACGAAAGGTCCAGCTGCCGCTCCACGTGGAAAAGTCAAACAACTGTGGAGACCAACTAAACACCACTCCTGCAGGTACACAACCGCAGGCCCATGCCTGGCACCTCTATGGTCTCTGGCTGGAGCACTCTAGAGTGAGGCACTGGAAAGGACTAGCTGGGGACCAGTGTCGACTATCGATGTCCGTACCCCCAACTAAGAGCGTGCTACAAGTGACTAAAAATAAACTCAAGAGTCACTGTCCCACTGTCGTCTTTCCCTCAGCCAGACGTACAACTCAAAACAAAGGAGTGAGGGTGTCTAGGACAGACAACACAGACCTCAACGATACCACACAAGTACCGAGACTAGCCCCTAGCTAACAGCCTAGCTCACAGAGAACCTGGGGCACCCAACTGAAGAGGTAACCACGGTAGGCATCTACTACCTGACACGCACACAGAAACCACATGAAACCTCACATAAACCTCGTGTACTGACAGTTCACAACACGTAAACACAACCTGCCTCATGTGAACACTATGTCCACAGGCAAACTACTAGCTGGCTACTTAACCTGTGAGCTAACCTTGAAAACCACGTGCATTCCAGCGCGCCACAAGTGCCAATGCACTGCTTGTTATCACCGAGCACTCTGATAACGATAATCAAATAGTCACATACATAAAACATGCACAAACAGGGCCTCTTGGGCCAAGTCGCGACACCCCATTGGGTCGCCTTCAGAAGGCGTCACCACGACATGTCTCCTTCAGCACATTAACGCGACCTATTAACCTGTCGCCTCCTAATCCTTAACGTGACACATCGCTGTGTCGTGTTCAAGATGTGACCTAGGGACCCATCGCGTTAGCAGGAGGGAACCCTAATCCGGGCTCTCTCCATGAAAGCCTATTCTACACTTTACAAACCACCCTTAATTCGTTATTTCCATGCTTTTGTGAATACCTAAGCATGCTATCTATTGTTAGAAACACATTAAACTGATTAGAACCCTATCCCATGCGAATTACACCCCGAAATCAGGAAGAGTTCACCTACCTTTACGAAGAACGCGTTATGCAGCGATCTCCCGGCGTTTCCCCTACTTCTCCCGGACTCCCTGCAGCGAGGTCACACCGAAGATGCCAAATCCCACGCAAAATCGCCAGATCCCCCCCCCCCTAGCCGAGCAGAACCTTGGTGCGTTCTGCTTGGCTGGGGTTATTTAAAAACCTGCAGCGGTTCGGAATGCAACGCATCGTGGTGTCGTGATCAAGTCGCGACAGACCTGAGCGTCGCCTTCCCAACGCCCGCTGCCCTGGGCGCTACACGTGGCGCACATGCAGATGCTCACCACACCAAGGCGGACACATGAACGCGATGGCCAACTCTGTCGCCTTCAGAACTTGACACTCAACCCTGTCGCGATGACAGGTTGAGGATCCTGAGGTACTGCAGGCCCAAACGCCGGTCCAGTAAACCCCATAAATGTTGGGTTAAGTGTGTTTTGGAATTTCCTAAAGTTGTATTTTAATGATAACCAATGAACATCACTCATACTTTGATTTTAATGATGACATATTATGATTTTGATGATGATATGTTGAACATGTTATACATTCTATACATATCACAATAATGCTTAAACAACATGTTCTTGATGTTTAATATCTCATATTTTAATGATAATATCTTGTATTAATGATTTATGTGTTAAATTTGCAGGTGTATACAGATTTTGTCATGGTAGTGTCGACACACCCACTACTGGTGTCGACACAGGGCTTCAAACCCTAAGGCAAAATGATGAAGAAAAGGTCAAGTGTGTTGACACAGCCTCAAGTGGTGTCGACACCAGTCCCAGTTCCCAGAGAACCCAGTTGAGAGGTCTTTACTGTGTGTCGACACTGCCTCAAATGGTGTCGACACTAGATCCAGTTCCCAGAAGACCTATTTGTCAGTTCTGGACAGTGTGTCGACACAGTCTGAAGTAGTGTCGACACTAGTGACTCTTCCCAGAGAACCAATTCTGCCAGTTTGGGACAGTGTGTCGACACACTCCTTGGATAGGTTGACACACTTCGGCTGAAACTCAAAAATCGGGAATTGATCTGGACACGTGGCCGCTTGGGGTTCAAGGGGATCTACCTAGGTTATTATGCCCACGTACCCTAAGGCTCTTTATGGGCTTATGGGACTATAAATACCCATGTCTTTGGCACTCAAAAGCATCCCACGCAAGACAAGAGCCAAGAGTATTTTGCAAGAAGGGAAGAAGAGCGGGAAAGAAGTATCTGCATCCAGAGGAGCAGAGCAGCGCCGCCAAGGGGAGAAGAAGGAGAAGAAGAAGAAGGAGAAGAAGAGGAGGAGCTCGAGATTGCAGGAGTGCTGGTCCAAAAGGAGATCCAGCCAAGTTTGTATCTGGTTAGGGTGTCAATTTCTCTGGGGAATCTGTGTATGTGTTCTACACAGATCTCCCAATTCTATTTGTCTCTACCATTTCTATTGTATTGAGATAGATCGTGCTAGAGGATCTATTCTCTAAGTGTGCTTGGTCTAGCAGAACTTGGATCTATTGTGGTCCAGAGGTTTGAGTACTTTGTACTCTGTTTTGGAGCCCCAGTGCTCTGAGTTGGAGCCGTTGTGCTCTAGTGCTTGAGCCATGGTGCTCAAGGGCTTGTGAATTTGCTGAATTCACAAGTGGTCTTTGGAGTAGGTCATTGTGCCTATCTCCTGGGTTTCTTTGAGTTGTTGAACTCAAAGAGGTTAGAGTCGTCGTGCTCTAGTTTGTACTGCACTTGTGCTAGTGGTTCCTCCGTTGTGAGGAGTTGGATGTAGGAGACACAAGTTGTGTTCTCCGAACCACCTTAAAATCTTCAGTGCACTGTGGTTTGATGTGTGGTTTGCTGTTCTTATTCACTATACTCACACACCACATTTGGATCTGATCGAATTGTGTGTTTCACTTATTTTAATTCCGCTGCTATACACACAATTTCTTAGTTCATTTACCAAAGTCACCTATCTGATCCCCTACAAGAAACACACCCACACACGACACACAAGCCACATTGGCCTCACATTGGCCACCACAAGAACTAAACACACGATCCACGAGGATCTGATAAATGCGTGACGTTACAATAAAGGTCTGATCCGACCTCGAGAATTGACATGCTTTCAGTGGTCATAGAGATCTGATCTAACCTTGAGAATTGACCTGCTTTCAGTGGTCGATCATAGAGGTCTAATCCGACCTCGAGAATTGACCTGCTTTTAGTGGTCATAGAGATCTGATCCGACCTCAAGAATTGACCTACTTTCAGTGGTCATAGTGGTCTGATCCGACCTTGAGAATTGACATGCTTTTAGTGGTCATAGATGTCTAATCTGACCTCAAGAATTGATCTACTTATGGTGGTCATAGAGGTCAGATCCGACCTCGAGAATTGACAAGCTTGGGGGCCACCTCGATGAGGTCGCCCCGACACGAAGAATATGAGGTCGCTTTGGCATTCGTAAAGATTGATTGATGACCGACATAGAGGCTATGAGATGTTGTAGACCTGTAGCTCAAGATGGCCACGTAGAGGCTAGAAGGTAGTGTGGAACTGTAGCACCAGATGGCCGATGCGGAGGCTACGAGGTGGTGCAAACCTATAGCTTCAGTTAACGTGTGATGAGTTGACTTGTAGTCTAGTGGATGACCACAAGTCGCTTTATAGATTCATTTTGGGGTTGACAACGAATCGCTTAATTACATCGTCTTGTGATTGATACAGAATTAAGGAGGTCCATACCATGTGGTTGAGGACCTCAGTTTTGGGACTTGCCAATTATTAAACCTCAATAGGTCGGCGATTTGGATAAATGCCAAGCACTTGCTAGGGCATTTATTATTTCAAGGCTATTTACATTGTGTGAATTAATTGTTGATGAAGTGTTGGGAATCGATAAGTCGCTTTATAGCATCATCATCTATTGATATCGTATAGGCCTCGGTGTTTTGCCACGAAGTTGTCTCGGCACATGGTATGAAGTGACGGTGTAGGTAGTGCGAGGTGGTCACTTTGGCACTCTCGGCTGCTCTGACCATGAAAGCGGACGAACACTCAACTCATCGAGCACACAAGAGGTCACTTCGGCACTCATGGGGAACGTGGATGTCAGTTCTCTAGACGAGGTCGCTTCGACACTCGTTAGGGACAAATGTAACATCTAACATGTAGTGAGTGTGAAGAAGACGAGGTCGCTTCGGCACTCATGAATAACGTGAAGGTCGTAGTTCGTTGGACGAGGTCACTTCGCCACTCGTCAAGAACGTAGATACGATGTCCGACGCATGATAGCATGTAGAAGATGAGGTCACCTGGGCACTCGCAAAGAAGTCAGTTGACCAACGTCAAGCCTCATGGCCAACGTGATGGTCTGACGTGAGGCTTGATAGCCGATGTTTGAAGGTGACGAGTCACTTTATAGCATCTTCCCCATCGAATAATTAGATGAGGGTCACCACCCGACACGATTAACGTCGTAAAGTCGTCAGCTCAATTCTGTGAGACTAGACAGATTCTGACAATATGAGTAAACAAATGAGTGGTTAGGTTGTCTCGTCCTGACCTCCTTGGTCAAAGAAGAATAACCATGTTGCCTTCTCGAGAGGCTTGTCACCAAGGTCGACGAGGTCAGTACGTCACTCGATCTGTGGATTGCTTGTTTCGTATCGACTAATAATTTTAGACGTTGGGCTAGCCATTATATGGGTTTGGCCACGTCAGAATAAGTTAGCGATGGCGTTGTGCTAAGTTCTTGGCTATCTAGAACTAAATCTCATCAAGGGCAAGTTCTCGAAGAGCACCGACGACCCGAATGCATGAGAATTGTCTCAATTGGAAAGAAAGTTTGCAATTGATGAAGAAAAGAGTTGTATTGATAAACGAGAAGATACAAAAGGCCTTGGCATAGCTCCAAGGAATGAAGAAGGGTACATTTTTTGACCGTTAGCTCGGGCACCTAAGCTACGACGATGACGTCTGTGCCAACCTGAGTCTCCTCAGTGTCAGGTGCAACAGGTGTGTCGGCAATGGCAACTTCAACAGTTGCCTCGAGGCCCTCTTCTATGGCAGCAGCCAGTGCGTCGTCAATGGCCCCCCGCGATGTCCTCGTCCTTGATGTCGACATTAGCAACATCCTCATCCTCAGTGTCATCCACCAATCCCGACAGCTCGTATTTGGGATGGAGGTCTCGGAGGTGCCCGAGGCAAAAGTCGTATCCTGCCTAGAAGAGTTTTTCGATCTCTTCATTGAGCACCTTGGACTCGTGGTACTCAGCGATGGCCTTGGCATGCTCTTCTTCGGCCAGCTTCGTGTTCTGGGCCTTCGTCGCTGTGTGTGCCTCCCTATCGACACGAAGGGACTCCGTGAGCTCCTTAGCTAACAGCTCCAGCCAAGCGGCGTTCCCCTCAGCATTCTTCGCCTGCTATTGCTCCTCGTCAAGGAGCTTTTCGGCCTCCTCGACTGTCTTCTTGATGGATTTGGCCTTCTTCTCGGCCTCGATCACTCATCTCGCGATGTTGTTTTAGGTCGTCTCGACCTTGAGAAGAAAGGTCTCGACCAATGCTAGCTGATCCTGCATGGTCTAGTCTAGGTTTTCGATGACCTCACTAGCCTTTCGGCCCGAGGTGTTGGCCTTTGCTCCAGCTGGGAACGTCCGACGACCCCATTCGGTGGTGGTGAGACCCTCCACCAGCTGCGCTGATTGCAGTAATTGGAAGGAGCCCAAGATTGGCACGTCTTGGAGGTCGGTAGACCGTGGCACGACCGGTTGTTCCCGAGGTCGCTCGGAAGACCTCGTCGGTTGGGTCTCCAACAAACTGCATTCTGTGTGGTAGCTGGAAGAGTGATGTCATCGTCAGTCTGCTCCTTCCTCGGTCGCTTCAGTGGCTTTGTGGCGCTTTTCTTGCCCCCATGGGACAAGAACCTCTAAGCGGCCATCTTGGCAAGGAAAGCTTCCTTTTGCTTAGCACTGTCCGGAGTTGCTGATGACTTGCCCTGGTCGGTCATTGCTACAAGAGAAGAAAGTCAGTCAGTTCTTGGAAGTCATCAACAGCGGCCAAAGGGAAGCATCAATGAGGAAGTCAGACCTCAGTTGGCCTTGGCAATCAACTTGAATAGCTCATCGGATGGTTGGTATAGGTCGGGGGGCTCCACCGCTTGTAGGGAATTAAATTTTGCGATCTCGGATGCAACAAGGGTTAGAGGTCGGAAGGCTTTGTCGCAGATGTTCACTACCGACCATGTGGTCGAAAATGTCATCTGGTCGGGGCAGTGAACGAAAATGAAGTTCCTCCTCTAGTTTTGGACAGAGGAAGGCATTCAGCTAAGGATCTACCGACCTGACCAAGCTGCGAAATACAACCAGTCCCCAAAGGCTTTCACGGAGAAGCAGTAGAAGAAAAAGCGTGTGGTAGGAAGGACCTCGACCAAGGCATAGACTACTAGGAAGCCGACAACCGACCTATAAAAGTTGGGAGTCAGCTGCAAAGGAACGACCCCTAGCCTTAGAAGAAGAAGAATGATAAAGAGATGCAGAGGGAACCGAAGGCCTACTCGGATGGCCTCGGAGTAGATGCAAACTCCACCCTCCATGGTGTAGTGGGCTCGGAGTCGCTTCGGAAGAATACAAAACAGAGCCCTTGGGAAAGTTGAGACCAAGATGGGTTTTCATCTAGTGGAAGGTCTCGTCGTCGGTGTCATACTACTCGTCAGTTGGCTTGCTGACACAACCCCGAGGTGTAGGAAGAAGGCTTCCTAGGTACATAAGACCCAGGACCGACCTCCAGAGCAGAAGACTCCGCGGTGGGCTTTGAATCATGAATGCCGAGCCGAGAAGCCTTTGGAAGGGACGTCCTTGTCTCGGAAGGACAAGGAGGTGAGGTCACTTCGGACAACGCTGAAGCGAAGAAGTTCTCAGAAGGATAACCTCCAGATGAGGAATCCTGTGATGGAACGTCTCGTTCAATCCCGTTAAACCATTAACAAGCTTTACCCGAGTCCGTCTCCCGCGAATGGGCCGAAGCCTCGCAAGGGATATCATACACACGTCCATGAAAACATAAAGGAACACACCAATATGTATATATATATATATATATATATAGAGTAGTGAAAAAAAAAACAGACGTTGCGCACGCCTGTGACGTGCGCAACGCAGGGCGCCGCTGGATGCCCATCTAGTGGCGCCCGATGGGGTGCGGCGGGGCCGCACCGCCGCACCCCATCACTACTCTATATATATATATATATATATATATATATATATATATAATTCACAAGTTTACATAGCCATATTTCACAAGAGGGTAAAGAAGTACAAGAGCCTGGGGCATACCCTGAGGTACAACAGAATGAAAAGTAACTAACTACACTGCTGGAGGTGCTGGTCCAACACCGCTGCGACGTGTCTCTGAATTGGACGACGGTAACGAAACGTCCTCCTCGCCCTCACCTGTGGGGGGTAGGGGTGATCCTCTCTAGTCACTGGCTCAGTAGGGAACTCCCCCAACACCGAGCAAACCAAAACACAGGTACGGAAGCAATAAACTGCGCTAGAAATTTATAGAACAACTAAGCAGGATATTAAATATGGCGGAACGCCTCGGCCAAGCCCGTTAAATCAATAACGTACTTGATCTGAGTCCGCCTCCCGCGAATGGGCCGAAGCCTCGCAAGGGATACCAAACCACAGTCCGTGTAAACATAAAGGAACACACCACATTTTATATATATTTCACAAGTTACATAGCCATATTTCCATAGAACTGAAAGAAAGTACAAGAGCCTGAGGCATACCCCGAGGTACAACTGAAGAAAATAAACAACTAATTACACTACACTGCTGGAGCTGCTACTACACAGCTGGAGGTACCGACCCTGCACCGCTACGACGCGGCTCTGAACTGGACGACGGTCGTGAAACGTCCTCCTCGCTCTCACCTGTTGGGGTAAGGGTGAGCCTTGCTAGTCACTGGCTCAGTAGGGAACTCCCCCAAAACCGAGCAAACCAAAACCACAGGTACAAAGCAATAAACAGTACCAACAATTTATAAAATAGCTAAGCAAGATATAAAAGCTGTAAAAGTACTCACCATCTGCCGACTACGAAAAACAAATGTAATAATTAAACGGAAAACCAGTACAGGTGTACAAGCTAAAGTAGAGACAGCCAAACACGAGCCACGTGAACTGGTTCGCGACACCAGAAACTGACTCGGACAAGCTAACACAGGTCCACCTCTCAGTCTCGCAGCCACGGACGAAAGGTCCAGCTGCCGCTCCACGTGAAAAGGTCAAGCAACTGTGGAGACCAACTAAACACCACCACCTGCGGACCACACGGTCACAGTCCCATGCCTGGCACCTCCAGAGACCCTGGCCCGGGCTCGCTAGAGTGAGGCACTGGAAAAGGACTAGCTGGGGACCAGTGTCGACTACTGGTGTCCGTACCCCCAACTATGAGCGCGCTACAAGTGACTAAAGACAAACACAAGTGTCACTGTCCCACTGTCGTCTTTCCCTTAGCCGGACGTACAACTCAAACACAGGAGTGAGGGTGTCCAGGTCAGACGACACAGACCTCGACGGTACAACACAAGTACCGGGACAAAGCCCCGAGCTAACAGCCTGGCTCACAAAGAACCTGGGGCACCCAACTGGAGAGGTAACCACGGTAGGCGTCGTACTACTCGCCACGTACACAAAACCACGTGCACGTCACACACAAACCACGTGAAACCTCACGTAAACCACAAGTAACAACGGTCCACTACACGTGAACCCAACTGGACTCGCGTGAACAACGCGCAGCCACGAAAGTAAGTAACTCACTGCATACCCCGTATGCTAAATACAGAAACTTTGTGCACTCAGTGCACCACAGGTGCCAACTCACCATTTATTATCGGCAAATACCATAAATAGTCATTCCTGCTTATACACTAGTTGGCGGCAACATCGACTGCCGCTTATAAGAAGTAAAAGGCAATGACTCTGGCCATTTATATCCTGGCTGATGAACCTGGTGTCAATCGATCTTGACGCCAAGATCTTCAGCCTCTATCCCTGCAGAAACCCTAAACCGATTCTACAGGTTTTACAACCGTTAAAACAACGGTAAAACATACAGAAACAGTTCCTCTAGCATGCATGAATCCTAAACAATCCAATACAGCATGCTTTACGGATTGAATTCATCAAACCACCCATTAACCCCGCATGGTGCAACTTAATCCGAAAATGCATTAAACATGCTGATTCAGGTGGTTACGTCGTGTTTTAATGTTTCTACGGAGCTAACAGGGTTCGTCCCCTACCTCAGAACACGCTTAAACCTCCCGAAATCTCCCGGTTCACACCGAACCCTCCGCAAGCTCCCACGGGAATTGCACCATGCCACGACGTTTCCTCACACAATTTGGCAACGCCACACGTCCCATGATCCTCCAACCACTCTGCTGTACCTGTTGGAAGCTTTAGGGACACGAGGGCATGAAGCTAGGGCAAGGGGAAGAGAGGAATAGGTGGGAAACCTGCTCTCGGGTGACCCTATAACCTGCAAAATTCACAGGTTGGCGTCAACCCCTCTGCCGCCTAGGGCAACCACCACCCTCAACGTCCACATCTAATGCTGCCAAGATCATGAAGTCAACAACACCTTACCTGGACGCCAACAAGTCAACGACCATCCCTGGCCGCCAACTCCAACCCAACTGCAGCAGGTCCTATTTCATTTCAGGACCAAACCTGCACCTCACCTGAACAAACCACACATCCACACCATACATTCCACACAACCAACTCACATTGGCCTCACAACGGCCATCACAACCATTACACACATGATCCGCATGGATCCGAAAAGCACGCGACGTTACATTACTATCATCTAAAAAGAAAATTTCGACCTCGAAATTCATAACACAATTCAAAGTTAAACAACTTAAACATACACACCTTTACAAGCACTATCATCTAAAAAGAAAATACAAAGACTTATTCAAACAGATAGGGATACCCTTTAGCCATTTCCTCGGCTAACTCCCAGGTATCCTCACCACCCAACCTATTTTCCCATCTCACTTTAACTAGCTCAATTTCTTTATTTCTCAATTTCTTTATCTTTCGATCAGTGATCTGCACCGGATACTCTGGCATAGTCATATCCGGTCTCAGGTCACCACCTTGATATCTGATTATTTGAGCTGGATCTTCAATGCACTTTCTTAACATAGAGACATGAAATATATCATGAACATCCGCAAAATCTGCTGGCAAATCCAGCCTATAAGCTCTCCCCAATCCTTTCTAACACTTGAAAAGGTCCCACATACCTTGGACTCAACTTTCCAGTCTTGCCAAACCTCATAATACCTTTACTCGGGGAAACTCTCAAGAAAACAAAATCTCCCACTTCAAACTGAAGTGGTCTCCTCCGAACATCTGCATAACTCTTTTGCCTGCTTTGAGCTGCCTGCAATTTTCTTTAATAAGCTTCACTACTCTGTGGTTTTGAATCAATTCAGGACCCACTAATTGCCTTTCTCCCACTTCATGCCAGTTCAATGGGGTTCTACATGGCCTTCCATATAAAGCTTCATACGGTGCCATCCCAAGACTGGTATGATAACTATTATTATAGGCAAACTCAACCATTCCCAAATGATGCTCCCAGTTACCTCCCCAAACTAAACAACAAGCCCGTAACATATCTTCAATTGTCAGGATAGTCCGCTCTGTCTGACCATCTGTCTGGGGATGATAAGCGGAGCTATATCTTAGCTCAGTACCAATTACTCTTTGCAGACCTCCAAAAACCAGAAGTAAATCTTGGATCTCTATCAGACACAATAGTCTTCGGAATACCATGCAGTGGAACAATTCCTTCAACATAAATATTTGCCAATCTGTCCATTGTTCAAGACATACTCACTGCCACTAATCTGCACACCTTGGTTAGTCTGTCAACAAACACCCATATTCCATTATGCCCGGAACTCGACTTGGTAAACCTGCCACAAAGTCCATAGCAATATCATCCCACTTCCACTGTGGAATGGGTAACGGTTGCAATAGACCTCCAGGCTTTGATGCTCTGCTTTAATCTGCTGACAGATAGCACACCTTGCAACAAATTCGCTATTTCTTTCTTCATATGAGGCCACCAGAAATGCTTTCTTAAATCATGGTACATTTTAGTACTACCCGGATGGATAGTGTACCGAGATTTATGAGCCTCTTCCAATACTCGCTGCTTAACCTCTCTTTCTGCAGGAACAAACAACTGCCCCTGAGCCTGACCACACAATTATCATCAATGGTAACTCCTTCCATTTTCACAATTTCAGCTAAACTTGCATCTGCTCTCTGAGCCTCAATAATCTGCCAATATAAAGACGGCTCTACAGCACTAGCAGCTAGTATTGCCCGTCGCTGACTACTGGGCACATACAAGGAGTTTTCCACTACTTCTTCATACAGCTTCCATTCTTTAATCATCATCAGATTCATATATGCCTTTCTGCTCAAGGCATCTGCTACAACATTGGCCTTACCCGGATGGTAAGCCAAACTGAAATCATAATCCTTTAAATATTCAATCCATCTGCGCTGGCGAAGGTTCAAATCTTTCTGCGAGAAAATATACTTCAAACTTTTATGATCTGTAAAGATCTCAAATCTCTCGCCATACAGATAATGCCTCCACATTTTCAAGGCAAACACAACTGCTGCCAATTCCAAATCATGAGTGGGGTAATTCTCCTCTGCTGGCTTCAATTGCCTGGACGCATAAGCTATCACTTTGCCATGCTGCATAAGCACTGCGCCAAGTCCTCTCCTTGAAGCATCAGTATACAACACAAAACCACCACTCCCTGCCGGTAATGTCAATATAGGTGCTGATGTAAGTCTTTTCTTCAATTCCATAAAACTTTTCTGACATTCACCGGACCACACAAATGGCACCCCTTTCCTGGTCAATTTAGTCATAGGTGCTGCAATCTTAGAAAAATCTTGAATAAAGCGCCTATAATAACCTGCCAATCCCAGAAAACTTCTAATCTCGGTTATTGTCTTAGGCACTCCCCATCTCATCACTGCTTCCTGCTTCCACTTTACTTGGGTCCACTGCTACTCCTTTAGCTGAATAACATGACCCAAAAACTGAATTTCTTTCAACCAAAATTCACACTTATTGAATTTGGCAAACAACTGGTTATCTCTTAACAACTGCAGAGTAAACCTCAAATGAGCTGCATGCTCCTCTTCAGATGCTGAATAAATTAGAATATCATCAATAAAGACCACAATGAATTGGTCTAAATATGGATGAAAAATTCTATTCATCAGATCCATAAAACCTGCAGGAGCATTAGTCAACCCAAATGGCATAACCACAAACTCATAGTGACCATATCTGGTTCTGAAAGCTGTCTTATCTATATCCTCCTCTTTGATTCTCAACTGATGGTACCCGGACCTCAAATCAATTTTAGAAAATACCTTTGCTGATTGCAACTGATCAAACAGATCATCTATCCTCGGCAACGGGTACTTATTCTTAATGGTCACATCATTCAACTTTCTATAATCAATACACATCCGAAAACTTCCATCTTTCTTTTTCACAAATAAAACCGGCGCTCCCCACGGGGAATGACTCGGTCTAATAAACCCTTTCTGCAACAATTCTTCTAACTGCTTTTTCAATTCTTTAGTTCTGCTGGTGCCATCCGATATGGAGCTTTAGAAATCGGCATGGTACCTGGCAGCAACTCAATGGTAAAGTCCACCTCTCTATGTGGAGCTAAACCAGGCAAATCCTCAGGAAAAACATCAGCAAATTCCCTAACCACGGAACTGCTTCCACTGGCTGACTAGCTTCTACCAGACTTACCGAGGCTAAATAAGCCACACATCCAGCATTTATCAACTTTCTAGCTTTAATTGCAGAAATTAGAAACTTAGAGGTATAAAAAGGCATACCTTGATATTCAAATACTGCACCATTAGGATGACAAAACCTGATCCTTTTCTTTCTGCAATCTAACATTGCTCCATACATCTCAAGCCAATCCATACCCAAAATAATATCATAATCTGACAACTGCAGGGCATACAACCGACCCGGCATCTGGTTCCCTTCAATCATAACAGGAGCTTCATCTATATAGCTTGAAGTGAGTAGGAACTCACCCGAAGGAACCTCCACTACTAACTCACAAGACTTCTCCTCTAAAGGATGAGCTATACAATCCAGAAATTCTTCGGAAATGAAAGAATGAGAGGCACCCGAATCAAATAAGACTCTTGCTGAGTAATTATAAAGAGGTAAGTACCTTCTATCATATTCGATGCCTCCGCCTGGGCTCGGGTGATAGCCATAACCCGGCCTCTTCCTCGCTGCTGCGGTACTCCTCTGCCACGACCTGCCTGTGGCTGCTGAAACTGCTGAGGCTGCTGCTGCTGCACACCTCTTCCATACCCATATTCTCTCGGATAGGGACAATTGCGGATCAAATGCCCCGGCTGATTACAATTATAACATCTATATCCTGGTGGAGTAATAGGCTGCCTGGCAGTACTCTGCTGCGACTCCTCCACCTCAGGCCTACCTCGGCCTTGCTGAAACTGCTGACGACCTCCCCATCCTCTTCCTTTGCCTTTAAATGCTTGCTTTAATTTCTGACCCCATTTTCCAAAGCCTGATGAAGAAGGTCCTGCTGGTGCCTTACCCTTGCTTGCACCCACTGACTGCTGCGGTAGCCGAAAACTACCTGAGCCTGACTCGCCCACCTGACGAGTCCGAATAGACCTCTCCAATGTAGCTGCTCTCTAGGGCTGCTTCTTCCACTGTCTTACACATGAGAGGTACTATTGCATCCTGCAACTCCACTCTCAAACCTCTAATAAAATACTCAACCATCATATTATTATCTGAAACTACATAAGGCGCATAACGGCTAAGTGCCATAAACCTCATCTGGTACTCTAAAACTGAAGAGTTACCTTGCTGGAGCGTCCGAAACTACTCTCTTTTTACTTGCTGTACTTGAATCGGAAAGAATGTATCATTAAATACATCGAGAAATTCTGACCAAGTGATGGCCTCCTCTGTCCTGCCTCCAAAGGTGGTCTGTATCTTCAGTCGCCACCATTCTAATGCAAAACCTCTCAATTGATAAGCAACTAACACAACTCTATCTGCTGCCAGACATCTCATAGTTGCAAAAACTCTTTCGATCTCATGAACCCAGTGCTCTGCTGTATCTGGATTCGGCCCTCCTGAATAAGTAGGTGGCTGCAATCTCAGAAACTTTTCAACCTGCATCCCTGGTTCCTCTGCTAATAACACTGGTGGTGGTGGTGGCACAGGTGCTACAAAAGGCACCTCTACTCTTGGCAGGACTGGAGCAACAGGTACAGTCTCTCCATCCCTAGGTGGCACTGCAACCGGTGGTACCGGCGCCTGCTGATCCATCCTCTCCCGAATATCCGTGAGGCTTTCCCAGATTCTTTCTATCATACGCTGAGTACTTTCCTCCGGATCATCTCCTCCACCACCCCAATCTCTTCTATCAGCCATTCCAGAAATTTCTACATAAACAAAACATCAGACAAAAATCAAAACAACAAATTATCAGAAACCAGGGTCCCTACCAGCAGTGTACAAAGATCGAAATAAGGCTATGTATCTTTCTAGTTCCCTTATATTAACACGGAACTTGCTCTGATACCAACTGTGGCAGAATGCCTCGGCCAAGCCCGTTAAACCAATAACGTACTTGATCCGAGTCTGCCTCCCGCGAACGGGCCGAAGCCTCGCAAGGGATACCAACCACAGTCCGTGTAAACATAAAGGAACACACCACATTTTATATATATTTCACAAGTTACATAGCCATATTTCCACAAAACTGAAAGAAAGTACAAGAGCCTGGGGCATACCCCGAGGTACAACTGAAGAAAATAAACAACTAACTACACTACACTGCTGGAGCTGCTACTACACAGCTGGAGGTACCGACCCTGCACCGCTACGGCGCGGCTCTGAACTGGACGACGGTCGTGAAACGTCCTCCTCGCTCTCACCTGTGGGGGTAGGGGTGAGCCTCTCTAGTCACTGGCTCAGTAGGGAACTCCCCCAAAACCGAGCAAACCAAAAACCACAGGTACAAAGCAATAAACAGTACCAACAATTTATAAAACAGCTAAGTCGGATATAAAAGCTGTAAAAGTACTCACCGTCTGTCGACTACGAAAAACAACTGTAATAATTAAACGACAAACCAGTACAGGTGTACAAGCTAAAGTAGAGACAGCCAAACACGAGCCACGTGAACTGGTTCGCGACACCAGAAACTGACTCGGACAAGCTAACACAAGTCCACCTCTCAGTCTCGCAGCCACGGACGAAAGGTCCAGCTGCCGCTCCACGTGAAAAGGTCAAGCAACTGTGGAGACCAACTAAACACCACCACCTGCGGACCACACGGTCACAGGCCCATGCCTGGCACCTCTAGAGACCCTGGCCCGGGCTTGCTAGAGTGAGGCACTGGAAAAGGACTAGCTGGGGACCAGTGTCGACTACTGGTGTCCGTACCCCCAACTACGAGCGCGCTACAAGTGACTAAAGACAAACACAAGTGTCACTGTCCCACTGTCGTCTTTCCCTCAGCCGGACGTACAACTCAAACACAGGAGTGAGGGTGTCGAGGTCAGACGACACAGACCTCGACGGTACAACACAAGTATCGGAACAAAGCCCCGAGCTAACAGCCTGGCTCACGAAGAACCTGGGGCACCCAACTGGAGAGGTAACCACGGTAGGCATCGTAGTACTCTCCACGTACACAAAACCACGTGCACGTCACACACAAACCACGTGAAACCTCACGTAAACCACAAGTAACAACGGTCCACTACACGTGAACCCAACTGGACTCGCGTGAATAACGCGCAGCCACGAAAGTAAGTAACTCACTGCATACCCCGTATGCTAAATACAAAAACTTTGTGCACTCAGTGCACCACAGGTGCCAACGCACCATTTATTATCGGTAAATACCATAAATAGTCATTCCTGCTTATACACTAGTTGGCGGCAACATCGACTGCCGCTTATAAGAAGTAAACGGCAATGACTCTGGCCGTTTATATCCTGGCTGATGAACCTGGCGTCAATTGATCTTGACGCCAAGATCTTCAGCCTCTATCCCTGCAGAAACCCTAAACCGATTCTACAGGTTTTACAACCATTAAAACAATGGTAAAACATACAGAAACAGTTCCTCTAGCATGCATGAATCCTAAACAATCCAATACAGCATGCTTTACTGATTGAATTCATCAAACCACCAATTAACCCCGCATGGTGCAACTTAATCCGAAAATGCATTAAACATGTTGATTCAGGTGGTTACGTCGTGTTTAATGTTTCTACGGAGCTAACAGGGTTCGTCCCCTACCTCAGAACACGCTTAAACCTCCCGAAATCTCCCGGTTCACACTGAACCCTCCGCGAGCTCCCACAGGAATTGCACCACGCCACGACGTTTCCTCACGCAATTCGGCAACGCCACACGTCCCACGATCCTCCAACCACTCTCCTGTACCTGTTGGAAGCTTTAGGGACATGGGGGCATGAAGCTAGGGCAAGGGGAAGAGAGGAACAGGTGGGAAACCTGCTCTCGGGTGACCCTATAACCTGTAGAACTCACAGGTTGGCGTCAACCCCTCTGCCACCTAGGGCAACCACCACCCTCAACGTCCACATCTAATGCCGCCAAGATCATGAAGTCAACAGCACCTTACCTGGATGCCAGCAAGTCAACGACCACCCCTGGCCGCCAACTCCAACCCAACTACAGCAGGTCCTATTTCATTTCAGGACCAAACCTGCACCTCACCTGAACAAACCACACATCCACACCATACATTCCACACAACCAACTCACATTGGCCTTACAACGGCCATCACAACCATTACACGCGTGATCCGCATGGATCCGAAAAGCACGCGACGTTACATTAGAGCTGTAAATGTACTCACCGTTTGCCGACTACGTACAACAACTATAATAAATAAACGGCAAACCCAAACAGGTGTACGAGCTACAGTAGAGACCGCCACACATGAGCCACGTGAACTGGTTCATGACACCAGTGACTGACTCGGACAAACTAACACAGGTCTACCTCTCAGTCTCACAGCCACGGACAGAAGGTCCAGCTATCGCTCCACGTGAAAAGGTCAAGCAGCTATGGAGACCAACTAAACACCACCACCTACGTACCACATGGTCGCAGACCCATGCCTGGCACCTCTAGAGACCCTGGCTTGGGCTCGCTAGAGTGAGGCAGAGGAAAAGGATTAGCTAGGGTCCAGTGTCGACTATTGGTGTCCGTACCCCCAACTAAGAGCGCGCCACAAGTGACTAGAAACAAACACAAAAGTCACTGTCGCACTGTCGTCTTTCCCTCATCCGGACATACAACTCAAACAAAGGAGTGAGGGTGTCCAAGATAGACGACACAGACCTCGATGGTACAACACAAGTATCGGGACAGAGCCCCGAGCTAACAGCCTAGCTCACAGAGAATCTGGGGCACCGAACTGGAGAGGTAACCACGGTAGGCGTCGTACCACTTGCCACGCACACATAATCACTTGCACGTCACACACAACCATGTGAAACGTCACGTAAACCCCAAGTAACAACTGTCCACAACACGTGAACACAACACTACTGGCGTGAACACCACGCAGCTACGCAAAGAACCAGCTAGCTACACAGCCGAAGTGCGGCTTCAAGAACCACGCACTCTCAGAGTGCCACAAGTGCCAATGCACCGCTCGTTATCGGTAAACATGTCACATAACGATATTCAGATAATCCAATCGCATGAGCCATGCATGCATAGACCTCTCGGCTGAAGTCGCGACAGGGTCTTGCGTCGCCTTCAGATAGCGACAGCTCGATAGGTCGCCTTCAACACAATAACCCGACATACAAACAAGTCGCATTCACAACCTGAACGCGATGGGTCGGCCTGTCGTCACCTAATCGTGACAGGGGGTTCCGTTGCCTTAGCAGATGGAAACCCTAATCCGGGATCCCCTCCACGGATTACCAACCCTCACCATGCAAACCACCCTTAATTAGTGTTTTTCATGCTTTAATGGGTTCCTAGGCATGATATCTACTGTGTAGAAAGCATTAAACTGATCAAACCTTGCATTCCACGTGATTCTAGCCCCAGAAACGGGAGGAGTCACCCTACCTCACGAAGAACACGCGATACGACGCTCCCCCGACGTTTCTCTCACTCCATGTGAGCTTCCCACGGCATGGTCACGCCGAAATCACGAATTCTCGCAAGAATCACCATAGCTCCCCTTCCCCTGGCCGAGTAGAACTCGTTGCAGTTTTGTCCGACTGGGGTTTCTTAAAAACACCCAGCGGTTGAGAACGCGACATATCGTCGCGCCGTGACCTGATTGCGACGGACCTAGGCGTCGTCTTCCCAATGCCTGCCGCTCTGCGCGCTACACGTGGCGCACATGCAAACGATCAACGCCCCAAGGCAGTCACCAGAACGCGACGGCCACCTCTGTCGCGTTCAGAACGCGACACTCCTCCCTGTCGTGATGACAGGCTGAGGACACTTGGGTGCTGTAGGCCCTGACTATCGGCCCAATAAGCCTTTGAAACACGCACACGTACCACACACAAACCACATTGGCCTCACGATAGCCATCACAACCACTAAACACATGATCCACGAGGATCCGAAAAACACACGATGTTACATTACTATCATCTAAAAAGAAATTTCGACCTCGAAATTCATAACTCAAATACAAGTAATTTCATCACACATATTTACAAGTACTATCATCTAAAAAGAAATGCAGAACCTTACTCAAATAAGTAAGGATACCCTTTAGCCATTTCCTCAGCTAATTCCCAGGTATCCTCACCACCCAACCCATTCTCCCATCTCACCTTGACTAATTCAATTTCTTTATTTCTCAGCTTCTTTGTCTTACGGTCAGTAATCTGCACCGGATACTCTGGCATAGTCATATCCGGTCTCAAGTCACCACCTTGGTAACTGATTATCTGTGCTGGATCTTCAATGCACTTTCCTAACATAGAAACATGGAAAATATCATGAACATCTGCAAAGTCAGCTGGCAAATCAAGTCTATAAGTTGTTTCCCTAATTCTTTCTAACACCTAAAAGGATCCCACATATCTCGGGCTCAACTTTCCGATCTTTCCAAACCTCATAATACCCTTACTAGGGGAAACTCTTAGATAAACAAAGTCTCCCACTTCAAACTGAAGTGGTCTTCTCCGATTATCGGCATAACTCTTCTGCCTGCTTTGAGCTGCCTGCAACTTTTCTTTAATGACCTTCACTATTTCCGTGGTTTGCTGAATTAATTTAGGACCCACCATCTGCCTTTCCCCTACTTCATGCCAGTTCAATGGGGTTCTACATGGCCTCTCATATAGAGCTTCATATGGTGCCATCCCAAGACTGGTATGGTAACTATTGTTATAGGCAAACTCAACCATACCTAAATGATGCTCCCAACTACCTCCCCAAACTAAACAACAAGCTCGTAACATGTCTTCAATAGTCTGGATAGTCCTCTCTGTCTGACCATCTGTCTGGGGATGATAAGCGGAGCTATATTTCAATTCAGTGCCAATTACTCTTTGCAAACTTCTCCAAAACCCAGAAGTAAACCTTGGATCCCTATCAGACACAATAGTCTTCGGAATACCATGCAGTGGAACAATTCTATCAACATAAACTTTTGCTAATCTGTCCACTGTCCAAGACATACTTACTGTTACCAACCTGCACACTTTGGTTAATCTGTCAACAAATACCCATATTCCATTATGTCCTGAGGCTATTCTTGGTAAGCCTGCCACAAAGTCCATAGCAATATAATCCCATTTCCACTGTGGAATGAGCAACGGTTGCAATAGACCTCCAGGCTTCTGATGCTTTGCCTTAATCTGCTGACAGATAGCACATATTGCGACAAATTCTGCTATTTCTTTTTTCATATGAGGCCACCAAAAGTGCTTCTTCAGATCCTGGTACATTTTAGTACCACCCGGATGAATAGTGTACCTGGATTTATGAGCCTCTTCTAATACTCGCTGCTTTACTTCTCTCTCAGCTGGCACAAATAACCTGCCTCTGAGCTTAACCAAACAATTATCATCAATGGTAACTCCTTCCATCTTCACAATCTCTGCTAAATCCATATCTGCTTTCTAGGCTTCAACAATTTGCCAATATAGTGACGGCTCTACAGCACTAACAGCTAGTACTGCCCGTCGCTGACTACTTGGCACATAAAGGGAGTTCTCTACTACCTCCTCATACAACTTCCATTCTCTTATCATCATCTGGTTTAAATATGCCTTTCTGCTTAAAGCATCAGCCACAACATTGGCTTTACCCGGATGGTAAGCCAAACTGAAGTCATAATCCTTTAAATACTCTATCCATCTACGCTGACGGAGGTTTAAATCTTTCTGCGAGAAGATATACTTCAAGCTTTTATGATCTGTAAAGATCTCAAATCTCTCGCCATACAAATAATGACTCCATATTTTCAAAGCAAATACAACTGCTGCCAGCTCTAAATCATGAGTAGGGTAATTCTCTTCTGCTGGCTTCAACTGCCTGGACACATAAGCTATCACTTTACCATGTTGCATAAGCACTGTGCCAAGTCCTCTCCTTGAAGCATCTGTATACACAACAAAACCACCACTTCCAGTTGGCAATGCCAATATAGGTGCTGATGTAAGTCTTTTCTTTAATTCCATAAAACTTTTCTAACATTCACCAGACCATACAAATGGCACACCTTTCCTAGTTAACTTCGTCATGGGTGCTGCGATCATAGAAAAATCTTGTATGAAGCGCCTATAATAGCCTGCCAGCCCCAAAAAGCTTCTAATCTCAGTTATTGTCTTAGGAACTTCCCATTTCATTACTGCTTCCACTTTGCTTGGGTCCACTGCCACTCCTTCTGCTGAAATGACATGACCCAAAAACTGAATTTCTTTTAGCCAAAATTCACATTTGCTGAATTTGGCAAACAACTGATTATCTCTTAACAGCTGTAAAGTAGACCTCAAATGAGCTGCATGTTCCTCTTCAGATGCTGAATAAATCAGAATATCATCTATAAAGACCACAATAAATTGGTCTAAATACGGATGAAAGATTCTATTCATCAGATCCATAAAGGTTGTAGGAGCATTGGTCAGCCCAAATGGCATAACCATAAACTCATAGTGACCATATCTAGTTCTAAATGCTGTTTTTTCTATATCTTCCTCCTTAATCCTTAACTGATGGTACCCAGATCTCAAATCAATTTTAGAAAATACCTTTGCTGACTGCAACTGATCAAACAGATCATCTATTCTCGATAATGGGTACTTATTCTTAATGGTCACATCATTCAACTTCCTGTAATCTATGCACATGCAAAAACTGCCATCTTTCTTTTGCACGAACAACACCGGTGCTCCCCACGGGGAATGACTCAGTCTAATAAACCCTTTCTGTAATAACTCCTCTAATTGCTTTTTCAACTCTTTAAGTTCTGCTGGTGCCATCCGATATGGTGCTTTAGAGATTGGCATGGTACCTGGCAGCAACTCAATAGTAAAGTCAACTTCTCTGTGTGGAGCTAAAGCAGGCAAATCTTCTAGAAAAACATCAAAAAATTCCATAACCACGGGAACTCCCTCCACTGACTGACTAGCCTCTATCAGACTCACTGAAGCTAAATAAGCCACACACCCTACATTTATCAACTTTCTAGATGTAGTTGCAGAAAGTATAAACTTAGGAGTACAAAAAGGCATACCTTGATATTCAAACACAGCACCATTAGGATGACAAAACCTGATCATTTTCTTTCTGCAATCTAACATTGCTCCATAGGTCTCAAGCCAATCCATTCCCAAAATAATGTCATAATCTATCAATTGCAGGACATATAACCGATTCGACATCTGGTTCCCTCCAATCACAACATGAGCTTCATCTATGTAGCTCGAAGTGAGCATAAACTCACCAGAAGGAACCTCCACTACCAACTCACAAGACTTTTCTTCCAAAGGATGAGTCATACAATCCAGGAACTCTTCGGAAATAGAAGAATGAGAGGCACCCGAATCAAATAAAACTCTTGCTGAATAATCATAAATGGGTATAGTACCTTCTATCATATTCAATGCCTCCGCCTGGGCTCGGGTGATAGCCATAACCCGGCCCCTTCCCCGCTGCTGCGGTGCTCCTCTGCCACGACTTGCCTGTAACTGCTGAAACTGCTGGGGCTGCTGCAGTTGCTGCTACACACCTCTTCCATATCCATATTCTTTTGGATAGGGGCAATTGCGGATCAGATGCCCCGGCTGATTACAGATATAGCACCTATAACCTGGTGGAATAGTGGGCTGCCTAGCAGTACTCTGTTGCGACCGCTCCACCTCTGGCCTGAAGCCACGACTCGGCTGAAACTGATGACGACCTCCTCCTCCTCTACCTTTGCCCTTAAACATTTTTTTTACTTTCTGACCCCACTTACTAAAAGCTGAGGAAGAGGGTCCCGCTGGCACTTTGCCTTTACTGATTCCTGCTGATTGCTGGGGTAACCGGAAACTGCCTAAACCCGTCTCACTTGCTGGACGAGTCCGAACTGCCCTCTCAAGAGTAGCTGCTCTCTGGGCCGCTTCTTCAACTGTTCTGCATAATAATGGTATCATCGCAGTCTACAACTCTGGCCTCAAACCTCGGATAAAATATTCAACCATCATAGCATTATCCGATACCACATATGGTGCATACCGACTAAGTGCCATAAAACGCATCTGATACTCTAAAACTGAAGACTCACCTTGCTGAAGTGTTCTAAATTGCTCCCTTTTTTCTTGTTGTACTTGCACAGGGAAGAAAGTATCATTGAACGCCTCAAGAAACTCCAGCCAGGTGATAACATTCTCTACTCTGCCTGTAAAGGTGGTCTGCATCTTCAATCGACACGATTCGTGCGCAAAACCCCTCAACTGATAAGTAGCTAATACAACTTTGTCCGCTGCCGGACACCTCATAGTTATAAAAACCCTCTCAATCTCATGGATCCAGTGCTCCGCCGTATCTGGATTCGGCCCTCCCGAGTAAGTAGGCGGCTGCAATCTTAGAAACTTTTCAACCTGCATCACTGGCTCCTCTGCTGCTAACACTGGTGGTGGTGGCACAGGTGCTACAAAAGGCACTTCCACCCCTGGTGCTAGCGGTACTGGAGCTACAGGTACAACCCCTCCGACCCCAGGTGGTACAGCAACCGACAGTACCGGTGCTTGCTGATCCATTCTCATCCGAATATCGGTGAGGCTCTCCCAGATCCTCTCTATTATACGCTGAGTACTATCCTCCGGATCATCTCCTCCACCACCCCAATCCCTTCTATCAGCCATCTCAAACTTCTGCACAAACAGATACCATCCACAAACATAACAACAAATCATTAGAAACCAGGGCCAACTACCAATAGTGTACTAGTGCCGAAATAAAGCTATGTAACCTTCTAGTTCCCTTATATTAACACGGACCTTGCTCTGATACCAACTGTGACGGAACGTCTCGTTCAAGCCCGTTAAACCATTAACAAGCTTGACCCGAGTCCGTCTCCCGCGAACGGGCCGAAGCCTCGCAAGGGATATCATACACACATCCGTGAACACACAAAGTAACACACCAATATATTTATATATGTATATTTTTTTTTCACAAGTTTACATAGCCATATTTCACAAGAGGGTAAATAAGTACAAGAGCTTGGGGCATACCCCGAGGTACAACATATCGAAAACTAACTAACTACACTGCTAGAGGTGCTGGTCCAACATCGCTGCGACGCGGCTCCGAACTGGACGACGGTAACGAAACGTCCTCCTCGCCCTCACCTGTGGGGGGTAGGGGTGAGCCTCTCTAGTCACTGGCTCAGTAGGGAACTCCCCCAACACCGAGCAAACCAAAACACATGTACGGAAGCAATAAACTGCGCTAGCAATTTATAGAACAACTAAGCAGGATATTAAAGCTGTAAATGTACTCACCGTTTGCCAACTACGTACAGCAATTGTAATAAATAAACGGCAAACCCAAACAGGTGTACGAGCTACAGTAGAGACCGCCACACACAAGCCAAGTGAACTGGTTAGCGACACCAGTGACTGACTCGGACAAACTAACACTGGTCTACCTCTCAGTCTCGCAGCCACAGAAAAAAGGTCCAGCTGCCGCTCCACGTGAAAAGGTCAAGCAACTATGGAGACCAACTAAACACCACCACCTGCATACCACACGGTCGCAGACCCATGCCTGGCACTTCTAGAGACCCTGGCCTGGGCTCACTAGAGTGAGGCACTGGAAAAGGACTAGCTGGGGTCTAGTGTCGACTACTGGTGTCCGTACGCCCAACTAAGAGCGCGCCACAAGTGACTAGAAACAAACACAAAAGTGACTGTCCCACTGTCGTCTTTCCCTCAGCCGGACGTACAACTCAAACAAAGGAGTGAGGGTTTCCAGGACAGATGACACAGACCTCGACAGTATAGCACAAGTACCGGGACAAAGCCCCGAGCTAACAGCCTGGCTCACAGAGAACCCGGGGCACCCAACTGGAGAGGTAACCACACTAGGCATCGTACTACTTGTCTCGCACACAGAACCACGTGCACATCACACACAAACTACGTGAAATGTCACGTAAACCCCAAGTAACAATTGTCCACAACAGGTGAACACAACACTGCTTGCGTGAACACCACGCAGCTATGCAAAGAACCAGCTAGCTACACAGCCGAAGTGCTAGCTTCAAGAACCACACACTCTCAGAGTGCCACAAGTGCCAATGCACCGCTCGTTATCAGTAAACACGTCACATAACGATATTCGGATAATCCAATCGCATGAGCCATGCATGCATAGACCTCTCTGCTGAAGTCGTGACAGGGTCTTGTGTCGCCTTCAGATAGCGACAGCCCGATAGGTCGCCTTCAACACATTAACGCGACATACAAACAAGTCGCATTCACAACCTGAACGCGACGGGTCGGCCCGTCGCCACCTGATCTCGACAGGGGGTTTGTCGCCTTAGCAGACGAAAACCCTAATCCGGGATCCCCTCCACAGATTACCAACCCTCACCATGCAAACCACCCTTAATTAGTGTTTTTTCTGCTTTAATGGGTTCCTAGGCATGATATCTACTGTGTAGAAAGCATTAAACCGATCAAACCCTGCATTCCACGCGATTCTCGCCCCAGAAATGGGAGGAGTCACCCTACCGCACGAAGAACACGCGATACGACACTCCCTTGACGTTTCTCTCGCTCCACGTGAGCTTCCCACGGCACGGTCATGCCGAAATCACGAATTCCCGCAAGAATCTCCGCAGCTCCCCTTCCCCTGGCCGAGCAGAACTCGTTGTAGTTCTGTCCGGCTGGGGTTTCTTAAAAACACCCAGCAGTTGAGAACGCGACGTATCGTCGCGCCGCGACCTGATCGCGACGGACCTAGGCGTCGCCTTCCCAATGCCTGCCGCTCTGCGCGCTACACGTGGTGCACATGTAGATGATCAACGCCCCAAGGCAGTCACCAGAACGCGACGGCCACCTCTGTCGCGTTCAGAACGCAACACTCCTCCCTGTCGCGATGATAGGCTGAGGACACTGGGGTGCTGCAGACCCGGACTATCGCCCCAATAAGCCCCTGAAACACGCACACATACCACACACAAACCACATTGGCCTCACGATAGCCATCACAACCACTAAACACAGGATCCACGAGGATCCGAAAAACGCGCGACGTTACAAATCTCTTGACGGAAAAGGTCAGAGGTATAAGACGTAAAGGAGCTGGATGAAGTGGAGTTCATCACTTACCTCTTAAGGAAGCAAGAGGAGCATGAAGATCGACGAGGGAAGCTCAAAGGTCGGGTCGAAGAATGTCGGCACGTTGGTTAGTCATCTGATGAAAGCTCGCGCACGAAAGCAAGGGTTGATTTTCGGCAGCAAACCCCATTATTTATAGTGTTGGGAGGCCGATCAGATCCAACGATTGATATTCATCATCTTCCACAAGGGTCCTGATCTTGGCACATGGCGAACCCAGATTGGCAACCGAGTGTCACCTCAGATTTTGATCAATGTTGTTGGCGAGGAGCGCCATGATGGGATGCTAGAGTCAAGGGGGGTGACGCGACCATTGGCGTCATGTACAACAGTCGAACCAACCTGGCTGTTTGGCGCAATGCAGGTTGGTGCTGACAGCTTGACGATGTGACTCGTACAGGCTAGTGTTGACAGCTTGGCGATGCGATGCGGAGCAGGACACATGGGCTGGCAAAGCCACATGGCAATCCAGAGTTGTTCGACATGAACCTTGGGGATAATGATACAAGGAATCCCCACAGTTTGGCCAGATCCTCGTATTTCCAGACCTCCCAAAGTTTTAGAGCTGACGTCCTGACGTGGCTGGAACTAGATCTTGTTGTCATCTAGTCTGATGAGTCAGGAAGGCTAGCACGACCTCCTTATTTTCCTTGGCCTGACAACATCAGCTCGACCAAGGACAAGGATTACCCGGCTTAGCCCTAACTGATACAGTGCACGACGTGTCCGCGGGATTCCTGAGAACGTCCCTCGCGTAACGGCCGGAGCGATGAGGTAATGGCCAAGGATTGTGTGTTCGGTAATTGCGGCCATTAAGACCACGATCTGGCATGGCGGTTACGACCACGATCTAGCGACAATCACGGAGATCTACCACATGATTTGTGGGGTAGTCCAACTGTTCCATGGGTAACCTAACCCTATAAAAGAGGCGGAGCCTCTTCAGACCCAGGTATGTTGTTCCACTCCTTGGGCTAGGCAATTCATCTCGACTAGCCAATGACTTGAGTGTTGAAGTGTCTCCCCGCTGAGACCCCTTAGTGGGCTTTGTAGGTCCTCGGGCAACGTCATCAGGAGCTCGGAGCATGCGTCCCAGGTTGGCTAAGTGGACCTCAGATCGGTCCCTCGACTGTCTTCTCGACTCGGACGCCTCTCGCTGGTCGCCTCAGAGGTCACCTCGGCATGAGTTGTAACACTATTTTTTGAGAAAATTTATTTATATATTCTTAAATTTTTATTAAATTATTATTATACCTCTATTTTGTAAAAATTATCATAATATATTTAAAATCTATTAACTAAAGCTCTCATGCTCTTGGGACTGGGGATTAAAGGTAGAAAAAAAGAAGACAACGGGGGACATATCTATTTGACCATTTTTATCCTCAATCAAAGTCTATTTATGTTTTTTTTTTTTTTACCATGTTCTTTTGACTCTGCCACCTACACA